>SJXO01001286.1:361918-374392 GCA_006408615.1 Connochaetes taurinus
GGAGGGGGAGGGCGTGGGGAGCGGTACGCTGCTGGCAGGGCAGGGGGTGAGGGAGAGGCCCAGCAGGTAGGCAGCCAGGGGGCGCTGGTGGCCACGGGCAGCTCAGAGCTGGTCCCCAGGCCCTGGCCTCAGAAGCAGCTTCCTTTCCCAAGTCCAGAGCAGGCAGCGGTGACCTTTTCCAGACAGCCGGCCCTCCTTGCCCCTAACCTGGGGCCTGGCCTGAGGGCACCGACTCTTCCAGCTTGAGAGTGACCTGGACCCCCGCCGCCCCGGGCAGCACTGGGCTGAGCAGGCAACCCACTCCAGGACCCTACGCCCCACTCTGCAGCAGGGGGCGGGGAAGCTTTGGGGCTCGGGCCTGGGTGGGACTTGCCAGGGGCAGGACAGGGCAGAGGGAAGACGGGGAGGCAGAGGCCAGGACCACGTTGGGTCTCAGCAGGGGCCAGAGGCCAGACAGTGGGCCAAGGATGGGGGGGTGCCCCCCAGCCGGGTCAGTATCACAGGCCTCCCCGCTCACACGGACCAGGGGCCCACTGGGGCGGGAATGCGAATCCGGGCTCCCTGAGCTGAGCTGGAAGGCCCCCAGCGGGCACTGTGGGAAGCCCCCATGCCTGGGGAACAGGCCAGCCCTAGGGAGGGGCTGCAGGGCCGTGCTCCCCGCCACACGCAGCCTCTCCACAGCCCTGCTCTGTCCCCCCAGGCCAGGACCCGCGCCTCTTCCTGCAGACGCTGCAGACGTTGTGGTCCACTCGGGACCTGCGACAGGTGAGCTGCCTCGTCGAATGTTCTGGGGGTCACATGAGGTTGGGGCTGGGGGACAAGGCCTGTTGGACGCACGGAGCAGGAGGAGAGGGCAGTACCCACCACCACCCTGCAGGCAGCAGGGGGCACCTGGCGGGCCTCGCACTCTGCCTCTTCTGCGCGAAGGCCCAGAGGACAGCCGTGTGTGTGGTCTGGCTGGCAGGCAGCCAGGGTCTTCCATGGCTCTGGGCCCTGCACACTGGGTCCCATGGAGGCCCTGCAGGGCGGCAGCTCTGCCTCAGCCCCCGGGTGGCACTGGTATTGGCCCCCAGCCGCTCCTCCCTGCACCGAGCTCCCTCGAGGCCCCAAGGAGTGAGACTGCCCTGGTCCCCGGGGGGTGCGGGAGCCACGCGTGGCTGGGGGAGTGCCCATCCTCTTGGGGCCAGCCTGGCCTCCCTACCCCCACCCCCCACCGACCCCATGACCCCAGGGCTGGTGAGCTCCAAGAAGGCTATGGGCCTTCAGGGGAGGTATGTCTGAGCCGGAGAGGTTCACGGGGCTTCCCAGGGCACGAGGCAGCCCCTGCGGGTCCAAGCTGCGTGGCCTCGGGCAGTTATCTGCCCGCTGCCTTCCCCAACCCACATAGGCCTGTGAAGAGCCGGCTCCGGTTGTTAGCTGGAGAAATCCAGTGCTTCTGCAAAGGCCAGAAGCTTCTTGATTTCCCGATTCCGTGCCTGTGGCTCTGAGGGCGACTCAGGAAGCTGGGCCGCGGGGCTGTGAGGCCTTCCCGCCGAAACACGCCTGCCTGTTGCGGGGGGAGACTGCGTTTCCTGTGGGGTGGAGCTGAAGCAGCTGGGGGGAGCCACCCGTCTGTTCGTCTGTTCGCTGAGGCTGGGCGCCGCAGGGCTCCGCCTGGGCTGGGCCGGGGACTGGGAACGTGGGTGAAACCCAGGTCTTCCTGGGGCGACTCGGGCAGTTTCCACTTCCGGACCTATTTCCCGGGGGAGTGCCCACTTCCTGTGCGTCAGCGGTTTGGGCCAGGCCCCTCCGGTTCCGCGAACCCTAGGGCGAGGGCGGCACGGCCCCTGCCCCGCCCCTCTCCAGGACTGACCTCTGCCTCCGGCTGCTGGACACCCCAGCGGTGGGCCCAGGAGGCTGTTGCCGATGCCGCCTCTCCCTCCCCACCTCCGCCCGAGCCTGTGGTCTTGGTTTGATGTCTCAGATTCCGCTGTCCTTCCTGCTGTCTGATTCCCACTGTGTCTCCGTGACCAGCGTGCTCCTCATCTCCAGAGAGACGCGGGGCCGCGCCCGGGCTGGGAGGCCCCGGCCGTGCTCTGGCTCCCGTAGGACCAGGCTTGTCCTGCGGTCCTTTGTGCAAATGCTCCGAGGCCCCTGTTCGGGGCTGGTGTCCCAGCATGAGAGCACGCACGTCCACGCTCCAGAGCGCACCCTGGGCCCCTGCTCAGGGCCAGCACACATTGCCCAGTGTTGTGAGACACACGTGAGGCTTGAGGCCCAGCGGCGAGGCAGGGGTGGGGTCCCTGCAGGGCCTCGAGGGGTGGGGTGGACGCCTGGGCTGGGAGGGCGTGGGGGACGCTGCCCCCCCAGCCTCCGGGGCGGCGGCGGGAGGTGTGGTGGCTGAGCCCTAGGGGGTTCAGACGAGCAGGGGACCCTGGAGGCCAGCGCAGCCCAGGGCAGGGGCCTCGGGATGGGACAGGGTCGCAGGGCTGCCCTGCAGGACTCCTGGGAGCTTTGTCCTGTGAGGAGAGAACTGGGATGCGACAGGGTCTGTGGTCTGGCCTTTCAGAGGGCATCAGCTGGGACTAGAGGGACAGGCAAAGGAGGGGCAGCGCTGAGGCCTGGGGGCAGGACGGGGCCAGGCGGGGGGGCCTGAGAGTCCCCCAGGGGGAGCCGGGGTGGGGACAGGCAGAGGAGGGCCATGCTCCCCACGTGGGGCCCAGGCCTGCACTCTGGAGACTGCTGGGAATGCTCACTCCTAGGCGCACCCCAGCCCCACGGGGCAGGAACCCGGGTGTGCTAACAGGCCCTCTGGGCTCTGGCCCAAGCCCACTGCAGTTGGCGGGCCGTGCCTTCACTCCTGAATGTGGGTAGGAAGGAGGGGCTGTGCCCAGGTCCCAGCTGGGTGGGAGTCAGGACGGAGAGGGGGCCAGAAGGCAGGAACGAGGGAGGGAGGGGTCAGCCAGAGCCTCAGAGCCGGGCCTGAAGGACCGTCGGCGTGGATGCTGCGCCCAGCACGCCCAGGAGCGGGGCGAGGGGCCTGACGTGAGCCTGGTCCGAGGGGCCACGTGGCTGGGGACGCCGGGCCCGGTGTGTGCGATCCCCCCATGGCCGCGGCCTCAGCCTAGGGCCGCTGTGTCTTGTCCTTCACTTAGGGCTGATTGCTCTTCTCTCTCGTAATTTCGGACGTTTTTGTTTTCTGTCTTCATTCCCAAGCTGGTGTCTTGTCGTCCTTTACTCTTGGAGCTCTGATCGCCCCACGGTGGGTGTTCCTCGTGAGTCCTGAGGTTTTTACGGGAGCTCATCTCAGTGCAGCTCATCCTTTCTGGGGGCCAAGGGCCAGGCCCAGAGGCATCCCCAGGACTGACCTCCTGAGCACACGTGCAAGGGCCCTGGGGGCCCTGCCCTGTGTGTCGGCACCCAAGGCAGGCTGGGTCTCCCCTGTGCTCACTGCCTCGCGCCCCTCAGGCCTGTCCCTTCCCGGGCTCTTTACAGACAGAGCATTCTCCTGATGCCCCAGGGAGAGTCGTGTTTCGTTCTCAAGAGCCCTGCTGAGTGGCCAGAGAACAGCGGTGTAAAGTCACAAAGACGTGAGTGGATGTGGCTCCAGGAGTGTCCTGGGGAGCCCGCCCGGGGCAGGGGCCACGGCCATGCCCCTGCTGAGACCTGCCACCCGACGGTGGCCCCTGAGCCCTGGGCTGAGCACGGCAGAGGTGTCTATGGGGGAAAGGCTCACGCAGACAGGAAGCGGGTGATGCCAGGGGCCTTGGGCCAAAAGAATGCTTTCCCAGGTGAGAGCGTCGGAGGGCAGCCGGGCCCCTGGCCTCGTGCGTGGTGAGGGAGCTGAGATGCGGGTTTTGTCAGCAGGGCCCTGGGGAGCTCACGGGGCTTCAGGGAGGTCTGCACTCTCTGGGCCACACCAGAGCAGATCTGGGCGTCCCAGGGCCCTCCACGATTGCACCGCGGGAGCCAGTCCTGCAGACCCCCCCCAGGGCACAGCCGAGCCTGCAGACCCCCAGGGCGCAGTTCCTGTCTCGATACGGCCATGCGACAGCCATGTCCACGATGGTCTCAGAGAAGATGGGGGGGACTGCCCGCTCCTCAGGGGTCTCGAGGAAGGTGGGGGGACTGCCCGCTCCTCGGGGGTCTCGGGGAAGGTGGGGGGACTGCCCGCTCCTCGGGGGTCTCGGGGAAGGTGGGGGGGACTGACCTCCTCGGGGCTCTGGGAGAAGGTGCGGGGGGACTGCCCGCTCCTCGGGGGTCTCAGGGAAGGTGGGGGGGACTGCCCACTTCTCAGGGGCCTTGGAGAAGGTGGGGGGGATTGCTTGCTCCTCCGGGGTCTCGGGGAAGGTGAGGGAATGCCTGCTCCTCAGGGGTCTCGAGGAAGTTTGGGGGGACTGCCCGCTCCTTAGAGGTCTTGGGGGAGGTGCCCAGCTGTTTCTGCTTTGGATGTGAAGCAGTGTCTCTCCCCTGACCCCTCTCAGTGCTTTAGGTTGAGGGCCCTGTGTCTAGCAGCAGCAGGACGGGGGTCCTGGAAGCCGCTGCTCTGCAGGGCTTTCCGGGGGAGGGTGAGCGAGCCGACCCCAGCTGTCGAGGGTAGAGCCCCGGGCTGGCCAGGGAGCAGGGCCTGACCTCTGGAGGACGCGCCACCTCCCGTGCCCTTCCCAGGCCTCTGCGGGTTGGCACGGGAGAGTCCGTCCAGGGGGAGACCAGACACCTCACCGGGAAGAGCTGGCCCTGTGCTCTGCCCGTCTCTGCGAGGGGGTGCTCCGTGGGCTCACAGGGCCCTCGAGGCAGCCTTCTTCCTGGCGAAGCTCCGCACTCAGCACCCTGACACCCCAGTCCCAGGACAGGGGCTTCCTGGGAAAAGCCTTTCTTCTTTGGGGCCTTGAGCAAGGAGGTCTCTTCCTCCAGCCCCTGCCCTGGACCATGGCTGCCTGCACACCCTCTGTGGGGCTGGAGGTGAGGGGCTGGCCATGCCCAGGGGCCCTGCTGGTCACGTGAAGGACGCCATGATGCTCGCTGTTCCCCTGGACGTGGGTGGTGGAGACACACCTGCGCTTGTTTCGGTCGTTCAGCTCTTACGTGTCTCTAGAAAAGCAAACATGGAGAAGGCGACGGCACCCCACTCCAGTGCTCTTGCCTGGCGAACCCCAGGGACGGGGGAGCCTGGTGAGCTGCAGTCCATGGGGTCGCAAAGAGTCAGACACAACTGCGCAACTTCACTTCACTTCACTTTCTTTTTTCTTGTTAGGCCCACGGCCACGTCCCATGCATGCCACGCAGGCGGTCAGGGTGCAGAGGGGTGCCACCCAGCTTCTGGCCCGGGGATCAAGCCTGGCCTTTGCGGGACCATCTGACTGGCCGGCCCCTGTGCCCAGCCCCGTGGGGCAGCTCCATTCTGGTGGGAGGGCTGGCGGTGAGGACTCACCACAGTGGGGCCTTGCGTCTCCACAGCTCCGGGAGGAAGCCTGGAAGGGGTTCGCCACCCTGGACGACCCGCTCACCACTCTCCTGGACATGCTGGAAGCCAGTCGGGGATGCGGGGGACGGGGCCCCTCGCTGGAGGCCTGGGTGGCCCGCGAGCTGGAGCGCTGGCTACAGGCACAGCCACGCCCGGCGCCCGCCCAGGTGAGCCCCACCCTCTGCCCACAGCCTGTTCCCGAGTCGCACCCCTTCTCACCCTGTCCAGCCCTCCACACGGGGGCCCACACCCACCTGACCCGGCTCCGGCAGCCCACAGGGGGGTCACTGATGGTGGGTGGGGCTCAGGCAGGCTCGACTCTCTTGTTTGTGCCCCTGCCCACCCCCAAAGTCCACCCACCAGCCTAAGGCTGCAGGCACTGGCTGCCCTGCACTGGGCCCACCCAGGCTTCAAGCCCCCGGCCACAGCTGCCGCCTCCACTGAGGTCGGGCCTGGGGCTTCCAGGGCGGCCGAGCACTGAAGCCGCTGCAGGCCCGTGCGGTCCGGCTCCTCACTGAGGGCCCCCCCAGCCTTGTGGAGCCGCTGGTCAGCATCTTCCAGCTGCAAGACGCAGACCGGAGCCCCATGCTGGCGCACATCCACCAGCTGTACCAGGAGGGCAAGTTCAAAGAGGTGAGCGAGCCCTTCCCTGCGGCTCCGGGCCTCCCTTCCCTGCGGCTCCGGGCCTCTCTTCCCTGTGGCTCCGGGTCTCTCTTCCACGGGCTGGGCCTCCACGTGGGTCAGCGGGCTGGGTGAGAGCCAGGCTGGGTGTGAGACGCCCACTCTGGAAGTGTCCCCTCCACCATGGGGGCTGTGTAGGGGCTGCAGGTCTGGGGTGCAGGGGACCAGCCACCCCGAGGCCAGCCCAGGGTTCTTCCTTCCCAGGTGTGGGCAGGGGCGGGGGGCAGGGATGGGAGATGCTTGCCACAGCCTCTGCCCACCCAGGCCACCCCAGGGCCCAGGACAGACCCTGGGCTTGCTCTCTCCTCCTGCCCCTGCCCAGACTTACTCCGGCTCACCCGGCCCCTGTTGGCACAGCCTGGAGGCAGGGAGCCCGCGGGCAGGAGCCAAGGACCCTCTGCTTGAGGACAGGCCCTCCCTACAGCCACGGGCGCGGCCACAACGGGCTGGAGGGCTGGCCACTTTGCTTCTGGGCCTCGGTGTGCAGGTGTCTATAGAGTGTCTGCTGTGGAGCCAGGGGCCTGCACTCTGGGTGGGGTGCCTGTTTGCTGGGCCACTCTGGACTGAGTCGGGGAAGTGGTGGGGACCCTGTGAGGGACCCTCGGGCCCTGCCAGATCCCCGCTGTCACCATCCTGCCAGCCCCAGCCCCCCAGCCCCGCCGGGGACCAGCCCTGGCACAACACGCGTCCTTTTCAGAGGATCGGGTGTGGGGTGTCATGCCGGCGTCGGCCCAGACTCTCAGCCAGGGGCCTGCACTCTGGGTGGGGTGCCTGTTTGCTGGGCCACTCTGGACTGAGTCGGGGAAGTGGTGGGGACCCTGTGAGGGACCCTCGGGCCCTGCCAGATCCCCGCTGTCACCATCCTGCCAGCCCCAGCCCCCCAGCCCCGCCGGGGACCAGCCCTGGCACAACACGCGTCCTTTTCAGAGGATCGGGTGTGGGGTGTCATGCCGGCGTCGGCCCAGACTCTCAGCTGTGGTCAGGAGCTCCCAGCGCGTGTGGTGCGTGTGGCTGCGGGCACGCAGGCCGGGTGTTTTGCTCCGCTGCAGGAGGCAGGGCTGGCTCCCTCGGGCTGGGGTGGGGGCGGTGGGCGCGGTGGGCTTAGTAGCGGAGGCCTCTGGGAGGACTTCGGCGGGGGCGGTTTTGGAAGCTCGATGGTTTTGCTGATTCCTCTGTGAGCAGAGCTGGTTCTCATTTAAGCCCAGAAGGTTCCGAGATGAAGAGATCCTTGGAACGGAGGCGCGCGGCGGGCGGAGGACGCGCGGGCACAACGCGGCGGTGCGGGGCCGGCCTGGCGGCCGGGCGGCGGGGGAAGAGGCAGGCTGGTGTGTCGCGTCTCCTGTTACACTCCGGCCTTTCAAAGAGCGTCTGGACGGCTGAATGCGCCTCCCTCGCGCTCCGAGGCAGGACTGGCACACAAAGAGCGCTCTTGTCCGGCGCAGGCCCCTCGTGCGAAGAAAGGCCATTGTCCCGAGCGGGCCGGCCCGGCAGGCGGTGCACGCTCCAGTGCCCGCGCCGCGCCGCCGAGGGGCCGCCTTCAGGCCTGTCCGCTCGGATTAGCGGGGACTCACGGCTTCATGCGCTGCGATATTTCATGTCGAGGGCGGCGGCAGGCTCCGGCTGCGTGAATGCCCGCTTTTGTCTGCTGAGTTATTTTATTTACGTTTTTTAAACAGCTTATCAAGGTAAAAAGATAGCTTTGCTAAAAAAAAAAAAAAAAAAAAGAAAGAAAGAAAAGGTCCCTTGGCAGAAAGCCCCTGGCAAGCAGTGGAGGTGGGAGGCAGGTCGGTCCTGGGGTCTGGGACCCGGGTCTGGGCACCTAACCCGGCCCCTGCTGGCCCGTCAGGGTCCGGCGTGCCTGCCCTTCCCGCTGTCACTGCCCCAGCCCCTTTGGTCTTAGCTACTTTTCACCAAAGCTGCAGCTCTGGGGCCTGAGCTGGTTACCACTACCCCACCCTGACCCCGCCCAAGGCAGCCCTCTTCTCAGCAGCCAGCTCTGGGCTTCCTGGGTGGAGGTCAGTGATGCCGGCAAGGTGCTGGGGGGGCCCAGCCCTGGTCTCGTCCCCTACCCTTCTCCCACTGTGGCTGTCCAGCCTCATCTGGGGCAAGTCCCAGGCCCCTGGGTCAGCAGGCGATTCCCCCACCCTCAGGGCCTGTGTGACAGGTGAGCCATGAGCAGCTTGGCCCAACAGAACCAAGGTGGAGCTTCCTGGAGGAGATGGTTCTGTTGCCAGCCCTCCCCCCAGCAACCACCCTCCTGTGCCTGCATAAGGCCACACGGCCCCCTCTTCGTCCTGTGCCCCCCACAGCCTCCAGGACACAGACTCCCCAGGGCTGGGGCGCAGAGAGGACCCTTCTCAGCCAGTCCCTGGGGGAGTCCATGGCCTTCCAGCCCCGGTGCTCCAGCCACACCCTCGTGTCCACGCAGGCCGCCTGGCCAAAAGAGGGCAGCCTGGGTGCACAGAGGGCTCTGCCAGGCCTGGTCAGGGGCCGGCTGCCACGGAGGAAGCAGGCAGAGGAGAAGGGCGGCCAGACCCTCTGGGGGCGTCGTCCTGTGCCCAGGGGTGTGCACCCCTGACGGGCAGGCCTGACCACACACCTGGGTGGATGGGGCCAGACTCCAAGCACTGCCTACCCTGCTCCGCAGCCCCCCCACTCTGCCCTGCCGGTGGGCACCACGCACCAGGGCCCTGAGTGCAGGCCAGTGTGTGAGCCACCCAGGCCAGGTCGGCCCAGTGGGCCCCTGGGCCTTGCTGTCTCCTGGGAGGGGGAGGGAGGGGGGAAGGCTGGAAGGAGAAAAAAGAGGGAGGGAAGGGGGGTGCAGCTGACAGAGAAGGGCCTGGGGCAGGCGGACTCTGCAGGCTGTCCTCCTGCTGCTCTGATGGGCAGTGCCTGGCCTGCCCTTGCCCCCACTGGACCAAGACCCCAGCCATCACCCCAGGCTGCCCCTCCAGTCTGAGGCCAGCTCTGGGGCTCAGAGGAGTTCTTGGATGGGGGTAGCCTGCTGAGGAGCCGGACCCTCAGATGACGGAGGCCAGCCGCCCGGGAGAGTGGTGAGGAGTCAGGGGCTCCCCTTGCTGTCTCTGCCGTCCTCTCTCAGGCCACTGCCTGGGGCCTGGCCTGGACCGTGGGAGGCTCCCAGGCCCCCAGTCCTCCCACCCACAGCCTTTCTCCAACCGCGGCCTGGCCTGACTGAGCCAGGTCCAGATGCTGGCCCTGCGGGAGCCTGGAAGCCAGGACGCTGGTGGTCGGACTCTAACGGCCTGGGGTCTGAACGTAGGGTGCCCAGCGTGTGCACTCCGGCTTTCCTGGGCATGTTCCAGAGCCCCCTCAACTTCCTGAGGGTCTTCTCCCCAGAAGAGGTCAGAGCATCCAGTGAGGCCACACCCCTCTCCCCTGGCCCTGGGCCCCCCGGGGCCTGGCCGAGACTGAGCTCCTGGACTCCGGCCAGGCCGCGGGGCGCCGGGTCAGCGCCGCGCAGGGAGAGGCCCCCAGCCCCGCGCCCCCGCCCCGCGATCCCGGCCTCTGCCGGAGCTGCCGTTCCCAGGCCGCTATTTTGGGCCTTTCTGTGAGCTGCGGGGGGCGGGGCCGGGCCGCCTGGCCAGTTATTTTTGCTCATAATGGGAGCGCGATGTATGGAAATTATTAATAGCAGCGCGGCCTGCGCTACGTGCGGGCACTCAGGGCTGCCGCATCTTTGCCGACTCCGGGGAGGGTCGCGCGCCTAGGACAGGGCAGACCGCGCAGCGCGCACCCTGCCCCATCTGAGGGGCTGCCTGCGAGCCCGTGGCTTCAGAGCCGCTTGTTCTGTGGATCCCAGGGCAGCTCTCTGCATGCCCCCGAGGCACCGACCACCCGGCCTGCCGCCCTGGACCTGGGGTCAGCGCACTCCATCCAACAGACTCTGAGTCGCTTTGGGGCGCACGCTGTGGCTTATGGAAAGCACTCAGAGGTCCAGAGGAGCCCCACAGGTCATGGCTGCCCTCCCTCAGGCGTCCAGAGCACACAGAGCCCCACCGGCCCTCCCCGGGGGTGCCCAGCACGCTCCTGGGCCGGGGGTTGGGGGGAGCTCCCAGGAAAAGTGGGGAGAGCAGTCCACACCCCACCAGGCTCCATGCGTGGGTGATGGGGGCCCTGTTCCTCCCTCCATCCTCCACCCTCTCATCAGCAACCCCTGACCCAGGCCCCCTGCCCAGCAAGCACCTCGAGGCCCCATCTACGTTAAACCCTAGCTGGGTGAGAGGGGACACAGGAGTCATTCCAGCCACCCCACAGCACACATGGAACCTGGCTAGGGACAGGGGCTTGTGGACTGGGACGCTTCCTGGTTCCAGGCCCCTCAGCCTGAGGCCACGTGGCTGGAACTGAATAGGCCCGGTGGCTGTCCCTGCAGTGACTGGAGGCAACTGGGGGCCGTGGGGAAGGGTGGGAGCCTCCTGTGCACACTCCTCTGCACACAGGCACTGCCTGTCCCCCTGGGCCCTGTGTAATCCAGGCCTTCTGTGTTTCCCAGGCCATCGTGCTGGGCACAAAGCTGCAGCTGCAGGCAGATCTCGACGTTGAGAAGGTGAGAGTCTTTCTCACGTAGATCAGATTATGTCCAGACCCCCAGAAGCATGGTTTAGGGAGGGTCCCCACCACTGAGCTGTGGGCATTGTTCGCGCAGGTGGAGCTGAGGTGCTGGAGGGCAGGAGTCACAGGTGACCACCTGATTACGTGAGGAGGGGCAGGGAGGGGCCAGTGAGCGCCTGTGAGCTGTGCCCAGGCACTGGTATAGCATGCTCAGAAAGCGGCCAGTCACTAGGGGCATACCACGCCGTCTTCTGCTCTGGGGTGGCCTGAAGGATTCTCAGGAATGGGAGCTCCCATGAGGACCACGCTCCTGGAGCCCTGGCCTGGCAGATGGGCCCACGTCCCGTCTGGTCTCCAGACAGCCTGGCCTATGTGACCACATGGCGGAGGGGAGGGCAGGTGAGGAGACTTCTGCAGGGCCACTGGGAGGGGACCTTTTGAGATCTGGTTCTTTCAAGGGGAGGGGCCAGTATCTCCCAAGGCCCAATACCATGCCCAGGTGCTCCCTTGGGGCCTCCTAGGGGCTTGGGCAGCTTAGGGGTTCTTGTGAGTGTGCACCAGGCCACGTGCCGGTGCCATCTCGATGCAACAGGCGTTTCTGGGCCACCAGGGCCATGGCTGGTGGTTGATCTCCACCCTGCTCCTCCTCCCCAGCCCAGAGCTCACCCACCGGCTCAGGGACAGCAGGAGCCCCCAGGCCTGTTTGAGCCTCTGATCCTTCCTGGTGGAGATGAGGGTGACCACAGCCCCCCAGGGATGGCCTAAGGAGCAGCAGGGCCTGTGTGTGCGTGTGTGTGTGTACATGGGTATGTGTGCCCATGGATGTCTGTGTGCGCACATGGATGGGGGTGTGTGTGCACATGCACTGGGGAGGGTGTGTACACACATGGATGTGTGTGTGTGCGTGCACTGGGTGTGTGTGTGAATACACGTGGATGTGTGTGTGTGCATGTGTGCATGCACTGGGGGTGTGTGTGAATACACATAGATGTGTGTGCAGGGGCCCAGGCATGGGGCACAGCTTGGAGCAGGGGGTGGGCTTTCACGAGGCCTTCAGACATGCGGCTGGGCCCCTGAGCTCCCCAGGGGAGGCGAGTTGCGCAGACCGGCCTCTGGGCCCTTTGGCGCTAATGCCCTGGCTACTCCCTGTGCTGGGCTGCAGGTGAGTCTGGGTCTTGGCTGTGACGGAGCTGTGGCCTGAGGGGGTGTCTCCCCGCAGATGTGTGCGCCCCTGCTCCTACAGGACAAGGTGGACCTCGCAGAGCGCTACGTGGCCAGCTCGCCCCTCCTCCAGCAGAGGCTGCTGGCCCTCATGGACTCCTGGTGCCAGCCCGGCTTTGACGTCAGGGTCGTTGCCAGGTGAGCCCCACAGGGCCCAGGGTAGGGGTGAGGCTCGACAGGCAGCAGGCCCATGGGGGAGCCGCCACACACCCAGCCCGCCCTCACCCACTTGCGTCCCAGCCAGTCAGCAAGGGGCCTGCTTCCAGAGCCAAGGGCCTGACTCTGGCCGCCATGGTCAGAGAGACTTAACTGCTCTGAGTCAAACAGAAATCATTCTCCCTGGGGGCCCCTTGCTTACACAGTCCTGAGGTCTCACCTCTTATCCAGGCGCTGGCTCCTTCATTCCTTCCTTCATCTAATAATCTGTCTGGAGTGCTGGCAGTTACAGAGAAAAGGCTGCATGCCAGCAGGCAGCCCCCGTGTGTGTGTGTGCACGTGTGAGTGTGTGCACATGTGAGTGTGTGCACACATATGAGTGTTCGTGCATGTGCGCGTGT
>SJXO01001286.1:374555-387588 GCA_006408615.1 Connochaetes taurinus
TGCATGTGCGCGCCTGTGCATGTGTGTGTGCACACGAGTGTGTGCATGAATGTATGCACGCACAACTGCATGTGTGCATGTATGTGTGTGTACGCGTGCGTGCACGCGTGTGTGTGCATACGAGTGCATGCGCGTGTGTGCATGTGTGTGTGCACACATGTATGAGTGCGTGCGTGTGCATGCGTGCGTTGTGTGTGCACATGAGTGTGTGGGGGGCACACGTGCACGTGGGCACACGTGCATGTGTGTGCGCGCGTGCATGTGAGTGCGCGCGCACACGATTGTGCATGCGTGTGTGCATGTATGTGCACGCGCGTGAGTGCGTGTGGGCACACGTGCATGTGCGCACGTGTGTGCATATGTGTGCGCGCGCATGAGTGTGCGTGTGCACGTGTGTGAGTGGGCACACATGCGTGTGTGCATGTGTGTGTGCGTGCACACATGAGTGTTTGTGCATGTGCACGTGTGTGTGTGTGCCTGCATGTGCCTGTGCCTGTGTGTGTGTGTCTGTGTGTATGAGAGACACAGGGTGTCGGCTATGCATGGGCATCTGGAAGAAGGGCTTCCTTCCACCTCCCTGGGAGTGGGTGAGGGGAAGCGGAGCTGAGGCTGCCCAGGCTCCCCGGGCACCTGTCCATCAGCAGGCGGCAGCGTGGGTCCCCCGTCTGGGTGCCCTGTCCTGGCACCACACCGCCCTGACCATCTCCCTTGAGAGTCAGGCCTTGGGCTCTGGTGGCAGGTCTGCCCGGGCCTGCCCTCCCCTGGAGCCACGGGCAGGCACCCCCATTTCTGGGTCTGTTTCCTCATCCGTAAAGCGGGGCTGATTCTCTAGGGGCCGCCGTGGCTTGAGCTCCTGCGGGCGCATGGCACGCGGCTGCCATTGCTCTCATTATGTCTCAGAAAGGAGAGAGAAACAGCTGGAGCAGCAAGTGTGCAGGAGGGGAGGGAGGGAGACACAGGCGGAAAGTGGGCGGGTCCTCAGGGTTAGATTTAGCTGCAGATATCAGCTTAAATTAACGATTTTTTAAAAAGGTGTTCTCATTCTGTGCCCTGAAAGGGTTCAGAAGCAGGGACACCCTATAGGAATGAGCACATCCAGCAACAAGACCGTGGCTCCTAGAAACGATTCTTCGCTGAAAGAAACGAGGGCTCTGTGGGGAAGAGGCTAAGAATGAACACAGTAACAGAGTGTAAAAGACGGTAGCAGGGCACAACAGCTTGGACCTGTAAACCCGCATGCATCTCGGCTCAGATGGCTTCACTAGCGAATCCTTCACACATTTAAGGAAGAGACCATACCAGTCTGACAAAATTTCTTCCAGAGACTATTAAAAAAACCAGCACATCCCACCAGGTTTTATGCAGAAAGATGGGGAGGAAAGCTTTCCTGTACACTGTTGTGCCAGCTAATACACGGAAAGGAACAATCAGGTTTGGAATAGCCATCTTGTAACTCCCAATAAGATAATTGATTTAGGCACAGATCATAAAGAGATGCTAAGACAGGAAGACACAAATACAGATCGCCCATATCGGAAATGAAAAGGATAACATCATTACAGACTCGACAGACAGCAAATGATGTTAAGTGTTTACAACAATGCAAGTATATCTGACAGCTTAGATGTCATAGACCAAATGCTTGCAAAGCATAAGCTGACAAAACCGAAAAAATGGAAAGTTTGAGCAGTCCTTTGCAGTTTTCAGTCACTCGGTCGTGTCCAGCTCTTTGCAACACCGTGGACTGCAGCACGCCAGGCGTCCCTGTCCTTCACCATTCAATTAAATAAATTGAATCGGTAGTTTAAAACTTCACCACAAAAACACTTTAGGCTAAGATGGCTTCACTAGTGAATTCCTTCAGACATTTAAGGAAGAGAGCATATCAATCTTACAAAAATTTTTTCAGAGACTATAAAAAGAAAGCACATCCCAGTATGTTTTATCAGCTAGTTTAAGCCTTGAAAAGGACATCAGGAGAAAGAAATTTACAGTCCAGTGCGTCTCATGAGCACAGATGCAAAAATACTAAAAAAATTATCAGTCACATTAGTTGACATGTTAAAGTGTTAATCAAGAAAAATGAATATACAAGCTCAGAGTGTGGGATAATATTAGCAAATTCACATCTGATAAAGGACTGTTATCCAAAAATACAGAAATTTCTCTTAAAACTCAGCAGTAAGAAAACAAACAACCTGATTTCAAAGATGGACCAAATCCCAAATAGACGCCTCACCAGAGAAGATACAGAGATGAAGCATAAGCCCATAAGAAGACGCTGTACGTCATATATCATCAGGGCAATGCAAACAGTCGTGAGCACACACCCCATTAGAGCGCACAGAAGCTGATGCCACGCATGCCTGCTAGCATGGAGAGAAGCTGACACCACACACCCCATTAGAATGGACAGAAGCTGACACCAGGCACCCCATTAGAGCGCACAGAAGCTGACCCCACGCATGCCTGCTAGCATGGAGAGAAGCTGACCCCACGCATGCCTGCTAGCATGAACAGAAGCTGACACCACACACCCCTGTTAACATGCACAGAAGCTGACGCCACGCATGCCTGCTAGCATGAACAGAAGCTGACACTACACACCCCTGTTAACGTGCACGGAAGCTGACCCCACGCATGCCTGCTAGCATGAACAGAAGCTGACACCACACACCCCTGTTAACGTGCACAGAAGCTGACGCCACGCATGCCTGCTAGCATGAACAGAAGCTGACACCACGCACCCCTATTAACATGGACAGAAGCTGACACCACGCACCCCTGCTAGCATGCACAGAAGCTGACGTCACTGAGTGTTGGTGAGGACGTGGAGCAACAGAAACTGTCATCACCACAGGTTGGGGGTGCAAAACAGTGCGGCCACTTTGCAGACAGTTTGGTGGTTTCTTACAAAAGTAAGCGCATTCTCATGTCATACCAAGCCACCATGTTCCTTGGTATTTACCCAAAGGCACTGAAAACCCCTGTCCACACAAAAGCCTGCACTTGAGTGCTCATAGGAACGGTATTCGTGGTTGCCAAGGCCTGGAGGGAACCAAGATGTCCTCCAGTAGCTGACATGTGGGCGTGCTAAGTCAACTTCAATCGTGTGACCCTTTGGACTGTAGCCCACCAGGCTCCTCTGTCCATGAGGTTCTCCAGGCAAGAATGCTGGAGCGGGTTGCCATGCCCTCCTCCAGGGGATCTTCCCAACCCAGGGATCAAACCCACATCTCTTACATCTCCTGCATTAGCAGGCAGGTTCTTTACTAGCGCCACCTAAGAAACCCCCAGTAGCTGGAGGGATAAGTAAACTGTGGTCCAGCAAGACAGCTGAATACTGTTCAGAGCTAGAAGGACATGTGCTCTAAAGTCGTGAAAGGATACAGGGGAAACTTAGATGAAGATTACAAAGTGAGAGGAGATTCCTGCCACATGACAATCTGGAAAAGGGGCCAAACTGCAGAGACAATTAGAGGATTAGGCTTGTGGCTTGTGGCTGGGGCTGGGGTCTCAGGTGTGCACATACGCGTGGGTCCGTCAGGTGTGCACGTACGCGTACCTCCATCAGGTGTGCACGTATGCGTGTGTCCGTCAGGTGTGCACATACGTGTGCCTCTGTCAGGTGTGCACGTACGCGTGTGTCTGTCAGGTGTGCCTGTGCACGTGGGTCCATCAGGTGTGCCTGGGCGCGTGGGCCTGTCAGCTGTGCACCCTTCGTAGGTCTGCCAGGTGTGCCCACACGCATGCCTCTGTCAGGTGTGCCCGTGTGTACCTCCGCCAGGTGTGCCCGCGTGCGTGCTTCTGCCTGGTGTGCCCGTGCACTGGGTCACTGGCCTGTCCCGCTGCTCTGTCTATGTTGCCTGTCTGGCCGCCATGGCCTTGCGGCAGCCCTGAGTCAGACAGGGGAGCCTCCCATGCTTTTCTTCTCCGTCAGAGTTGTTCTTGTCTTATTCTGGACCCTCTGCATTTGTATATGGATTTCGGAATCAGTTTGTCAGTTTCTACCCCAAAAAGCTGCCTGTGCAGAGGGACCCAGTCAGAGCTTGGGGACCTCTGGCAGCCTGCCTGGAGCCCAGAGGAAGTAGACGGGCACGCGATGACTATGAAAGCTGTAACTGAGAACTTCAGAGAGATTCCGTGTCCAGAACATACCCCACAGCTGTGCAAAGAGTGCCTTCGGGACTCAGAGCAGACTTGTCCATAGAAACGTGACGGCAGGACGGGACTGAAACTCTCAGTAAAATATTTGGAAGATAAACCTGAAGATTCTTCCTAGCCTTTCCAAAGAAGGAAAATCAGAGAGGAAAGGGTTTTTTAATTAAAAAAAAAAAAAAAGCCAACAGATTCTGTCAAGAACACCCAGCTTCCAAATAATGGGGATTCCAGAAAGAAAGAGGGAAATGTGGAGGAATTCACTCCAGACACAGTCCTGAGAGGATGGTGAGAGACCCACACCAAGGACCAGGACCTTGAACCTTCAGAGAGAGCAGGAGTTGGGCCCTGGGTTCCTGGAGCAGCGAATGCCCAGTGCAAGGGGAGAGTTGCTTCAGACTATCAGCCCTCCAGTCCAGTGTGAGCTGAAGGGCACCATCCCCAGGTCCATTCCTGGCTTCTGGGAGCTGCCCACAGCGTCACTTTGCCACAGGCTGGAGGCAGGAGAGGTGCAATGTGACCCAAACAGGGAGGGGCCGTCCCCTTTGCGGTGGGGAGGGGAGTGACTCGTCCTCAGGACAGGTGGCCAAGGCAGCAATCAGACCAGCAAGCGTGAACCCACCACCAGTCATACTTGCGTGGCTATAATTCTGTGAAAGCAGCTGGTGCCCAACGAACTGGACCAAGGATGCCGTGTCTGGGGAGGGGAGCCTTCCGTGGTGAGGCCTCCGCGCAGAATGCCTAGAGCTGAATCCTCCAGACGTCACAGTGCAAGATGGTTCTTGGAAACACGGGGCAGATCTGAGCCATGTCAGAACTGTTGAGCAGGGGACTGTGATGGGCTGCCTTCCTCTGAGCCTTGTAGGAAAACTTGGCTTCTGAACTGTGCACATGTATGATGCTGATGAAAATTAAGACCTTGAAATGCATCGGCTGAGAGAAAGCAGTGCCGACCAGAGCCGTGTGTCTCCCGCAGGCGGTACCCACAGGCGACCCTGCGGCTGGAGAGGCTGAGCCCCAGAGCCCTGGGCCGGCAGGCGCTGCGGCTGCTGGAGCGGTACCGCCTGGACCCCGGTGAGTGAGCCCCCACTCACTGCTCGGGGGCGGGAGCTGGGTGGGCGCTGCTGGGGTTCCGGGGCCCACCGCCCCCCAGCACTCGGTCTGGTCGGCGTCCGTTCCAGTCTCTTTGCTGCCCTTAGCAGCCTCTCTGCCCTTCTGGGCTGCCCCTGGGGAGTCTGGGCCTCGTGGGTGAGGACCACCGAGCCTGCACAGCACCTCCACCCCTCCCCACGGCAAGCGCAGCACCCTCATCCTGCGTCTCGGGCACAGACTTACTGACGGTGTCTGGCTTCATGTCATGAGATCATGGAAGCTCTTCTCGCTTCCAGCCCGTGAGTGTTCGTCGGAAACGGAGGTGGAATCATGTCAGGTCCCTTTTTTGCTCCCAGAAGCCAGGAATGGACATGGGGATGGTGTCTTGGGGAGATGCCGTGCGTTTCCCCTTCTGGTCTGTTACTGTGGTGGATTGCATGGACTGACTACATAACGTTAGGTGATCCTCGGGTGTCTGCCACGGCCGAGATTCTGCCAGGTTGCGTTGCCCTCTACACTACCAGGTCTGGCTTGCCAACCTTGCTTTAACTTAAAGGATGTTGCATGTGTGTCTGTAGCTGAAGCTGGACTCAGACTTCATCTTCCTGAAATGTCTGTTTCCGGCTTTGGGTACAAGGTGATGCTGGCCTCTGAAAACAGTTGGATGTCCTTTCTTTTCACGGAGGGTGTTTGTAAACGTTGGAATTCTTTCTTCCTGAGAAGTTTGGTGGAAATGACCTGTGACTCTCGATTGCCTTTCCATATGGAAACAGGACTCTTGACTCGGCTGTGGCTTTTTCAAGGACTTTGTTTCACTTATGGTTCCAAATGTGCTGCGTAAGGTGTCCCTAGTAAAGTAACATTCCACTGTGCGTGTGGAACGTAGCTTCTCTGTGCGTCCACCTGTGGATAAACACTCAGGTGGTTTCCATGCCACTGCAGTCAATGTAGGGTGCAGATATCTCTCTGAGGTTTTGGCTCCATAGCCTGTGAATAAACACCCAGAGTGGAATGGCTGGATCGTGTGGTGGTGCCATCTTTGATTTTTTTGAGGAAACTCCGCAGTGTTTTCCATAGAGGCTGCACTGATTTGCATTTCCATCGACAGTGCACAGCGGGGCTTCCTTGGTGGTGCAGTGGTTAAGACTCTGCACTTCCACCGCAGAAGGCACAGCTTGGATCCCTGGTAGAAGAACTATGATCCTGTAGGCTGAGCAGCCAAAAAAACGCAAGGACTCCCCTTTCCCCACATCCTCACCAGCATTTGTTATTTCTTTGTTTTGATGTGGCGGTTCTGACAGCTGTGAGGTGGTGCCTCTTTGTATTTTGACTTCCGTTCCCCTGGAGGTTAGGGATGTTGAACATCTTTTCTTGGCCTGTTGGCCATCTCTGTATCTTCCTTGGGAAAATGTCTCTTTAGTTCCTCTGCTTGTTTTTTAAATTCAGATTATTTGGGCTTTTTTTGCTACTAAATTCTATGAGTTCCTTACATAGTTTGACTATTAACCTCTTATCTGTACATAGTTTGCAAATATTTTCTCCCACTCCAGAGGTTTCCTTTCATTTGGTTGCTACTGATCTGTTGCCCTGATTTTGGTGTTTTTGATCCTGTCAGTTGTATGCCCTGCTCAACCCACTACACTGAATCTTGGGCCTTCTTTCTTCTTGAGTATATACCCCAAATTTCAGTGTGTATTACTTCTATTATTGTTCAGCTCGAGATTTAATTTCCATTATAATTTTTTTCTTTTACCTATAAAGGAACTAGCAGTGTGTTTGTAATTTCCAGGCTGTGACATTTTTGGTTCTCTCTTCATCTCACTGTGATTAGAGGCCATGCTTGCTGTGATGTCAGCCCTCTGACTGGGTTGAAATGTGTTGTTGAGAAGAAATCTAGCTTCTCACCTTTGGAAGCAATCTCTCCTCCTCTGGACACTTTTAGTATCTTCTCTTTGTCTTTGGTGTTCTGCAGTTTCACTGTGAGGAGACTTATTGGAGGTTTCTCTTTATTGTTTTTACTTGGGATTTATGGGACTTTGGGATCTATGGATTGGTGTCTTCAATCCGTCCTGGGAGTTTTCAGTCATCATTTCTTTTGGATATTGCCTGTTCCCCCTTCCTTGCTCTGGCCTCTTCTCTGCATATATGTTGAGTCCATGCTGTTTTTGCTGTGCGGCTGCCCTCCTGGTGTGGGCCTCTGAGTGGACAGACCCTGTGCCCTCTGTGGGAGGACAGGCAGACATGGTGCAGGGTGGGGACTGCTCGCCCCTCTGCCCTGAGTGCGCCCAGCCCTCTCTTCCTGGGCCTGGGTCTGGGTGGGGCCCCCAGCCATCTGGCAGAGTCAGCAGGACCCGCCCGAGGTGGGTGGCTGAGTCTGGCTCACCTGCACCTTTTCCTTTAAAAGATCTGTTTCCCAGAGGAGCGTGTGGGTTTAGATGAACCAGGCAGTACAGAGGAGGCCTGAGGGTCATACTGTATCCATAGGCTTTTGACAAAGTATCTTATCGGCAAAGTGATGTGCAACATTGTAGAGACTTCAGGAAAGCCGGTCTCTGTCTCCACTGGAGGGAGACAATTCTGCAACAGTTGCGGCTGCCTTTTCCCCCTTCCCGACCATCCCCTCCTGCTGCGAGCGATTCGTTCACCCATCCCTTCCTCCCGCAGTCTTGTCCCCAGCAGCCTGGGGGCCCGGGTCTGGAGCCCTTGGCATCCTGCATTCCTGCCCCGGCTGGAAAGGGGAGAGAAGGCTGCTGGGTGGTGGGCAGGCCCTGGCCCCAGGCAGCCCTGACCTCTGCACTCTTGGACAGTGCCCCTGCGGTGAGGGTGCTCCCCGAGCTGGTTGCAGGGTGCTGGCTGGGGCGGCCACATCCCTCCAGAACAGGGAGTCCTGGTCAGGGTCTGGTGGAGGCCTGCAGGTAGGCAGGCTCTGTGGTGGCACCCCCCAGACCACCAGGCTTCGAGGACAGCTGGCCCCAGGAGGGAGAAGCAGCAGCTGGTAGGAGGACAGGGGGTGAGTGGACAGTGGGCACCCTTCCCAGGCCCCCTTGGACTCTGAACAGAATGTGAAGGTGAAGCTGACAGGTCAGCATAGTTTGTAAACACAGAGCAAGACGAGCCCCTTTCTCAAGAAACTCATGTTGGGGCATGGGAAGAAACAAAAGCTCCAGCTGCCTGGAAAAAATGCAGGAAAGCCCCAAGAGGTGGCGATCCAGGAGACCCCAAGGGAGGGCAGGCCGGGGGCTCCGCTGCCTGGCCCGGGGCGGGGTGCCTTCCTTTACAGCCAGAGTGAAGGCCTCTTGCGAGGAATGTGCTGGGTTGGGGAGGGACAGGAAGACAGTGGGAGCCCCCCAGCCCCAGCCCGCACTTGCTTGTCCACCCAGCCCGGCTGGGGCCCACCCTGTCTTTCAGCCCTGTGTCCCAACGTGGTCACTCAGCAGCGCCTGGCTGCCCTGCGGTACCTGTGTTACAAGCGGCTGGTGGAGGTGCGTGGCCCGGGGCGGGGCGGGGGGAGCTCTGAGCGAGGCCTGCTCTCTGCTCCCAGGGCGGCTGATAGAAAAGCTCACACTGGTGTCCACTTTTGCAGAGAAGCACGTCCCGGGAGAGCTGGGCTGAGCTGGTGCAGGTGAGCTCGGAGGTCCTGGCACGTGATGACCCCCCCGTGGGGCAGGGTGGGACACAGTCGGAATCGCCAAGGGTCCAGGATCCTCCGTCCCCCCCACCCTTGGACAGAGCTCCCAGGTGCTAGAGGGAGAGAGTTCACCGAGAGAAAATTCTAGACCGTCCTCGGGCGCCCTACTCGCCATGGCTCTGTGATCCGAGGCCTGGGGCGCCCACAGACCCTGAGAAGGAGGCAGCTGCCCCTTGGGGTGATACAGGGACACAGGGCCGGACTGGAGGTCCAGTCTCAGGCCAGGGACTGCCATCCCCTCAGGACAGTGGCCTGCAGCCTGTGTCCCCAGTCCTGAGCTGGAGACTGGGGTCATCATGGTACAGAACCGTCCCCAGCTCCGGGCGAAGTGGCCTGGGAGGAAGGTGGGCTCTTGGGGGGACTGGGGAGCCGTGTGCGGGGCACTCCACAGTGGTCAGGAACCAGAGACCCTCCTGCTGAGCGCCCGTGCGGAGTCTGCCAGTGGAGGGCGGTGCTGAGCCACCCTGCCCCTGTCCTCCCCCCAACCCGAGTGACCGGCCGGGGCTGGTGAGTCATCAGAGAGGAATGCGGACCCCCGGGCAAGGCCCGGAAGGCCGGTCCCCCCTGGGTGCCAAGGCCGAGCTGGCCGGAAGGGCAGCGGACATCCTGAAGAATGTGGAGGGGTTTCCACATATTGTCGTCCACGTGGGAACCCGCAGCCTGCGGGAAGCGGCCACCGAGGCTGCTGGGGACAGAGCCATGTGGGGAAGTGGCCCCGCCTGCCGGCCGGCAGGGACTCCTCAGAAGGGTGGGGTCCACAGTGGTCTGTGGCCCCGAGGAGCCCCCACCCCCACCAGGACCTCTATAGGCCGTGTGGGCCTTCAGACAGATGGACAGACAGACAGGACACGTGGCCTCATGAGCCCTCACAGCCCCTGCCTCCCTGAAGAGAAGTGGAGGCCCTGCGGCCTCTCCTCCCCTAGCACAGTGGTGCCAAGGCTGGGGCGTGAACAGGTGTGCAGTGGAGATGCGGGGGGAGACGAGGGCCAAGGAGAGGGTGCCCTGGGAGGCGGCGCTGGCCCAAACCAGCTCGGCCACCATGAGCCCAACCATGGGGACTGCTGGTCTCCAGAGGAAAGCCTCCTCATTACGAAGGGCCCCAGGGCCTGAGAGGGGAGGTCGGGACCAGGCATGAGGGGAGATGGGGGCCGGGCGTGAGGGGGAGGTGGGGGCCGGGTCTGAGGGGTGCTCTTGGTCTGGGGGCTGACAGGATGGGCCCATCCCTTGGGGCCAGCCCTGTGGAGCAGCCCGCACCCCGTCCCCCAGGGCCTGGTGGGGCAGGACGAGTGCCTGCAGGAGCAGCTGCTGCAGCTGCTGGCCTCTCAGGAAGATGTGCCCATGGTCGCCCAGTGTGCCCTGGACCTCTCGTTGCCTGAGGAGCGACTCCCAGCCACAGTAGTGGCAGAAATGAGCCAACTCAGGCTCCGGGAGAGGTGAGCGTCCCCAGGCTCCGGGGGAGGGGGCCAGAAGGAGGACACGCCCTTGGGCCCCTACCCTTGGAAAGTGACTGAGGGAGGGCCGAGGAGGGGCGCAGGGCGTGTGCGCGGCCTGCAGACACACAGGCAGGTCCTGCCCTTCCTCAGGTTCCAGCAAAGACCCAGCGGCCGGGTGCCTCAGCCGGGCCACATAGCCCCCGGAGAGAACCCGGAGGGGCCTGGGGACCTAGCCATTCCCAGTGTGCGAGGGCAGAGGCGTGGGAAGCAGAGCCCGAAGGCCCCGGGCACATATCGGCCTTGAGGGCTCCCCCGGCCCTGCAGCCAGCTGGGGATGTCCAGGGGGGCACCAGGGGCTCTGCAGCTCTGCTCCTCCCCAGGACGGCCAAGGCACCTTCAGAGGACAGGCGGGATGACTGCTACCGGCTGCCCATCGCCAGGGAGGACATCCACTTTCTGGCCTCCTGGGAGGAGCTGGCCAGGCACGAGGACACGCTCCTGCAGGTGTGTGCCCGGCCCCCTCGGGCGGCTGGCGTCAGGGGCTGCTCACCACAGCCCCCGGGGTCTCCAGCCACACTGGCAGGCACAATGGGCAAGCCCTCCCCACTGAGGCCGCCTCCCCTGGACTGCAGCGCTCACCTCACCGCTCCAACCAGCCCCTCTGTCTGCAGCCGGGCCAGGTGGTCGGTGTGGACCTGGAGTGGAGACCGTCTTTCGGCGCAGGCGGCCGGCCCCGGGTGTCGCTCATGCAGGTGGCCGTGGAGGGCCGTGTGTTCCTGCTGGACCTGCCCCAGCTCTCGAGTCCTGCGGGAGGGCAGGCACCCCAAGCCTTCTCCCAGCTGGTGTCTCGGCTGCTCTCAGACCCCTCCATCACCAAGCTGGGTGAGTAGCACCCGCCCTCGCCCCAGCCCTGCGGGACCTGGGGGACTGGCCTCTCCCTCGGCCCCCGTCACAGCGGCATCCCCCCACTGCAGGTTACGGGATGGCGGGGGACCTGCGGAGCCTGGGTGCGTCCTACCCAGCCCTGGCGCAGGCCGGGCAGCAGCTGCAGGGCGGCCTGGACCTGCTACAGGTGCACAGACAGGTCAGCACTGGGGGTGCGCTGGGAGCCCCCTGCTCTGCGGAGCTGCCCGCACAGCGGCGCCCGGCAGCAGTCTCACTGAGGACTTGTTCCTGCCTGGCCCCAGCCCTAATCCCTGGCCCCAGGTCACCAGGGACCCAGAGTACAGGGTCCCCCAGGAGAGACTGTTGCCACACATCCCCACACTCCCCAGGGCGAGCCTGTCTCTGCCCCTGCCTCCAGGATTCTCAGCACACCCCTGGGGGTTAAGATGTGGGCCCCAGAGCTGACCGGTGGGCGGGTGACCCTGGCTCTGAGGCCCTGAGGCCCCGAGACAGCCTGCCTGGGCCTCCAGCACCCCGTCTCAGGACACTGTCCATCATGGCGGGCACAGGGCCTGTCCAGGGTCCCCCGTGGGGCAGCCGGCCGTGGGCGGTGCTGTCCACCCTCCAGGGCAAGCACCTCACCCCCAGGGGGTGCTGTCTTGCAGATGCGGGTGGCGGGCAGGCCAGCCCCAGCCGTGGATGGGCCCGCAGGGCCTCGGGGCCTCAGCCTTCTGGTGCAGCAGGTGCTGGGCAAGCCCCTGGACAAGACACAGCAGCTCTCCAACTGGGACCGGCGGCCGCTGGGAGAGGGGCAGCTGGTCTATGCAGGTGGGCACCCCTCTCCTGCCCCGCGACCCCACATGCCCCACACTGGAGGCTGAGGCTGGCCTTGCCCACCCTAGCTGCGGACGCCTACTGCCTGCTGGAGGTGTTCTGGGCCCTGTGCAGAGAGCCTGCCCGCTTCCACCTGCCAGGGGCCCTGCCCTGGAGCCTGGGGCTGGGACGCAGCAAGAGACGCGGGACTAGGGAGCCACCCCTGCAGGGGGCCTCGGCCTCCCCCTGGCAAGTAGGTGAAGCCCCGGAGGCCCTTTGTCAGGATTCTCACGGGAAGAACCGCTCTCCTTAAGACTGGGACCTCCCAGGGTTGGAGACCCGGAGTAGGGGTTGGGGTGAGCCATCCGGGGGCTTGTGTCCATCCACACTGGACCCTCTGCCCCAAAGGAAGGGAAGCAGGGGGTTAGGGTCCTACGAGAGGGGGGTCCCCAGCCTGGCATGCCCCCTGCCAACATCCAGGGCAGCCTCTGGCTATGTCCCCGTGTGCCCCCGAGACCCTGGCCCACTCCAGTGTGCACCCCACCCCCAGGAGACATGTGCCAGCCCCCTGAGGTCCTGGGTGGTCTAGGGTTGTGTTTCCTGCTTCCCTGCTTTTATGTACTGAGTATACATCGCTCACAGGAGCTGAGCGCCCTGGGAACCCTCCCTCCCCGCCTGCCCCCTGCCCCCTGCCCGGCTGGGGCGCAGGACCAGACCCCGCGGCTGCTGAGCCAGGCTCTGTTGCAGGAGCGCTCGCCTGAGGCCGCGGCCCCCGAGGTCCCAGCCCGGGCCTTCCGCGTGGTGTGTGACAGCATGCTGGGGGGTCTGGGGCGGACCCTCCGCTGTCTGGGTGTCGACGTGCGGGTGCTGCACTCTGGCGAGGACCACCGGCAGGCCGCCGAGGTGAGCGGGCCCGGGGGTGGGGGCGTGTTCGTGGCGGCAGCAGCGCCCCAGCTACGTGCCC
>SJXO01001286.1:403950-416333 GCA_006408615.1 Connochaetes taurinus
CGGCCCGCGCCTGCCGCGCCGGGGGTGCCGGGGAGCCCCGGGGAAGGGGTGCCACCCGGGCTCCTGGGGACGGCGAAGGGGCACGGCCGCCCGGGGCACCGCTGGGAGGGGTCGCCTAGGGGGGTTGCTGAGGGAGGGGTCTCCTGTGATCCCAGTGGGGTCCCGGGGGGCCTAGGGGCGCATAGTGCCCGGTGGAGTAACCGGGAGCCGCGGGAGGGGCTGTGTGCCGCCTCGGGAGTTGCTCGGGTGGGGTCCCAAGGACCTGCCGCCCAGGGTAGACTGAGGGGGCCCCAGGGGTGGGGAACCGCCCCAGGACCCGAGTCCCGCCGCATTCTCTGACCCAGATTGTATTTGAGTGAACCTGGGGCCTGTGGCTGCCTACCCGCCCTGGCCTCAGAGACACTGGGGGTCCTGGCCATGCCTGCCTGTCCCCGGGGAACAGTGAGCTCTGCGATGCCCCTTCCCTGCGTTGGGGCCCCCGGCTTGGGAGCAGGTCCCGGGCAGCCCTCACTGCCGCTGCCCCTCCTAAGGTCCCGGGCGGCCGGTCGCTGGACTTGACGAAGGCAAGGACAGAGCCTGTGGACGGGAGCAGCCAGCACACTCCCACCAGTGGCCTGAGACCCGCGTGCTGGCCCCTGCGGGACAGGGGCTGCGACCGTCCACTCTGAGGGGCCAGGGGGACTTCACCACCCATCTGGGCCATGCTCACAGCCCTCTGCCTGCCTGGGTGGACTCCTGCATCCAGGAGAATGGACGTGGGGTCTTATCCGGGTGGCCTGAGCTGTCAGCCCATCGTCCCCACACAGTGGACCCGGGCTGGGACTGCGGCTGGGAGAGGAGGGGACGGCTTGAGAGGATCAAGGCACCAGGGGGGTGAGGAGGGACCCCAACCGCAGCCCAGAGCCTGAGGGCGGGGCTCACACCCACCCTGGCCCCGGGCAGGGGGCGGGCGGGGCGACGCTGGCCAGGCTGCCCCTCAGTCAGGCCCCTGTCATGCATTCTGCTTCTCGGACCCATGCTTATCTTCCGCGGCACCAGACGTGCTTTCCTCTCATTGTCCCCAGTGCCTGTCCCCTCCCCATCCGCCTGCAGAGGCAGCGCTCCCGTCACGGATCCTCCCACCCCGCAGTGGAGGCCCAGGACACACCTCTGCACCCCGAGTGTGCATGTGCGAGTGCATGCACAGGAGGGCACCTCCACTCCTGCAGACTCGTGTCCTCACCTGACAGATGGACATAGGCACACACAGACACAGGGGCACACACGCACACAGAGACTCGCACAGACATGCGTGCACACACAAGGACATGGGGACGCGCACATGGACACGTGCACACACGGACACACGTGCACACGGACACGCACAGACATGGGTGTACACACAAGGACACATGGGGACACACGGACACGCACACACAGGGACACGCGCACACGGACACGCACAGACATGCATGCACACACAAGGACACGGGGACACACGCACACAGACACGTGCACACACACGGGGACACATGCGCACACGGACACGCACAGACGTGTGCACACAAGGACACATGCACACACGGACACACAACACGTGCATACACGGACACATGCACACAAAGACATGCACACGCACATGGGCACAGACACGTGCACATGCACACAGGGACACATGCACACATGGACATGCACAGACGTGTGCACACACAAGGACACGTGCACACAAGGACATGCACACGCACATGGGCACAGACACGTGCACACACAAGGACACACACAAAAGGACACACGTGCACACGCACAGGGGCACAGACACGTGCACACGCACATGGGGACACATGCGCACATGGACATGCAGACATGCGTGCACACACAAGGACACGTGCACACACGCACACGGGGACACGCACACAAGGACACACACGTGCAGACACAGACACACACAGCTGCACTGAGGCGGGTGTTCTTGCACCCTGAGGACCTGGGTGCTTCCAAGTCACCCTCGTGCAGAGAGGGATCCACACGCCAGCCCAGAGCTGGCCCCATCGGGGTCTGCAGGGCCCCAACCTGGCTCTTCCCCCTGGGGTGCCGACAGCGCCGGAGGCCGGTCCCCCACCGCCCTGCCTGCAGCCCCACAAAGGGGCCGGGCCATGGCTGGGTGGGAGAGGGGCCGGGCCTGTGGGAACTGACCTCCCTGGGCCGGGGGACAGGGCAGGCATGGAGCGGCCCCGCGGGGCTGCCAGCCTGGGTTTCCAGCAACGGGGACAGAGACGCCGGCGGGGGGCTGGAGCCTGCTTCACGGGTCAGGAGAGCCATGGCTGGGGTTTCAGACCTCCCCAAGCAGGCCCCACCCCAACCCCACACCTCCTGGGAGGCCTGGGCTGGGCCCTGCTGCCCCCACGTGTTGTGGTGGGGAAGGGGTCGCCCCCCCAGCACCTGAGGGCTCAGCTGGGGCGGTGGAGGGGCAGCACGGTTCCCAGCCCCCAGCCCGGGGCCAGGGCTGGTCTGGAAGGAGGCGCGCAGCTCTGCCTGGGCACTCGAAGCTGACAGATGACCCGGGGCCCCTCCAGAGCCGCTGGACAGCGTGGGAGAGCGAGGTGGAGGGCAGATCCAGACAACGCCTAATCGCTTCCTCCATCACCGCCAGTCCATCCACGGGGTGTCAGGCCCGCCCCCCCCAGGGGTCTTTCATACCAGCCCTTTGTCCCTGCGCCCAGCACCATTTGTTGGGGCGGCTCTGGGGGGTCGTGGTGCACAAACCAGCCCAGGGGGGGCCTCTGGACCCAGCGGTCTCAGGACCTCAGGCAAGGATGGGGGGTGGGGGAAGCTTGACAGGGACCAAATGGGGCCCGGGGCCTGGGAACACACTGGTGTCCTGCAGCTGAGACCCGCTGCGTCCCCAGGCCTCTGACACGAGTGGGAGGCCCTTGCCAAGTGCGCGGAAAGGCATTTGGACCCCCCGCCCCACGGGTGCTCTTCTTGCCGCGTGGTTGTGCGAAGATGATGTTTATTTCTTCTGCTTTTTTACGCTTTGCTGTAAATTTGCTCTAAATGAGTACGGAACGGGCATTATTCTAGAGCATGTCATAGCTTCTCAGCCCAAGCCCCCATCTTCCCTGCCTGTGGGGCCTCCAGGGCCTGGGTACCAGACTGACCACATCTCCCATCCTGGAGGGCCTGGCTCCCGCTGGGGGTGGGCAGCGAGGCCTGTGGGGGTCGCCAGGGTGCTGGCTCACCGGGAGCACAGTCCCAGCTTGCTGCTGGCAGGGCAGGGAGCCTTGCCCAGGTTCTCGGAAGTGGATCCCTCCACTAGGCTCCCAGCCTGCGGTCCTGCCCCCTCAGGAGCGCTGGTTCTGTCTCACGCCCTGTGCCCTAGTGGCCCCCATGTGGCCCGCTCCAGCCCCTGACTTGGCCCAGGACTGGTGGAGGCCTAAGGGTGTTCACAGGCAGTTTGCACCAGGCTGTGTGCAGCCCGTGGGCAGAGCATGGGTGAGGGGAAGGCCACTGGCACCCATGCCTGGCCTTCCCGCTGGCCTCTGCAGCCCGGCCAGGCCCACAGTGGCAGCCCTCCCCCGGTCCTGACCCCAGCGCACCAGCCGTCCCCGCCCAGCGGCACAGCACACACTGTGGGCCCTGGCGTGTGTGCGCCCAGGGCTGGTGGGAGCAGACGTGCCTGGAGACACGCGACTCCGGGCAAACCTGGGGCCTCCCTCTCGGCAGGCACTGCCGGATGCAGTCGCTGCCCGGGCTGCCGCTGCCGGGACTCCTGGGCTTGGAGCTGAGAGCAGGCTGCTCGCAGACGGGCTCCCAGCCCCTCTTCAGCCCCCCTCCCCAGCTCTGTCTCAGACACTCACAGACATGCCAGGCCATCGCGGGCAGGGATGCCTCCCAAGGAAGTGGCCGGAGTAGCCCCTCGCCGCCCTCCTAGGGCTGTGGACGGCGGGCTGCCCAGCGCATCTGCCTGGCTTTGGGTCCTGGGCCACCACCAGCCCCCTGGGCCGGTTCCTGCTGGCGGCCTCACCCCGGGGAGGCAGCCTCCCTGACGGTGGGCTCCAGACCCTGCCTAGGAGGGCCTTAGTCCTACCCGGAGTCGGGCAGCTCAGTGGGCATGAGCTCCGGACAGCATGAGCGCTGTGGGAGCCAGGCCCAGGCAGACCCCGGAACAGGGGAGTCAGGAGCCTGCCCACCCCTCCTGCCCCCCACTCACCCGCCCGACCAGGCTCTGGGGGTGGAGGTCCGCCCTGCCCTCAGGTCCCCAGCCTGGATGGGGTCTCAGACACCTCTAGGGACCCAGGAGACCACACCGTCCAGGGCACCCACAGCCCCCTGCTGGGGTCTGACCAGATCCGCTGACATCTGAGTCTGGGGTCTGCACAGCCCCTGCAGGGAGTGAGCCCAGCTCAGACACCGCTTGCCTATGCCCGCACAGCGGGCTAGGTGACCGTGAGCAGGTTCCTCGGCCCCTGGGAAGCTCCTTCAGAACAGGGGTTTGGAGGCTCCGTCCTCCCCCATGGGGCAGGGGGACGGGCCGTCAGCCCCTGACTGGGTGGGCGCTCAGCCCCCGGCTCTGCTCTGGGTGCCGGGCAAGGGTGGCTGGACCCTGCAGGGGACAGGAGATGGACAGGGAGGCCCTGAGTATGGGCCCTCCTACAGCCGGGGACCGCAAGACGGGGCGGGCAGGCGGCTCGGAACCGGCTCTTCCAGCTGGGCGTGGCGGTGGGGGCAGGGGTGACCGCCGGGCCCAGCCGTGGGCAGCGGCCGTGGGAAAGCCGGCACCGGCGCTTCCCGAGGGTGGGGCAGGCCTCGTGGGGCACCGGGCGTTTGTCTGTGCGTGACTCAGCGTGAGCTGGCGCCCCGCCCCAGCTGCACACCGCCGGGTCCTGGGAAGACCGCAGACCCCATCAGAGGACCTCGCCCCACTGGGCTCCCGTACCTGCTGGTGCTAACTCTCTGGGGGCCCCGGGCAGCAGCCTAGCCCAGAGACCAGCTGGCCTGCCTCTTTCCTGGCTGGGCCTGGAGTGCCCACGGGCCTGACATGCAGCCCGGGCCCTGCCCCGCTCCTGCCCAGTCGCCCCTGGTACCTGCAACCAAAAGGGAGAAGCATCCAGTGTCTTCCTGTGCCGGAGTCTGGCCGGGGGAGGGGAGGCCCTCCAGGGGGCTCTGGGAAATCGGCCCTGCCCATCTGGCACCTGCCCACCCCTGGCTGTGATGCTGGAGGCCCAGCTCCATGATGAAAGGCTTGGGGGGAAAGAGGGCATGTGTGGGCAGGGCAGGAGCCCCCCACACCGTAGCTCCAGGGGGCCCCACCGCTGCCCGCCCCAGGCACTCCACCTCCAGGGCACTGACGGGGCTCACCAGGTGAGGGGGTTGCCAGGAGCACCAAACAGCCCTCCCACGGACCGGCTCACCCTCTGGCTGACAGGGGGCCTTTGTGTGCCCGTCTAGGAGCCGGTCAGTCCCCCGCCCCCCACCCTGCTCTCCTGCTTGGCCCACCTTGCCTGCCCTTGGGAATCCTGTGTTTAGATCCCTGCCAGGCAGTGGCCGTAATGAAGTGATGGGGTAGCCGCATCGGGAAGCCCATCCCACCCCTGGGGTGGTGAGGTCTTCATGGGAGCTCACTGCATGTCCTAGACCAGGACCCTGCATGGCTGGGCTCCTGCCCTGCACGTACTCCGTGCCCAGCAGGCTCCAGGTGGTGCCAGCCCCCGGGGGCAGGCAGGGCCAGGTGTCACAGAAGCATGGACACTGGAATGGCCCTGGCTTGCTCCAAAGTGGGCTGACTCAGAGCAACTATAGGGCCGCCCCCCTTAACTTTCTAATGCTGGGCCTCCGTCCCTCACCAGTATGGAGCCACCAGGGGCCCAGGCTTGGCTCTGGGGTTGGGGAGGACCGCTGGTTGGTGGCAGAGTCCTGCGGGGCTCAGGAGTTGGAAGAGGCCACCTAGGGCCAGCTTGGAGCCCATGTGGTGGGGGAGGGCTCCCCGGAGGTGGTGTGCCCTGCATCCTGTGGCGAGAGGAAGGGAGATGTCATGTGTCTGTGAAACCCCCTGGGCTGGGCCGGAACCACAGGGAGTACAGGACTAGGGGTGGAGGGGCTGCAAGAATGCCCCGCGGCCCCAGCGCCTCCTCTGCCCCTCAGGCCTGCAACTGTGACCAGTACCTGAAGGTTTCCAAGGACGTGATGAAGCAGCTGGTGCGGCTCAGCGTCGACCGGGGAGGCCCTGGTGGTGCCGGTGAGTGGGGCTCTGTGGGGTCTGTGGGCGGCAGTCCCGCCACTGGGTGCTCCTGGGGCTGACCCACTTGGGCCACCAGGGCGGTGCCCACGGGCGGGGGGGGCGCCAGGAAGGGGACTGGGGCCTCTGGCCCACGGGACCTGCACGCGCAGGCCCCCAGGGCCTCTAGGGTCGTGTCCCCTACCTTCTCCCCAGTGGGCCCTGCTCAGTCACCCCGCCACACTCACAGAGTGTACCTGCACACAGGTACCTTTCAGGCAAAGACACGCTCAACGGCACACACACACACGCCTGCCTGTGCACGCTCATGCCTGCCTGTGCACGCTCGGCCACGTGCACGCTCACACGCCTGCCTGTGCACACTCGGCCACGTGCACGCTCACGCCTGCCTGTGCACGCTCAGCCATGTGCACATGCGTATCCGCCTGCCTGCCCTTGTACCACGGGCCTCGCCGAGCAGCAGTCTGAACGTTGGGGAATCTGGGCGCCCGGGAAGGCGGGCGAGCCCCCGGTGTCCAGATCAGGGGCCCAGCCTCAGCTTCCCTGCGTGGAGGGCAGGCGGGAATGGAAGAAGGGCCTCTTGGGACAGCCTGAGGAGGGAGCCTGAGCCCAGGGCCCCTCTGCACAGTTGGTGCCCCTGGGTGCCATCTTCTCTGCCAGCGGCTCCTGCCCTGTCCGCATCCCTCGAAGTTTCAGGGCCACCCACACAGTGGATGAGCGCTGGAGATGGCCAGTGTCCAGCCCTGGGCAGCTCTCTGCTCTCTGCAGAGTGGCTGCAACTTGCTTGAGGCGGGGGGAGGGGCAGGGCATGAGCAGTGGCCCCCATAGGGGGCCCCCAACACCCCGACTGGAGGTTCACCCTGGCCCTGGGCAGCATCCCTCGGGCTGTCAGCTGAGGCCTGAGGTCGTGGCCTCGCTGGGCCCCATGGAGGCAGCAAGACTGGGGCGGGGGGCCACCTCCATTCAGACTCCGGCTGCGGTTAATCTGGAGCCATCTGCAGGGTGATGTTTGCTGAGCAAATTACCAGGGTCAGCGGGCCTGGGCCGCTTCTCCCACCTGCTGGCCAGTGCCCTCCGCGGGGGGTGGGGCCTCCCGCGGGGTCCGTCCTGCACCCTGAGGGTGCCCCTGCGGTCCCCTGGGCCTCTGCCCACCCCGCCCTGCCCCATGCTGGTTGGTTGCGAAACTCGCTCCTTGGCAGTGGGCTTATCTGCTCATCGCCATGGATGGGCCGCCCCCGCCCCACCCGGCCCGCGGCTCTCAGGCCCCCAAGTGCCCTAATCAGCCGATCTTGTGCCCAGAACTTGTTTCCCAAGGACCTTTGAGCCCCAAGAATGTCCCAAGGTGTGAGTTCCCATGGGAGGGAACTGGGCTGGCACAGAGCATCTTGGCCCCCTGCCCTTTGCCCTCTCCCTGCAGGGTGGGGGCTGAGCACTCAGAGTTGCCTTGTGGGTGCTGGGGCCACCCGCCCTTCCCTGGGACTGACCCCGATGTCCTTGATTGACAGGCACTGAGGGCCCCCACAGCGATGGTGAGCAGGGGTCAGGTGAGCCCTGGGGCCACCCACCAGGGACACTGGGGCCCCAGCATCTGGAGGCCCAGGATGGGGGAGAGGGAATGGGCCTGTGCTCCATGGGGAGGGCAGTGCCAGGGAGGGCCGGGAAGGAAGAGGCCAGTCCCCTGTGACCCAGAGGGTTCCTAGTAGGAGAGGCAGGGGGTGGGCAAACAGAGTGGGATGGGGGCCGCCTGCCTGAGGGCGAGGCTCAGGGTGGCCGCTTCCATGTCCAGGCTCAGCCCCGGAGGAGGCCCCTGGGGGCTGCTCCTACGACCCCCCTTGCCGCTGGCTGGAGGACACGGACCTGCAGACCCGCGTGCCGGCCACACTGGCCAACGGCACCCGGCTGCAGCTGGCGGGCATCCCGGCGGGCGTGCTTCGGCGGCCTGGGCTGCGGTATTTCTATTGCTGTACCGGCTGTGGCAAAGTCTTCTGGGAAGGTTCCCACCTGGCCCGAGTCACCAGCAACTTCCAAGAGGTCCTGGAGGGCGCCCCCCACGCAGCCAGCGGCCCCTCCTGAGAGCGGGGCCTGGCCGCCTGGAGTAAACGTGCAGAAGCTGCAACAGGTGGTGGCCCTGGGCTCCTTCCTCTGGTCTCCGCTCACCCCCGCCCCGCGCTCACCAGCCTCTCGTAGCCTGAGCGCTGGACCCAGGTGGCCCCCCAAACCTGCTGGAGCTCAGTGGGTGGGAGGTGGGGGTCCCCCCACTGCACTGTGACCGTTCCTGTCGCCCCCTCCACCACGCACGCCCCAGGATGAGGGCCAGGCCCCCAGGTCCCGGGACAGGGTCTTCCCTGGTTTCCACCAGCGAAACTGGCCGTGGGGCTCCCCTGGGACTTCAGACTCCAGCGAGCACAGGAGGGGGTCCTGGGGGACAGACAGGCCCCCGCCCAGCCAAGCCGTGACCCCGCGGGGCCTCAGCCGTCGGGCTGGGCAGTCCCCGCTCGGGTCTTTGCCGTGTAGAAGGCCCTGAACGCGTTGGAGCGTGCCCCGGAGCCTCTCATCACAAGGCAGAAAGTATCTGCCCTCTTGCCCAGGGAGACACAGGCTCAGACCCCGCGCTAATCCCCTGGGGGCCCGGGGTGGGCACCCAGGGGGGGCTCCTGCAAGCAGCAGGCCTGGGACCAGACCACCGCCTGCCCTCGCCTGCCTCCCGCTGGCTCAGCCCCAGGAATGCGCACCCACCCTGGCCCACATCCCTTTCCTGTCCTTCCTGCCCAAAGCGGAAACCAGCGCAGATTTGGCTGCAGGGCTGGGCGTCTGCACCCTCTGCCCCGCCCCGTGTTCCTGACCACGCCAGGGATGGCTGTGGCCTCTGAGCCCCCTGGAGTGTAGCCCCCGCCATGTGCCGGGCACGGACCTACTCAGCCCCCCAGCAATGCTGGGCCTCAGTGGGCCAGGGCGCACTCCACAGATGGAACAGCCCACCCAGGGACGAGGGCGGTGTGTGGGGCCGCTCTGCCCACCTGGCTCTCGTCTCCCCTGAGGTCACGGGGCCTGGGCTGGACATGGGTGCCAGGGTGAACGGGCCCCCACGGGGGCCGGGACCCTCTGCAGCTGGGGTCCTGCTTCCAGGAGCATGGGACTGTCCTGGGACAGCAGCCTCGACCACTCCTCCCCCGCAGGATTAAGAGGAAGTGGGGGGGGACGGGGGGAGGGGGTGTCCTAGCCAGCTGCATCCTGGGGACTCTGCCCTGACTCGCAGCCCCAGCCACAGGCTCAGGGCCGGGCCATGTCCCTCCAGGCCCTCAGGCGCATCTGCCCCAGCCCCGCTCAGCGCTCCACGAAGAGGACAGGACAGCTGAGCAGGACCCAGTCCTCAGGCCACACGGCCCCACCAGGCCTGCCTCCCACCTCCCGCCCTCTGCTGCCAGGCTGGCTGCGTCCATCGGTCGGTCCGTCCGTCTGGGGACTCATAGGCTCACTGCTAGCCCGTCCAAGCCCCGGCCCCCTCCCCGGCCCTCGGCCTGCGGGAAGCATCCTCCACGCCCTGTGACCAGCCGGGCCCACTTTGGGCTAGGGGTCAGACGCCGGGCCGGCAGGGTGGGCTGCGCTCGGGTGCCAGGCCGCGGGGACTGTCTGCCGCAGTTCCTGCCCCGGGCTCCTTCCTCCGCGGCCGCTGGCCCGGGGCTGGTGTTTGTTATTTGATCTCTATCCTCGCGCCCTTCTACCAGGTGTCTGGGCTGCTGGGAAGAAACGCTCTCCTCTTTCCCACGCTCCCCGACACATTTTAATGAATTAGCTGGAGGCCCCGCCCCGCGGCCCGAGGCCCGCTCAGCCTCCCTCCCCTGCCGAGTGCGTTAAGGTGGCCAGGTGGCCGTGGCCTCCCGGCTCCGGCCAGCGCCCCTTCCACACGGTCCTCCCCGCCGCCCCACCCAGCCCTCCCCAGCCGAGGGGCTTCCCGGCACCCGCTGTTCTGAGCCTCTAAAGGAAAGGGGTCCCCCGGGGGAGGAGGCCGCCCTCTCCAACCCTGGACGCCTTCTGGGGTCACAACCCCGGGCCAGCTCCCAGGAGGACGTCGGTCCAGCCTATGGTCAGCCTGTCACCCAGATCCAAGGTTGAGGGCTTTTCCCCAGCCAGTGCTAAGCCCCTTGCCTATTTGTGGAAGTGACGACATCACCAGGGAACGCCATGGACGTTGGGGGCTTCTCCGAGCCCCAGGACAGGGCCTGGCAGGGTCCCCAGCCCCCGCCTCCCCGCCCAGCACATCATCTGGAACAAATGTCCACCTTTTGGACCTGCCCTTCAGCAAACATCAGGAAGTGCTTCCGGGAGCCCGCGCCCCCACGCCCCTCTCAGGTCCTGTCCTCGGACGGGGCAGCTCTGGGCACATGGTGTGTAGACCACAGCCACCCCGGGCACAGTTCCCCTCTGCCACGGAGAAGCAGGAGCCACGGGCTCCCCTGCGGACAGGGTGGCCATCACCGCAGCCCCACAAACGAGCAGAGGGCTGGGGCCGCGTGATCGCGGGGCTACACCCGTCTGACCCACGCTGCGGCCGGGGGGGCGGGGAGCCCTGGCAGCGACCTCAGGTCGGGCTCCGGTGGCCTCTCTGGCCACACCGTCCCTGCCCAGGGGCACCGAGCTGACAATTTCATGCCCTGAGGTGGTGGCCTCACGTTCCCACACTGAGCTCACAGGGCCCCTTTGTCTGCCGCCCGCTGCGGGTGTCAATGGGACTTTTCTCCCAGGCTCTGCTCCCGGGCCCAGCAGGGTCTCCAGACGCTCTTCTCCAGGCCAGGGGGGCCTGAGCCCCCCACCTGGGTGGGGCCTCACTCTGTGAACCCACCACCTTCTGGGGATGGGCCTGGGCACAGCCGAGCCCGGCAGATACACAAAAAGAACACAGACGCAACCAGCAGGAGGTCCTGCCTGCAGAGGGGCGGCCCCTCCGTGCTGCTCCGGGGAGCGGGTGCGGGGCGGCTGGGGTCCCCTGCAGGTCTTGGCTCGATGCAGGGTCACCCCTCCCCACTCCGGAGGCGAACATGGGCCTGAGTGCACAGAGCCCAGTGCCGCCCTCCCAACCACAGCTTGTCTCTGGGGCTGCTGGGGAGGGCAGCTGGAAGTGGACAGGGACCCCCACTCTCAAGGTGGTCAGCTCAGCAGCCACTGACCCCAGGCCCCCTTAGTGGGCCCAGGGACACGTCTCTGCAGGATAAGTGGGCAAAGGAGGGGCCCCCCAAAGCAGCAGCACCCCAGTCATGCCAGGGCCAGGCTGAGCACAGGGCCTGGGCCGGGTCTGTGCTCAGCTTGGGGCTAACCACCTGTGTGGTGGGGAGCAGGGCTGAGCAGAGGGGCTGGACCACCAGCCTCCGGAAGAGAGCAGAGCATGGGGCCTGGGTGGCTCTGGCCACCAGAAAGACCCCAGGCAGGGGCAGCCCACGTGGGTCTCCAGGCCTAGGGGACGTGGGACAGACACCCACCACGTTCATCACCTAGCAGGGTGGTCTCCCCAGCTGCCTCCCGGGAGTCCCGAGTGTCCTCTGAAGGGACTCCAGTGGCTGCGGAAGCACCATTGCCCCAGGCCCACTGCCCTGAGGTTCATTCCTCCTTAATTTCCAACGACCACAGCAGAGCTATAAACTGTGAAATTCTAATGAGGAAATCTGGCGGCAGGGTTAGTGTCTGTCAATAAAAAGCGGGTTTACTGTTTGGAAGTGAGTCATTTCAGAGTTCCCTTTCAGCGCAGCATTGGCACCTTACCTGGGGCTGCTCACCTGGCCAGGCCTCACCCGGCCCAGTTCCTGCCGGTGGGGTGGCCCGGGAGAGGAGGTAGGCCCCTCTACGGCAGTGTAGCTGACTGCCAGGCCGACCCCAGCCCCGGGGTCCCCGTTTCTTTTGTCGGGGTGGGGGGGAGGCTGAGAAAACCTCAGGGCCTGGCTCCTCTTGCCAGTCAAGTTAGGGAGCTAACGGGGTGACCGAGGCCCCCAGGGGAGCGGCTCTCCCGCGGAAAGGCCCCGCGTGGCTGAGGTCCCAGTCCCGAGGGGTCCCGGAGTTGTCTCCCTCGGGGAAATGTGTCCTCCGGGCCGAGCTGGGCAGGTCTCATCCCTGCGAGCGCCTGCGGTGCTGGGGATGCGGAGGGCCCGCGGCCAGCCCTCCAGGAGCGGGGAGCGAGACG
>SJXO01001286.1:423672-446351 GCA_006408615.1 Connochaetes taurinus
CCTTCTCCTTCCAGGGTTCTTCCTAGAAGCCTCTTTTGCTAAATCTCCTCACATCCCATTGGCTAGAACACAGTCATATGACCGAGCTCGCTGCAAGAGAGGCTGGGAAGGGTAGTCTTTAGTCAGTGACGCCGGCCTAGAGCAGGCCAGAGGAGGGAGGGCTGCGGCCGCGGGGCGCTCTGCCTCTGCCCGTGGCGGCGGCGTCCAGGCCGGGCCGTCGGGCAGGCGCGTCTGCGTCCTGTGCTCTGCCTTCTTCTTGCCCGACGGGAGGTTTCTGCTGAAGAACTTCCTAAGAATTAAAACTGCCCGACGATGGACTGAACAGATGAAAAGCGGAAGCACTCCTGGGTGTGGGCGAAAGCCAGCCTCGCGGGCACTGGCAGTCACACCTCCGGGCCGACAGGTCACGCTTGCACCGCCCCTTGAGGACCCCGAAGCTGGGGGCGCCGTCCGCTCCTCCAGCAGAGAGCTGACGCCGCAGGTCCGGTGAACAGGGCTGCTGCGTGGCCACCGGGAGGCGGGAGGCCGGGCCACGCTCGGGGCGCCCCGCTCCCCGAGTGCCCAGGGCAGGCCTGGGCGCAGACGAGGGCCAGCCTCTGCGCCCTGCTGCCTGCTGCCGGCTCGCCCGCCTCCCGCTCCCTTATCTCAGGGCCAAGTAATGAGTAACCCGGGACTCGGCGTTCCCAAGGTTATTTGGTCAATAAAGGTCTCCTCGTCTCCTCGTGTCCCGAGACGTCTTCTGGGGCATGGCTTCTTTTCATTTTAATCAAGGTTGAAAGAAAATCGTTAAGTTTATCATTCACTTTCCTAAAAATCAACTTTACTGTGGTGTAATCTACAGACAATAAAATGCAGCCATTTGGAGTGTGGTAAGTAGGGGCAGATGTGTGCACCCAGATATGCGCACGGCCCAGGCACAGAGCATTCCCCTCAGCCCGCACGTTTCTCCCGCCCTCCTCCAGGTCACCGTGGCCCTCCCCAGGGGTTACAGGATCACCCTCAGCAGGACTGCCGGGAGCACTTCCTGGAGTTCTGACTCCCTCTACCACGCTCACCGACTTGTGGCAGTGACTTTGGAGAGGGGAGTAGGTCTTTTTTTTCCCACTAGAAAAATCTGGCTGATACCACACAAAACAGGATAGTTTTCATTGGTAGTATTTCTGGAAACAGAATTGTCCTAAATAAAGGTCCAGGCAGCACAGGGCCCCCTCAGAGGGCCCGGGGAGGGTGGGCACAGACCCCCCCCCCCCTTACATTTAGAAAACACTCCATTCCTGTCCAGTACTCGTGCCTGGAAAATCCCATGGACAGAGGAGCCTGGTGGGCTGCACTTCATGGGGTCGCTTCGAGTTGGACACGACTGAGCGACTTCACTTTCACTTTTCACTTTCATGCATTGGAGAAGGAAATGGCACCCCACTCCAGTGGTCTTGCCTGGAGAATCCCAGGGACGGGGGAGCCTGCTGGGCTGCCGTCTCTGGGGTCGCACAGAGTCGGACACGACTGCAGCGACTTAGCAGCAGCAGCCATTCCTGTCTCTTGGGCACTGACCCCCCCCCCCCTTACATTTAGAAAACACTCCATTCCTGTCCAGTACTCGTGCCTGGAAAATCCCATGGACAGAGGAGCCTGGTGGGCTGCACTTCATGGGGTCGCTTCGAGTTGGACACGACTGAGCGACTTCACTTTCACTTTTCACTTTCATGCATTGGAGAAGGAAATGGCACCCCACTCCAGTGGTCTTGCCTGGAGAATCCCAGGGACGGGGGAGCCTGCTGGGCTGCCGTCTCTGGGGTCGCACAGAGTCGGACACGACTGCAGCGACTTAGCAGCAGCAGCCATTCCTGTCTCTTGGGCACTGAGCCCTAAGGACTGGGACTCTGACCCCAGGGTGCTTTTAGACAATCATCTCATCAAGTTAACGTTCAGAAAATAAAACATTACCCTGGGCATTTATCCAGGAAAGGTGAAAACTTTATTTCAAAAAGATACATGCACCCAGTGTTCACAGCAGCACTATCACTTACAATAGCCAAAACATGGAAGCAACCTCGATGCTCGTTCACAGAAGGATGGTTAAAGATGTGATATACACGCACGTGCGCACACACACGCGCACACAAACACATACACACGATGGAGGATTACTCAGCCCTAAAGAAGGATGGAGTAGTGCCTATTGCAGCAAAGTGGATGGGCCCAGAGACTATCACACTGTCAGACCGGGAAAGACAAATATCTCACGATATCACTCACATGTGGAGCCTGAAATATGGCACAGCTGAACTCACTGACAGAACAGAAATAGACTCAGTTCAGTCGCTCAGTCGTGTCTGACCCTTTGCAACCCTGAGGACTGCAGCACGCCAGGCTTTCCCTGTCCATCACCAATTCCCGGAGTTTGCTCAAACTCATCTCCATTGAGTTGGTGATGGCATCCAACCTCATCCTCTGCCGTCCCCCTCTCCTTTCCTTCAGCCTTTCCCATCTTCAGGCTCTTTTCCAGTGAGTCAGTTCTTTGCATCAGGTGGCCAAAGTATTGGAGCTTCAGCTTCAGCATCAGTCCTTCCAATGAATATTCAGGACTGATTTCTTTTAGCGTGGACTGTTTGATCTCCATGCTGTCCAAGGGACTCTCAAGAGTCTTTCCAACACCACAGTTCAAACGCATCAATTCCTCGGCGCTCAGCTTTCTTTATGGTCCAACTCTCACATCCATACATGACTACTGGAAAAATCATAGCTTTGACTAGACAGATTTTGTCGGCAAAGTAATGTCTCTGCTTTTTAATACACTGTCTAAGGTTAAGAATTGTCCACAGTTTGTTGTGATCCACACAGTCAAAGGCTTTGGCATAGTCAATAAAGCAGAAGTAGATGTTTTTCTGGGAACTCTCTTGCTTTTTTGATGATCCAGCAGAGGTTGGCAATTTGATCTCTGGTTCCTCTGTCTTTTCTAAATCCAGCTTGAACATTTGGAAGTTCTCAGTTCACATGCTGTTGAAGCCTAGCTTGGAGAGTTTTGAGCATTACTTTGCTAGCATGTGAGATGAGTGCAATTGTGCGGTAGTTTGAGCATTCTTTGGCATTGCCTTTTTCGGGGATTGGAATGAAAACTGACCTTTTCTGGTTCTTTGGCCACTGCTGAGTTTTCCAAGTTTGCTGGCATATTGAGTACAGCACTTTCACAGCATCATCTTTTAGGATTTGAAACAGCTCAACTGGAATTCCATCACCTCCACTAGCTTTGTTCATAGTGATGCTTCCTAAGGCCCACTTGACTTCACACTCCAGGATGTCTGGCTCTAGGTGAGTGATCACACCGTCGTGGTTATCTGGATCATGAAAATCTTTTTTGTATAGTTCTTCTGTGTATTCTTGCCACCTCTTCTTAATATCTTCTGCTTCTGTTAGATCCATACCGCTTCTGTCCTTTATCGAGCCCATCTTTGCATGAAATGTTCCCTTGGTATCTCTAATTTTCTTGAAGAGATCTCTAGTCTTTCCCATTCTATTGTTTTCCTCTATTTCTTTGCATTGATCACTGAGGAAGGCTTTCTTATCTCCTTCTATTCTTTGGAACTCTGCATTCAGATGGATATATCTTTCCTTTTCTCCTTTGCCTTTAGCTTCTCTTCTTTTTTCAGCTATTCATAAGCTCTCCTCAGACAACCATTTTGCCTCTTTGCATTTCTTTTTCTTGGGGATGGTCTTGATCCCTGTCTCCTGTACAATTTCACGAACCTCCATCCATAGTTCTTAAGGCACTCTGTCTATCAAATCTAATCCCTTGAATCTATTTGTCACTTCCAGTGTATAATCATAAGGGATTTGACTTAGATCATACTTGAATGGGCTAGTGGTTTTCCCTACTTTTTTCAATTTAAGTCTGAATTTGACAATAAGGATTTCATGATCTGAGCCACAGTCAGCTCCCAGTCTTGTTTTTTTTTTAATTAATTTATTTTTAATGCAGGATAATTGCCTTATAGAATTTTGTTGTTTTCTGTCAAACCTCAACATGAATCAGCCACAGGTGTACATATATCCCCTCCCTTTTGCACCTTCTCCCATGTCCCACCCAATCCCACCCTCTGGGTTGGTACAGAGCCCCTCTCTGAGTTTCCTGAGCCATGCAGCAAATTCCCGTTGGCTATCATTTTACATATGATGATGTAAGTTTCCATATTACTCTCCGCACAGCTCACCCTCTCCTCCGCTCTCCCCATGTCCACAAGTCTACTCTCTATGTCTCTTTCTCCATTGCTGCCCTGCACATAAATTCTTCAGGACCGTTTTTCTAGCTCCCTATATCTGCGACAGTGCACGGTATTTCTCTTTCTCTTCTGGCTCGCTTCGCTCTGTGTGATGGGCTCTAGCTTCCTCCACCCCGTTAGAACGACTCAGATGCGTCCCTTTTCATGGCTGAGTAACACTCCACTGTGTAGAGGTGCCACAGCCTCCTTATCCATACATCTCTCGATGGACGTCTAGGTCGCTTCCGTGTCCCGGCTATTGTAAATAGTGCTGCAGTGAACAGTGGGATACATGTGTCTTTTTCAACTTTGGTTTCCTCGGGGTGTATGCCGAGGAGGGGGTTGCTGGGTCATGTGGTGGTTTTAGTCCTAGTTTTTAAAGGAATCTCCGTACCGTCTCCCATAGTGGCTGTATCAGTTTACATTCCCACCAACAGTGCAAGAGCGCTCCCTTTTCCCCACGCCCTCTCCGGCATTTACTGTTTGTAGACTTTGATGAGGCCCATTCTGACCGGTGTGAGGGGATAGCTCATTGTAGTTTTGATTTGCATTTCTCTAATAATGAGCCGTGTTGAGCATCTTTTCATGTGTTTGTTAGCCATCTGAATGTCTTCTTTGGAGAAATGTCTGTTTAGGTCTTTTGCCCACTTTTTGATTGGGTTGTTTGTTTTTCTGGTATTGAGTTGTATGCGCTGCTTGTATATTTTGGAAATTAATGCTTTGCCAGTTGTTTCATTTGCTATTATTTTCTCCCATTCTGAGGGTTGTCTTTTCACCTTGCTTATAGTTTCTTTTGCTGTGCAAAAGCTCTTAAGTTTAATCGGGTTCCACTTGTTTATTTTTTATTTTGTTTTCCTTACTCTAGGAGGCGGGTCATAGAGGATACTGCTTTATGTCATCGAGTGTTCTGCCAATGTTTTCCTCTAAGAGTTTTATAGCTTCTGGTCTTACTTTTTTAGGCCTTTAATCCATTTTGAGTTTATCTTTGTGTTGGTGTTAGGAAGTGTTCTAATTTCATTCTTTTACATGTAGCTGTCCAGTTTTCCCAGCACCATTTACTGAAGAGGCTGTCTTTGCCCCATTGTATCTTCTTGCCTCCTTTGTCAAAAATAAGGCACCCACAGGTGCATGGGCTTATTTCTGGGTTTTCTATCTTGTTCGTTGGTCTGTATTTCTGTCATTGTGCCAGTGCCATACTGTCTTGATGACTGTAGCTTTGTAGTCTAATCTGAAGTCAGGAAATTGATTCTTCCAGCTCTATTTTCTCAAGATTGCTTTGGCTATTTGGGGCCTTTTGTGTTTCCATATGAATTGTGAAGTTTTCTGTTCTAGTTCTGTGAAAAATGCGGTCAGTAATTTGGTAGGGATCACACTGAATCTGTAGATGGCGTTTGGTGGTACAGTCATTTCCCCAGGAACGTGGACTATCTCTCCATCTGTTTGTGTCGTCTTTGATTTCTTTCATCAGTGTCTTATAATTTTCTGTGCACAGTTCTTTTGTCCCCTCAGGTAAGTTTACTGCTAGATATTTTATTCTTTTTGTTGCAATGATGAATAGGACTTATTCCTTACTTTCTCCTTCTGATTTTTTATTGTTAGTATATAGAAATGAAAGTGATTTATGTGTATTGATTCTGTATCCTGTGACTTTGCTAAATTCACTGATTAGCTCTGGTAGCTTTCTGATATTATCTTTAGGGTTTTCCATGTACAGTATCATGTCATCTGCAAGCAGGGGTAGTTTTACTTCTTCTTTTCCAATATGGATTCCTTTAATTTCTTTTTATTCTCTGATTGTTGTAGCTAGGACCTCCAAAACTATGCTGAATAATAGTGGTGAAGGTGGACACCCTTGTCTTGCTCCTGATCTTAGAGGGAATGCTTTCGGTTTTTCATCATTGAGAATAATGTTTGCTGTGGGCTTATCATATATGGCTTTTATTATGTTGAGGTAGGTTCCTTCTATGCCCATTTTTTGAAGAGTTTTACTCATAAATGGGGGCTGAATTTTGTCAAAGGCTTTCTTCTGCATCTATTGAGATGATCATATGGTTTTTCCCTTGCAGTTTGTTAATATGGTGTACCACATTGACTGATCTGCATATACTGAAGAGTCCCTGCACCCTGGAACGCCCTCCCTGGCCACGGGGTACGAGCTTCCTAATGCGCTGTTGCACCCTGCTTTCCACCATTTCGCTGAGGGCTTTGCATCCCTGTTCATCGGCGACGTTGGCCTGCGGTTCTCTTCTCTGTGCTGTCTTCACCTGGCTTTGGTGTCAGGGTGATGGTGGCCTCGCAGAATGAGTTTGGAAGTGCTCCATCCTCTGCAATGCTTCGGAAGAGTTTTAGAGGAATAGCCATTAGCTCTTCTCTAAATGTTTGATAGAATTCTCCTGGAAGCCATCCGGTCCTGGCCTTTTGTTTTTTGGGAGATTTTTTTTTTATCACAGCTTCAATTTCAGTGCTTGTAATTGGGTTGTTCATAATTTCTATTTCTTCCTGGTTCATTCTTGAAAGACTGACCTTTTCTAAGAATCTGTCCATTTCTTCCAGGTTATCCACTTTATTGCCATATGGTTGGTTGTTCATAACAGTCTCATAATCCTCAGTATTTCCGCACTGTCTGCTGCAGCCTCTCCTTTTTCATTTCTAATTTTGTGGATTTGATTCTTGTCTCTTTTTTTCTTGATGGGTCTGGCTAAAGGTTTGTCAGTTTTGGTTGTCTTCTCAAAGAACCCGCTTCTAGCTTTATTACTCTTTACTGTTATTTCCTTCATCTCCTTTTCCATTTGTCTCTGTTTTTTATGATTTCCTTTCTTCTGCTATTGGTGGGGGGGGGGGTGTTCTTTTTCCAGTTGTTTTAGGTGTAAAGCTAGGCTGTCTCCTCAACGTTTTTCTTGTTTCTTGACGTAGGGTTGCATTGCTATCAACTCCCCTCTTAGAGCTGCTTTTGCTGCACCCCATAAGTTTTTAGTTGCCATGTTTTCACTATCATTTCTAGAAATTTATTTCCCTTTTGATTTCTTCAGTAACCTGCTGTTTATTTAGAAATGTATTGTTTAATATTCATGTGTTTGTGTTTTTACAGTTTTTTTCTTGTCATTGATATCTAGTCTCATAGCATTGTGGTTGGAGAAGACGCTGGATACAATTTCAATTTTCTTAAATTTACTGAGGTTTGATTTGTGCCCCAAGATGTGGTCTAGCCTGGAGAATGTTTCCTGTGCCCTTGAGAAGAAGGTGTGTTCTGCATTTGGATGGAATGCCCTGAAGATATCAGCGAGATCCATCTCATCCAATGTGTCATTTAAGACTGGTGTTTCCTATTAATTTCCTGTTTTGATGGTCTGTCCATCGGTGCGAGTGGGGCGGGAGCGTCTCCTGCTGTCACTGCGTTACTGTCAGTTTCTCCTCTGCTGTCGGTTAATGTTTGTCTTATGTATCGAGGTGCTCCCACGTTGGGTGCCTGGATATTTATCATTGTTATGTCTTCCTCTTGGATTGATCCCTTGATCATTATGTAGTGTCCTTCCTTATCTCTTGGACTCTTCTTTATTTCAAGGTCTATTTTGTCGGATATGAGGATTGCTGCTCCAGCTTTCTTTTGCTTCCCGTTTGCATGGGAGATATTTTTCCATCCTCTCACTTTCAGTTTATATGTGCCTTTAGGTCTGAAGTGGGTTTTTGTAGTCAGCACATGTGTGGGTCTTGTTTTCTTATCCCTTCAGCCAGTCTGTGTCTTTTGGTTGGCGCATTTAATCCATTCACATTTAAAGTTATTACTGATGTGCACGTTCCTACTACCGTTGTCTTCATTGTTTGGGGTTTGATTTTGTAGCTCTTTTACTTCTCTTGTATTTCTTGACTATAGACGTCCCTTTAACATTTGTTGTAAAACTGGTTTGGTGGTACTGAGTTCTCTTAACTTTTGCTTGTCTGAAAAGCTTTTGATTTCTCCATCAGTTTTGAATGAGATCCTTGCCAGGTAGAGTAATCATGGTTGCAGAATTTTCCCTTTCAGTACTTTAAATATATCCTGCCACCCCCTCTGGCCTGCGGAGTCTCTGCTGAAAGACCGGCTGATAAATGTGTGGGTTTCCCTCGCATGTTGCTTGTTGCTTCTTGCTGCTGTTAGTATCCTTTGTGTTGAGTCTTTGTTAGATTGATCAGTGTGTATCTTGGCGTGCTTCTCCTTCGGTTTATCGTGGATGGGACTCTGTGCCTTTGGGACTTGACTATTTCCTTTTCCATGTTGGGGACGTTTTCAGCTATAATCTCTTCAAATATTTCCTCATACCCTTTCATTTCCTCTTCTTATTCTGAGACCCCCTATAATACAAATGTCGGTGTGTTTGATATTGTCCCAGAGGTCTCTGAGACTCCTCAGCTCTTTTCGCTCTTTTTACTTTATTCTGATCTGCAGAAGTTATTTCCACCATTTTACCTTCCAGCTCACGGATCCATTCTCCTGCTTCAGACAGTCTGCTATTGATTCCTTCTGGAATGGCACCCACTCCAGTGCTCTTGCCTGGAGAATCCCATGGACAGAGGAGCCTGGTGGGCTGCAGTCCACGGGATCGCTAGGAGTCGGACATGACTGAGCGACTTCACTTTCACTTTTCACTTTCATGCTTTGGAGAAGGCAATGGCAGCCCACTCCAGTGTTCTTGCCTGGAGAATCCCAGGGACGGGGGAGCCTGGTGGGCTGCCGTCTCTGGGGCCGCACAGGGTCGGACACGCCTGCAGCAACTCAGCAGAGCACCGAGTATTTTTAGTTTCAGTGATTGCGTTGTTTGCCTCTGTGAGTTTATTCTCTAGTTTCTCTGGGTCTTTGTCAATTGATTCTTGCATTTTATCCATATTCTGTTTTGAAGGCTTTTTATCATCTTTATTATCATTATTCTGAATTATTTTTCAAATAGTTTGCCTACTTCCTCTTCATTTATTCGGACTTCTGCTTCCAGTTTGCTGCTTCATCTGTGCAGTAGCTCTCTGCCTTTTCATTACTTTTCTAACTTACTTTGTTTGAGGTCTCCTTTTCCCAGGCTTCAGGGTTAAGATTCTTTCTTCAAAAGTGGTGCAGTGGTTTGTGGAAGCTTCTTATGGAGTGAGATTTGAGCTGAGTTTTTTTCCCCTCCAATGGGCAGGGCCGAGTGAGGTGGTAATCCTGTCTGCTGATGACTGGGTTTGTATTTCTGCTTTGTTTGTTGTTTGGATGAGGCGTCCTGCACAGGGTGCTGCTGGGTCTTGTGTTCAGGTGTTTCCTTGGTGTGAGTTCTCACTGCCGATACCCCCAGGGTTAGCTCTCTGGTAGTCTGGGGTCTTAGAGTCAGTGTTTCCACTCCAAAGGCTCAGGGCTTGATCTCCGGTCAGAAACAAAGATTCCACAGGTGGTTTGTTATGGCTTTAAGTGAGAGTAAAGCAAATATTCAAAACCAAGAAACCAAAGGTAAACCCCAGACAAATGGCAGGTACAAAATCAGGCAAATAATGATGGAGTATACACCTATACATATACACACATACATATACACCTATACATATACACGTATGCATATTCACGTATGTATATACACCTATAAGCAAAACCAGAAGAGTCCAACAAAAATAAAGTACAATAGATTGACCTGGTGAACAAAGGGAACCAAAAGTTATATCTACCAGTTAAGAACAAAACTAACCAACGCACAAACTGGAAAATATCCTACAGCGAGGCGCCAAGTGGGGAATAGAGCAATGAAAACAAGAACTGGAAAATATGTTGAGAGGAAAGGAAAGAAAGAAAGAAGAGATATGCAAAGTTAAATAGAGGTAGATAAGATTTATAGGCATTAAAGATTAGCTTCAAGGAGAAAAGAACAGTAGGAAAGGCAAACAAGGGGATAAACGTAGAAAAAATAATAATAGGTTTGAAAAAAAAATTTTAAGAGGAAGAGGAAAGAAAAAAAAAAAAAAGGAAAACTCCACAGAGCTGCAACAGCCTAACGTAGAGGCAGAGATTTATAACGACAATAAAAAATGTGATTAAAAAAAAAAAAAGAAACTCTAAAGCTTAATTAGATTTCATAGTGCCAATAAAGTTGACAACTACAAGAGGGGGCAAAAAAGAAAAAAGGAAGAAAAAGAAAAAAATCGAAAAGAAACTACAGAGCAAGTCAAGACGTAAGAATAATAAATGTTTCTCTCGAGTGGCTGCTGTCAGCGTCCCCTCCCTCGCTGGGAGTCACAGCCCACCCCCGCTCGCTAGGATGCCCCCCGACGCTGTGCTGGTCTCTGGACCTGCTGTGCGGCAGCTCAGACTCTAGCCTGGTCCTGCTCCTGCGCGTTCTTGCCGCCCGCGTCCACAGCTGTCGGAACCAACGCGTTTTCTTCTGTGGGAGCTCTCAGTGTCCTTTCAAATGTTCCGTAGACACAGAGTCTGCCTAGTTGATCGTGTGGATTTAATCTGCAGCTTGTACAGCTGGTGGGAAGGTTTGGGATCTTTTGCCTTAGCCACACTGCCCCTGGGTTTCAACTGTGGTTTTATTTCCACCTCTGCATGTGGGTCGTCCCCTGGGGCTTGCTCCTGCGGCTGCCCTGGAGGGCTTGGGTTTGCCCCGTGAGGGCCAGGGGTGGAGGTGGTGCCGCTGCTTGGGTCGCAGGGGCTCTGGCAGCACCAGGGACTCAGGGGGGTTGGCGGCGAGGGCAGCAGGAAATACAGCGCTCTAAACGGGCGTGGCCACCAGTATCGGCCAACACGCTCCAGTGTTCTTGCCTGGAGAACCCCCTTCTCCCTGACAGAGATGCCTGGCAGGCCACAGCAGCAAAGAGTTGGACACCACTGAAGTGACCCCGTGTGAATACATGCAAGACGTTTTTCGCCTGTGGCACTCTGCCCCAGTGAGGGTTGAGCGTGAAGGTGGCACAGCTGCTTGGGTCGCAGGGACCCTGGTGGTGCCAAGTGTGCAGCGACACGGACTGCCTTCGCTGCAGGAGTTATGGGCCGATCTTTTTTCGAGCCTCTTGTAGCTGGCGATCAGAAGGCCTCTTTGGCCAGTCTTTCTCCATGGCTCTGCCTGTTCGGGCACTTAGAGGGCTCCCTCGCCTGGGGTGCTTCTCTGTTGTTTGGCGCGTCAGGCACATAGAGGGGCCCCTGGGTGGGGTCCTGCTCTGTAGTTCAGTGCGTCAGGAGTTTGGTGGGCCAGCCTCTCTACGTTCAGCTGCAGATGCCGGCTGTGGGGAGAGGCTGTGGTGCTGGCTCCAGCCCCTACCCCTGACCCAGCAGCGTCGCCTGGCTTCCATGGCTGCCTGGCTCTCCTCCGCAGGCATTTCCCACCACGAGCTCCTCCCTCGCCTCCCCTCGATCCGTCTCTCTGCAGTCAACAGCAGCCCTCGCCCTGGGGTCGCTCCACAATCCCGAAGCTCCAGCTCCCAGCCGCTGCACTTCCAAGGGACCTGCAGAGCTGTCCGGGGTGTGTGGCTGCGGCAAGGACTGTCGAATCTCATTCCACTTAGGCCGCCACAGATCACCTGTTTCGCTCTCAGCCTTAAATGTTTCTCCTCCGACTCAGACAACTGCCCCGATGTGGGGATCAGACCCCTGCTTCAGCTCCCCCGCCCGCCGAGGGCAGGTCCGGCCCTAGGAACACTGCTGTTTTCCCCGCTAGTTCCTTCATCCTGCCGAGCTTTGCGAGGGTCTCTGTATTCTCTCCTGCCGGTCAGGTCCTCGGTCGGCTCTCGGCTGGTGTTCCGCACGCACCTCTGTGTCTGAAGCTGTGTTCCTGATGTGTCCGTGGAGACAGATGTGCTCCACCTGCTCCTCCACCATCTTGCACCGCCTGCTCTGTTTTTGCTGACGGTATGGAGCTTCTCCATCTTTGGCTGCAAAGACTACAATCGATCTGATTTTGGTGTTGACCCTCTGGTGATGTCTATGTGTCGTCTTCTCTCGTGTTGTTGGAAGAAGGTGTTTGGTGGCTCAGACGGTAAAGCGTCTGCCTGCAATGCAGGAGACCCAGGTTCGATTCCTGGGTCGGGAAGATCACCTGGAGAAGGAGATGGCAACCCACTCCAGCGCTCTTGCCTGGAAAATCCCAGGGACGGAGGAGCCTGATAGGCTGCAGTCCATGGGGTCACAGAGTCGGACACGACTGAGCGACTTCACTTCACTTTCACAGTGCAGTCTCTTGGCAAAACTCTGTTAGCCTTTGTCCTGTTTCATTCTGTACTGCAAGGCCAAAGTTGCCTGTTACTCCAGCTATCTCTTGACTTCCTACTTTTGCATTCCAGTCCCCTATGATGAAAAGGACATCTTTTTTGGGTGTTATTTCTAGAAGGCCTGGTAGGTCTTCACAGAACCGTTCAACTTCAGTTTCTTCAGCATTACTGGTTGGAGCATAGACTTGGATTACTGTGATATTGAATGGTTTGCCTTGGAAACGAACAGAGATCATTCTGTGGTTTTTGAGATTGCATCCAAGTACTGCATTTCAGACTCTATTGTTGACTATGATGGCTACTCCATTTCTTCTAAGGGATTCTTGCCCACTGCTGCTGCTAAGTTGCTTCAGTCGTGTCCGACTCTGTGCGACCCCATAGACAGCAGCCCACCAGGCTCCCCCGTCCCTGGGATTCTCCAGGCAAGAACACTAGAGTGGGTTGCCATTTCCTTCTCCACAGCAGTAGATATAATGGCCACCTGCCTCCAGTCCATCTTAGTTCACTGATTCCTAAGATGTTGATGCTCACTCTTGCTGTTACTATAGTCCATAATATTCTTGAAATATTAAACATGTGAGGAAACAATGATTATCAAGTGTTTAAGCAGCAACAGCAGCCACACTGCGTACACACGGGCAGACATTTGCTTGCTTTTACCCTGGAAAATATACACCAAAACGCAAAAAAGACCATCACATAAATGATTTAGAAATAAATATTAAAAAAACTGTGTGAACTCTCTACATATGAAACAAGAAATCACTGCACAGGAGTATTTTAAAGACGCAGACTCACAGACGCTAAGCCGAGCTCAGAGGAGAGAAGATTTGATATTGCAGTGATTCATAGGTTCCATGAAACCCTAATCAGAATCCGCAGGGTTCAGGAGGAGCTTGTCAGGCTGACTCTAAAACTGTCGTGAAAAATACAGAGGACCGAGAACAGGTGGGGACGTGATGGGAGTAGGTGCTGCCCGAGACCCCAGACTCAGCGCTGCCCACAGTGGGCCCGAGAGGCAGCCCAGGGTCCGCGAGACCTGGCTGATGCCAGAAGCCGCCTGGCTCAGGGCACGCTGAAGAACACATCGAAATTACAACAAAATTCCACCCCACGTCACATGACACACAAAACTCAATTGGTCAGGGGAGGTTTGCAGGCCAAGCAACTGTCATTCCTGAGCATAACATGGGTGCCTGCCTTCCTGCCTTCAGGGGTAAAAAGGGATTTCTTAAAAAGGACACAAAAAGCCAAAAAAAAAGAAAAAAGTAATATACATGAAAACATTAAAATCCGGGAATATCTGTTCATCAGCTACAGGAGAGGAAAGACAAGGAAGAACATACCATCAGCAACAGGCTCGTCTCCAGAACCCACGAACGTGTGAAAAGTGGAAGCGTTCATCGTTCAGTCGTGTCTGACTCTGTGTGACCCCATGGACTATAGCCCGCCAGGCTCCTCTGTCCGTGGGATTCTCCAGGCAAGAACACTGGAGTGGGTTGCCATTTCCTTCTCCAGGGGATCTTCCTGACCCAGGGATCGAACCTGGGTCTCCTGCACTGCAGGCAGATTCTTTACTGTCCAGGCCACCAGGGAAGCCCCCCAGAATCCGTGAGGCATTTAGAAAACAGGAAGAAAAAGACAGCCTACTGTAGAGCACGGGGGCCGCACTCAGCACCTGGCAGTAGTCTGCGATGGGAGAGGGCGCGTGGCCACACACAGGCTGCTGCCCACCGGACGCTGACACGGCTTTGCAAATCAACAAGGTTTTAACAGGAAAAATTTTTTAAGAAAAAAGAAGACAACCGATTTCAAAATGTTTAAGAAACTTGAACAGGCACTTGATACACGTCATCCAGGAAATGCAAGCTAAAACCTCCAGGCGATGCCTCTACACCACCGACTGTCGACTGTCGGTGCGTCTGTGGCTCGAGAGGGGCTCTCCTGGGGGCTGCGGTGACGCCGCGTCTCTGGGGACAGTGCAGCTTAGTGACTGAGACCCCAAATCCACCCCAAGGCATACACACAGTTCTCTTCCCTAGGGCTGCCCTGCAGCCCCCAGGCTGCGTGACTTAAACAACATAAGCGGGTTACCTCTCAGCCCTGGAGGCCTGGCGTCCGGACGCCGCTGCGGATGGCCGGCTTCCCCCAGGCCTCCCTTCTGTGCACGAGCTTCCCAGGTGGCACGGCGGTGAAGAACCCACTTGCCAACGCAGGAGACACAAGAGACACGGGTTCAATCCCTGGACCAGGAAGGTCCCCTGAAGGAGGAAATGGCCACCTACTCCAGTGTTCTTGCCTGGAGAATCCCATGGACAGAGGAGCCTGGCGGGCTACAGTCCGTGGGGTCGCAGAGAGCAGGACAATCTGAGCGCTCCCCTCTGTGCATGTCTGCCTGGGTCTAAACTTCCCATTTTTATAAGGACGCCAGTCACGCTGGATGAGGGCCCACCTCAAAGTCCTCAACTTAATTTGATTACCTCTGGAAAGACCTTTTCTCCAAATAAGGTCATATTCTGAGATGCTGGGATTTATACCCAACATAATAATTTTTGGGGGGACACAGTTCAAGGCATAGGAGTACCCAAACTGCTGTGCATGCCCCGTGCACAGAGCTGGGTGCAGAAATACTTAGGGCGGTGTTACAACAGCAAAAACACGGCAAGCGCCGAGTACTGGCAGCGCGGCGGAGAGAGAAGACGCGGAGACGCCTAAAACGAGACGCTTGCAGTGAGGGAGACTGAAGCTAGGCTGCACGTCGCAACAGGGGCGCATCTCCCAAGCACTGTGCTGATCCGGGTCCAGACACAGCAAACACAGTGCGTGGCCCCACGGGTGCGGAGTTCTGCCCACAGGCAGAGCGAAGCGGAGGTGGAGAGGCATCCAGAGCGGAGGACTACGGAGCTCAGAAAGCCTTTCCCGAGGAAGCCAGCACACAGGCAGAGACCTCAGGACCTTGGGAATTGATCAAAGGCATCGGGAATGCTTATTCAAGAAATACAGTGGGGGCTCAGAGAACACTCATGGGAACCTACAGCAATTTTGCCGGGGTCGTCCTGCCACACCTCCCCCCAACTGTCCTCACACAGGAGAGGCAGCTGGACAGGCCACAGGCGCAGCTGCCCCACTGCTGGGGCTGACCTGCCAGGGAGGGACCTGAGAAGATCTGTTACCAGCCAGGCTGGCCGCGGCAACACTAAAGCCAGGAGACACGCAGATGAGAAAGTGTAACACACACATAAGGGGGAAACAGTCATTAACAGCTGTCTCTGAGGGAGCCCCCTGCGGCCCACTGGTTAAGGATTCCGGGCCCCCACGGTCACGACCCAGGTTCAATCCCTAGGCAGAGATCTGAGATCCAAGCCGTGGGACTCGGCCAAACAAAGAAAACCATGCTTAAAAAAAACCCAAAACCTGTTTCTGACAGAGGGTAGATGTTGGACTTGGCACAAAGGGACTTCAAAGCAGGTATTTTAAGTATTTCAAAAACGTAAATGATGAAAGAATTATATTTACATTTCTGAGTGTGTGTGTGTGGGGGGCGGGGGGTACTTCCCTGTCGCTCATCAAGTAAAGAACCTGCCTGCAATGCAGGAGACTCGGGAGATTCAGGTTAGACTCCTGGGTCAGGAAGATCTCTTGGAGGAGGAAATGGAAACCCACTCCAGTATTCTTGGCTGCAGAATCCATGGACAGGGGCGCCTGACAGGTTACAGTCGATGAGGTCGCAAAGAGTCAGACACAACTTAGCAACTAAAGCAACAACAACAGGAAGTACTGCAGATTATTAACAAGCACAGAGAAGAGTGAGAGAGGGCACCTGGCCCCTTCCTGCCGCCAGTCTGAGACTCAGAACGTCAACGTGGGATTAAAAGCTACAGCACAAAGGTGACTTCCCGGTGGCCCAGCGGTTAAGACACTGGGATTCCAACACAGGGGTTGCAGGTTTAACCCCTCCGGGACCTAAGATACCACATGCCATGCAAGCCAAAAATAAAATAAATCATAATTTTTAAAAGGCTACAGCACACAGTGGAGGCCAGGGCTCGGAGCAGACGGCGCCCCCCGCGTCTGACATCTCGTGCATACCCCAGTGAAGCCAGAGCCCGAGACCGGCAGCCACTTCAAGACCCCCCTGGACGTCAGCCCTGCTCTACAACTTGAATCCCAAATGTGTCGCCGGACTTGCCCTCCGTGACTGTGGGCTATTTCCAGACCTGCAAAAGGAGACGTTCATTCCGAGAAAAACTCTATGCATTTTGTACATTCCGGAAAAGGTATCTCCACAATGCTCTTGTGGGTGCATAATCCCATCCCTTCTAGAAAAAAAATTGAGGAGCCCTATAGCCACCCAGTAGCCTCCAAAAGCGAGAGGGTGGAGACCACCAGCTCACACCCCCGGACAGTCACCGGGCGCTGGGCGAGCCTCCCTCCCTCTCCTCCGGCACATCGTGGAGCAGAAACGCTGCGGAAGGGCAGGGCCGAGCCCCGGGGCCGCAGGCGGCGGGCGCGCGCTCCCCGCGGCCGGGGTTGCGCCGCCGTGAGCGCGGAGGGTCCTGGCTGCGGGCGCCTGGCTCCGGGCTGCGCTGACGCCTTCCGGAGGCGCCGAGTTCTGCAGCTGCCGCCGACGGCTGCACTTCGTCCGTCAGGCTCCAGGGGACCCGAGCTCTCCCTGGGCGGCCGTCTTGGCCGGCAGTCAGGGTTTGTGTGCAGAGCTTCACCCCGGAAAGACGCAGGTGTGTCCGCAGTTTCCACTGCAGGCTCCATCGTTTGGGCTTTGATTGATCCTTGGGCAGCAAGAGCCGACTCCCAGCTTGGCATTCGAAAGAAAACGTTGCTGTGCGACCCTTCATCTCAGCCACTGGCGCTTCCGGAGCAAGTCTGAGGCTTCGCCCCTGGATCTTCAAAATGCTTTTGTGGACTTCCATCATTTTTCACTGTTTGCAAACAATTCTTCAGTAAGAGAAGATGCTTTGGTTCTAAAACTTTCAAGACTGAAAATAATATTTCTTTGTAATAAATGATTCAAAGACAAAAGAAAGCAAATGGAAATCTGGAGATAAAAGACACAACTGAAATGAAAAATCCACGAGATTCTGTGAAGAACAGCTGGCCATCCAGGTGAAAAAAGTTAGTCCAGACCCAAAACGCGCCCTTCAGAGAAAGGAATTGAGAATGGATCAGACCCCAAGGTGAAATGCAAAACTACAAAACTTCTTCCAGATAACACGGGAGGAAATCTAGATGACCTTTGGTTGGGCGATGACTTTTGATACACAAAACCAAAGGCACAATCCATGAAAGAAAGAACTGATAAACTCATTACTTCATTACAATTAAAACCTGTTCTGGGAAAAACACTGTCCAGATAATAAAAAGACGAGCCACAGACAGAGAACATCAGCAGAAGACTTCCCTGATAAAGAGCTGTTATGAAAAAAACCCCTGCTATCCAAAACACGCCGAGAGGGACCTCCCCCGTGGTCCAGTGGTTAAGAACCCACCTGCCCATGCAGGGGACACAAGTTCAGCTCCTGGCTGGGGAAGAGTCCACACGCTGTGGAGCAGCTGAGCCCTCGTGCTTCAGCTAGAGAACCCGTGTGCCAGGATGGAAGGCCCTACATCACACAACGCAGGTCTTGCGTGCCACGACTAAGACCCAAAGCAGCCCCAGAAAAGAAAATACAAGAGATGGCCGTTATCCCCAACCTGATCTCTAGACTCACTGCGATTTCCATCAAGACCTGGAAGCTTTTTTTAATTTCCCCAGAAATTGACAAGAAAGTGAAAGTCGCTCAGTCGTGTCCGACTCCTTGCGACCCTGTGGACTATACAGTCCATGGAGTTCTCCAGGCCAGAATACGAGCAGATAGCCGTGCCCTTGGCCAGGGGATCTTCCCAACCCAGCGATCGAGCCCAGGTCTCCTGCACTGCAGACAGATTCTTTACCAGCTAAGCCACTAGGGATGCCCAGAAACTGACCAGCTGACCTTAAAATTGGGCTTCCCGGGTGGCGCTCGTGATGAAGAACCCGCCTGCCCATGCAAGAGACGTGAGAGGCCTGGGCTTGATCCCTGGGTCGGGAAGGTCCCCTGGAGGAGAGCACGGCAACCCACTCCAGTATTCTTGCCTGGAGAATCCCGTGGACAGAGGAGCCTGGCAGGTTGTAGTCCATAGGGTTGCACAGAGTCAGACACGACCAAAGTGACTTAGCACACACAACCTTAAAATTATATAGAAAGGCAAAGGGCCCAGAACAACAACAACAACGACAACAACAATCTTGAAAAGGAAGAATGCAGTGGAAGGACTCACATCTCCCGACCGGAAAAGTGACCACACACTTAAAGAATCGAACAAATGCTCTTCTGGCATAAGGTCAGACATGCAGATCAGTGGAAAAGAGCTGAAATCCCCAAACCAAATCTGTACGTTAACGGCCAATTAACTTTTTACGAAAGTATCCTGACAGTCTGGTTTCCGTTTCTGTTTATTTTTTTGGTGGGGGCGCCACACCGTTGGTGTGCCGGATCCTTCTTCCCAGAGCAGGGGTCCGGCCCACACTCCCTGCAGGGGACGTGTGCAACCGTAACCACTAGGCCCCCAGGTGTCCCAGGAGGCACAGTTTTGGGTCAGCTTGCTTGGGCTACAACCCCCAGTTATTCCGTCAAAACATAACCTAGGTGCTGCTGTGAAGGCCATATTCAGTTGATTCCGGGTAAAACAAAGGGTCCTACATGATCTGTTACTGTTTAGTCGCCCAGTCATGTCTGACTCACCTGTGACCTCCATGGACTGTACCCACCAGGCTCCTTGGTCCATAGGATTTCCCAGGCAAGAATACTGGAGTGGGTTGGAATGGGTCCAATTCAGTTTTTTAAAAGCCCCTAAGAGAACAGTTGAGGCTTCCCTGAAGAATAAGAAATTCTATCCATGGATAACTCGTGCCAGAGGTTCAGCCTGCCATTTCCAACACCTGCTCTAAATTTTTTTAATTGTCTAGATAGCCATCTTGTAGCTGAATCCTAGAAACTAATTCCTTAACACATATCCCCACTGATTCTTTTTCTCTGGTTGAACCGTAAGTGACACAGGTGTCAAGAGAACTCAATGAAGAAAGCATGCTCTTTTCAAAGAATGGTCCCGGGAAAATTGGATATCAACAGGGAAAAAGATTAATTTAGACTCTCACCTCACAGATCAGTTCAGTTCAGTCGCTCAGTCGTGTCCGCCTCTTTGCAGCCCCGTGGACTGCAGCACGCCAGGCCTCCCTGTCCATCACCAACTCCCGGAGTTCACTCAGACTCATGTCCATCGAGTCAGTGATGCCATCCAACCATTTCATCCTCTGTTGTCCTCTTCTCCTCCTGCCTTCAATCTTTCCCAGCATCAGGGCCTTTACAAAAGAGTCAGTTCTTTGCATCAGGTGATTAAAGTATTGGAGTTTCAGCTTCAGCATCAGTCCTTCCAATGAATATTCAGGACTGTTTTCCTTTAGGATGGACTGGTTGGATCTCCTTGCAGTCCAAGGGACTCTCAAGAGTCTTCTCCAACACCACAGTTCAAAAGCATCAATTCTTCAGTGCTCAGCTTTCTTCACAGTCCAACTCTCACATCCATACATGATCACAGGAAAAACTATAGGTTTGACTAGATGGACCTTTGTTGGAAAAGTAATGTCTCTGCTTTCTAATAAGTGGTCTAGGTTGGCCATAGCTTTTCTTCCAAGGATTAAGTGTCTTTTAATTTCATGGCTGCAGTCACCATCTGCAGTGATTTTGGAGCCCCCCAAAAATATAAAGTCAGCCACTGTTTCCACTTTTTCCCCAAGTGTTTGCCATGAAGTGATGGGACTGGATGCCATGATCTTAGTTTTCTGAATGTTGAACTTTAAGCCAACTTTTTCACTCTCCTCTTTCACTTTCATCAAGAGGCTCTTTAGTTCTTCTCCGCTTTCTGCCATGAGGGTGGTGTCATCTGCATATCTGAGGTTATTGATATTTCTCCCGGCAATCTTGATTCCAGTTTGTGCTTCATCCAGCCTAGCATTTCTCGTGACGTAATCTGCATATAAGTTAAATAAGCAGGGTGACAATATACAGCCTTGACGTACTCCTTTTCCTATTTGGAACCAGTCTGTTATTCCATGTCCAGTTCTAACTATTGCTTCTTGACCTGCATACAGATTTCTCAAGAGGCAGGTCAGGTGGTCTGGTATGCCCATCTCTTGAAGAATTTTCCACAGTTTGTTGTGATACATACAGTCAAAGGCTTTGGCATAGTCAATAAAGCAGAAATAGATGTTTTTCTGGAACTCTCTTGCTTTTTTCCATGATCCAGCGGATGTTGGCAATTTGATCTCTGGTTCTTCTGCCTTTTCTAAATCCAGCTTGAACATCTGGAAGTTCATGGTTCATGTACTCTCGAAGCCTGGCTTGGAGAATTTTGAGCATGACTTTACTAGCATGTGAAATGAGCGCAATTGTGCGGTAGTTTGAGCGTTCTTTGGCATTGCCTTTCTTTGGGATTGGAATGGAAACTGACCCTTTCCAGTCCTGTGGCCACTGCTGAGTTTTCCAAGTTTGCTGGCATATTGAGTGCAGCACTTTCACAGCATCATCTTTCAGGATTCGAAACAGCTCAACTGGAATTCCATCACCTCCACTAGCTTTGTTTGTAGCGATGCTTCCTAAGGCCCACTTGACTTCATACTCGTGAATGTCTGGCTCTAGGTGAGTGATCACACCATTGTGGTTATCTGGGTCATGAAGCTCTTTTTTGTACAGTTCTTCTGTGTATTCTTGCCACCACTTCTTAATATCTTCTGCTTCTGTTAGGTCCATACCATTTCTTTCTTAATCGAGCCCATCTTTGCATGAAATGTTCCCTTGGTATCTCTAATTTTTTTGAAGAGATCTCTAGTCTTTCCCATTTTGTTGTTTTCCTCTATTTCTTTGCATTGATCGCTGAGGAAGGCTTTCTTATCACTCGTTGCTATTCTTTGGAACTCCGCATTCAGATGGGTCTATCTTTCCTTTTCTCCTTTGCCTTTCACTACTCTTCTTTTCTCAGCTATTTGTAAGGCCTCTGCAGACAGCCATTTTGCTTTTTTGCATTTCTTTCTTGAGGATGCTCTTGATCCCTGCCTCCTGTACATCACTAAACTCCCGCATAGTTCATCAGGCACTCTGTCAGATCTAATCCCTTGAATCTATTTCTCTCTTCCACTGTATAATCATAAGGGATTTGATTTAGGTCATACCTGAATGGTCTAGTGGTTTTCCTTACTTTCTTCAATTTAAGTCTGAGTTTGGCAATAAGGAGTTCATGATCTGAGCCACAGACAGCTCCTGGTCTTGTTTTTGTTGACTGTATAGAGCTTCTCCATCTTTGGCTGCAAAGAACATAATCAATCTGATTTCGGTGTTGGCCATCTGGTGATGTCCATGTGTAGACTCCTCTCTTGTGCTGTTCAAAGAGGGTGTTTGCTGTGACCAGTGTTCTCTTGGGAAAACTCTATTCGCCTTTGCCCTGCTTCATTCCGTACTCCAAGGTCAAGTTTGCCTGTTACTCTCAGTATCTCTTGACTTCCTGCTTTTGCACTCCAGGTCCCTATCATGAAAAGGACATCTTTCTGGAATGTTAGTTCCAGAAGGTCTTGTAGGTCTTCATAGAACCGTTCAACTTCAGCTTCTTCAGCGTTAGAGGTCGGGGCATAGACTTGGATTACTGACCTCACAGTATATACAAAAATTAGTACAGAATTGATTCACAGACCTAAATGTAAGAGATAAAACCAGAATGATCTCTGTTCGTCTCCAAGGCAAACCATTCAATATCACGGTTATCCAAGCCTATGCCCCAACCAGTGACGCTGAAGAAGCTGAAGTTGAAGGGTTCTATGAAGACCTACAAGACCTTTTAGAACTAACACCCAAAAGAGATGTCCTTTTCATTATAGGGGACTGGAATGCAAAAGTAGGAAGTCAAGAATCACCTGGAGTAACAGGCAAATTTGGCCTCGGAATGCGGAATGAAGCAGGGCAAAGGCTAGTGGAGTCTCAAATCCTGAAAGATGATGCTGTGAAAGCGCTGCACTCAATACGCCAGCAAATTTGGAAAACTCAGCAGTGGCCACAGGACTGGAAAAGGTCAGTTTTCATTCCAATTCCAAAGAAAGGCAATGCCAAAGAATGCTCAAACTACCACACCATTGCACTCATCTCA
>SJXO01001286.1:446442-459388 GCA_006408615.1 Connochaetes taurinus
CTCCGGGAGATGGTGATGGACAGGGAGGCCTGGCGTGCTGCGATTCATGGGGTCGCAAAGTGTCGGACACGACTGAGCGACTGGACTGAACTGAAAACCATACAGCCACATGGAATAAAACACAGCAAATCTTTATGATCCTGGATTAAGCAAAGACGTAGCTACACCATTGTTGGGGGCCAGTGTGAGGAACTCCGCCGATGGCAAATGTCATGAGGAAGGAAGCTTGGCATACGCAAAGGTGTGATCAAGCCTCAGGAAACCCCCTGTTCCTGAGCATCTACCCCCAAAACCAGAGTACTTTACGGGGAGCTCTCCCCCATAACCATTTCTCTCAGAGAAGGAGTTAACTTGCAGCTCCAGTTAATAAAAATTCCTGGGCGTGATAAGAGTGTTTCAACTTACGAACTCTGAAGGTTCTCTGGCCTGCCTGATCAGGCTCGTCTGGCCGCATGTGATTGTTTACAGCCTCCCAACTGTGAGAGGCACGGGATGTTTAAGACTTTCTAAATACAGACTCTTTTGAGAAGTTAGAAGATCATTAGTGTAGTATTAGTGGATTGATTAGGAATTATATTGGTGAAGGGTTTTTTCATTTGTCGTGCCAATAATCACTGCTAATTCCCTGCCCTGAGTGTGACAAGGGTGTCTCAGGTCAAACCTCTGCTGACAGACTAGCTCCTGTGACAACCTCTCAACCATAAACAGCACAGAGAGTTTGGAGTATTAGCATAGGGCTTTTTTCATTGATGAGTCAATGATTGCCGCCAGGCCTCCATATCCTTAGGCACCTGGGAACATATTAATCAATGTATTTGGAATATAGAAAAGGAAATAGAGTAGTTTTTTGATGTTAGCAATACTAGACTTTTTGAGTTAATGAATCTTCTCTTTTGTTATAGATCACTGTACTTTGTTATAAATCACTATAAATCACTATGCTGTGTAACAATGCAACTTTGTCACTATCTTAAGACAAAATAGATCTTAAGGGGAACATTGGTGAAGGGTTTACACTTGTTGAGCCAATATTTGCTGCTAAATCTCCATATTCCTGCCCTTATAATGAATATTACTAGCATATAAGAGAAATAAGTATTAACCTTTAAGATTAATCATGTTAAACCTTAGGTTAAGTAAATTCCTTTCTTGATTGTAACTCACTACACCCTCACCCTATAGGAATGCAACTTTGTTTGGAGGGTGGCGCCTGATTTAAGAAAAAATCGCCCCTGGAAAAACAAGTTTTCTGGTTAACTGACCGGTATCAGAAAGGGCCATAAAACGTCAGCAGACCTCATGGCCAGAAGATGATGAAACTCATAAGACCTTCGTATAATTTTATATGAAGCACCTGATTGTGACAAGGGTCAGGTCTGCTGACCCCCGCGTGACTCTGTATTCATCCCTATGTATAGCAAAAAGGTATATAAACAAACCTGAAAAATGAAGAAATCGGATCAGTTTCTGGAAAGACTGATTCCCCCGTGTCGTTTCTTTCTTGCTCCCCGCTTTCCCGGCTGAATTCCCATCTGAAATGTGGGTACTCTCCAAGCCTGCTAATTCTTCCTGGGCTTCTGAGATAGGACTGGGGAGGCCTCAGTGCCTCCTCTCCTTTGGGAGAATGGAAAGACGCCTGTGGCCTACGTAGGTGGTGATTGGTATTCTATGTAAACCAGTTATTCAGCCTCTTTTCTCCACTAATTCTCCTTCTACACTATCTGTTTCTAATTTCCCCCTATATCTGTAATTAAATAAGTTTTTTCCAGGACGCCGATTCCGTCCCCACCTTCGAATTACCCTGGATCCACCGGGGCTGGACCCTGGCACAACATCAAAGCATGATCCAACATAGAGACAAATTAATAAATATCACTTTATAAAAATTAAAAGCTTCTGTACTCCAAAAGACATTTTTAAGGGCACTACCCAGTATCTTGTAATAACCTTGAATGGGAGAGAATTTTAAAAAAGAATATACATGTATTGGTCACTTTGCTATCCGTCTGAAACTAACACAACATTGTAAATCAACTATATTTCAATAAAAATCTAAAAAACAAAACATTTTTAAATTATTTAAAAAATTGAGAGAAAATACTTACAAATTATGTAGCTGGTAAAGAGACTTACAGCTCAACTATATAAAGACCTCTTGCAACTCAATAATGAGACAATCAACTCAAATAATAGAAACGGCTGATAAGGACATGGAGAGATGCTCAGCACCGCTGGTTATTAGCGGAATGCAAATTGAAACCACACACTAGTATCACTGTAATAAAAAAGACTGGCAGTAACAAGCTTTGGCAAGGAGTCAGAGAAACCGTCACCCTCACACACGGCTGGTGGAATGGAAAACGGCAGTCACTTTGGAAAGCAGATAGGAAGTTTCTTCAAAAATTACACCCACAAAAATTTATATGACTCAGCAATTCCACTCCTTGATATTGGTTCAAGACAAATAAAAACACATGTCCACACAAAGAAATTTTTGGCTACTGTTCCTTGCACCATTTATGCATAAAAGGCAAAGAATGGAAACAGTGCCAATGTCCATTAAATGGTGAGTGAGAAAAGGAAGTGCCTTTGATCCATTTAATGGAATCCTATTTAGCAACAGAAAGAAAGACACCATCTGCCAATATGTCCTAGGGCACGGGTGAACCTCAAAAACGTGCCAAGTGAAAGAAATCTGACAAAAAGCCACAGAAGATTCCATTTGCGTGAAATGCATTTTCAAAAGGGCAGCCTATAGAGGCAGGAGGAGGATGAGTGGTTTTCAGAGAAACAGGTGGAGACAGGGACTCATGGAAAATGAGCAGGATGGCCCCTTCTGCATGACGGAAACGTTCTAAACCTGAATTGTGGTGATATTTGCGAATTCTGCAAACTCACTAAGAACCAGTTCCTGCTGTTCCCTCGCTCAGTCGTGGCCGACTCTGACACCAAGACTGCAGCTCGCCAGCTTCCTTGTCCTCCACCAGCTCCCAGAGCTTGCTCAACTCATGTCCATCTAGTTGGTGCTGCCCACCAACCTTATCTCATCCTCTGTCATCCCCTTCTCCTCCTGCCTTCAATCTTTCCCAGCATCAGGATCTTTTCTATGAGTCAGTTCTTCGCATGAGGTGGCCAAAGTATTGCAGCTTCGGCTTCAGCATCAGTCCTTCCAGTGAATATTCAGGACTGATTTTCTTTAGGATGGACTGGTTGGATCTCCTTGCAGTCCAAGGGACTCTCAGGACTCTTCTCCAACCCCACAGTTCAAAAGCATCCATTCTTTGGCGCTCAGCTTTCTTTATGGTCCAACTCTCACATTCATACATGACCACAGGAAAAACCATAGCTTTGACTAGATGGACCTTTGTTGGCAAAGGAATGTCTCTGCTTTTGAATATGCTGCCTAGGTTGGTCATAACTTTTCTTCCAAGGAGTAAGCGTCTTTTCATTTCATGGCGGCAGTCACCATCTGCGGTGATTTTGGAGCTGAAGATAATAAAATTTGTCACTGTTTCCACTATTTCCCCATCTATTTGCCATTAGGTGGTAGGACTGGATGCCATGATCTTAGTTTTCTGAATGTTGAGCTTTAAGCCAGCTTTTTCACTGTCCTGTTTCACCTTCATCAAGAGACTTTTTAGTTCCTCTTCACTTTCTGCCATAAGGGTGGTGCCATCTGCATATCTGAGGTTATTGATATTTCTCCCGGCAATCTTGATTCCAGCTTGTGCTTCATCCAGCCTAGCATTTCTCATGATGTACTCTGCATATAAGTTAAATGAGCAGGGTGACAATATACAGCCTTGATGTACTCCTTTTCCTATTTGGAACCAGTCTGTTGTTCCATGTCCAGTTCTAACTGTTGCTTCCTGACCTGCATACAGGTTTCTCAGGAGGCAGGGAAGGTGGTCTGGTATTCCCATCTCTTTCAGAATTTTCCACAGTTTACTGTGATCCAAACAGTCAAAGGCTTTGGCATAGTCAATAAAGCAGAAATAGATGATTTTCTGGAACACTCTTGCTTTTTCCATGATCCAGCGGATGTTGGCAATTAGATCTCTGGTTCCTCTGCCTTTTCTAAATCCAGCTTGAATACCTGGAAGTTCTTAGTTCATGTACTTTTGAAGCCTGGCTTGGAGAATTTTGAGCATTACTTTATTAGTGTGTGAGATGAGTGCAACTGTGCAGTAGTTTGAGCATTCTTTTGCATTGCCTTTCTTTGGGATTGTAATGAAAACTGACCCTTTCCAGTCCTGTGGCCACTGCTGAGTTTTCCAAATTTGCTGGCATACTGAGTGCAACATTTTAACAGTGTCGTCTTTTATGATTTAAAATAGTTTAACTGGAATTCCATCACCTCCACTAACTTTGTTTGTAGTGATGCTTCCTAAGGCCCACTTGACTTCACACTCCAAGATACCTGGCTCTAGGTGAGTGATCACACCATTGTGGTTATCAGGGTCATGAAGATGTTCCTTGTACAGTTCTTCTGTGTATTCTTGCCACCTCTTCTTTAACATCTTCTGCTTCTGTTAGGTCCATACCATTTCTGTCCTTTATTGTAGCCATCGTGGCATGAAATATTCCCTTGGTATCTCTAATATTCTTGAAGAGATCGCTAGTCTTGCCCATTTTATTGTTAAAAATCAATTAATTTTCCACTTAAAATGGGTAAATTTTGTGGTATGGAAATGATACCTCATTCAAACTTTTTTTTTTTTTTAATAAACAGACAAGGAAACTGCAACATGAAATAGAAGCTCAATCAGACTGATTGAGGCTGTGAATTTAGGGGCTAAAGTACGAAGAAACGAAATGGTGATTATCCTGAGAGCTGGGTGTTACAGAGCAGGATGGGGAGAGGTTGTGGGGCAGGCATGGGGGTGTCAGCAAGTAGAGGGGAGGCCAGCAGGTCCAGGAGCCTGTGTCCTATTTCCTGACCTGGGTGGTGAGCACACGAGAGTTTGCTTTAGAGGAAAGCTTTATTTAATTCCATTTTTGGCTACACTGTATGGTTTTGCAGGATCTTAGCTTCCTCACCAATGACTGAACCTGGGCCATGGCCGTCAGAGCACTGTGTCCTAGGCACTGGGCTGCCCAGTGAGCACACACTCACTTCACACACGCTTCTTGATGTGTGTTATGTTACACAACAATACCAACCAAAGATATGTTGTTTCTGAGAATAAGTCAAGCAAAAATGAGCAAGACTTGTCTTCAGCAAACTACAGACTCTACTGAAAGACATTCAATCAGGCCTTAATAAGTGCCAAATAGTGTAAAGGGATTGTTATTTCCCAAATTGATCTGTAGAGTCAATGCAATTCTGATCAAATCCTAAAAGGCTTTTCAAAGAATCTGACAAGGACTTCCCTGGAGGCGCAGCGGTTAAGGCTCCGCACTCTGCACTCTGTTAAGGCTCTGCAGTGCAGAGGGCATGGGTTTTGTCCCTGGCCGGGGAAGTTGCTCTGCCACGCCTCCAGATGGGCCCCTTGGTTGTCACGGCCCTTGCCAACCTGCCCTGCTCCCGGTAAAGTCAAGCTCCCTGTCTTGTTCTCTGGATTTGCCTTCAGTCTGTCACACTTCTTATACCCTGAATTGCAACTCCTCTGCTATTTTCAAATAAACTTGCCTTTGCTGGTAAAGTAACTGGCTATCACTTATCAAGGTTGATCTATATGGTGTCAGAAGTGGGATCTGAAGGAGGTGAGCCCCAAGAGACTATGGACCTTGGAGCTGAGTGAGCTCCTCATGCTCATCACTTCCCTGGGCCTCGTCTTGGACTCCACTCTCCACTCTTTCTGCGTCTTGAGCTCTCTGACTTGTTCAGGCTCTGGAACGGCTTCGTCCTCTCACAGGAGGCTTCATCCTTTCTGGGTCAAGACTCCATCCTTGGTGAGGGCTTGGCTGTCTTCTGGATAGTGCAGTAGTGACATTATTTGGGGGATGAGCTAACCGGAATCCAGTGATTTGTTTTCTTCCTTTTGGAATCTGGTCTAGGACTCCAGCAACTTTCTTGGGCTTCCAGAACTTAGGGAAAAGGATCCTGGGCATCCAAACGCTCTGAGGGCAGCCCTCCCTCAGGGGCTCCGGCAGATCCATGTTTAAAAGCTTGGACCCTGACAGGCTCTTCCCCTGCAACATGTTCATTTTTTATAAAGTGGGCCAAACAAACCAAAAGTAATCTGGAATTAAGATGGCCATTACAGGGAACTTTTGATCTTCCCAAACTCATTTTTCTTAAGATTCAATTGGAGTGCTGTGGTTCTAAAATTAAACAAAAGGAATGGGATATTTATTTTCATTGGTACATGGAAATTTCCAAATGTGCTCAAAAGTCTTAATTGCGTGTTTGCAAGATAACATTTCTAAATTGCCTGAGCAGCTGAAACACTTGGAAAGAAGAGTTTCCGAAGCCTCGGGCTCCCTGAGACCCTCCTCCCTCAGCGGGTTTGTCTCTGGCGCCCTCTTGTGTCGTCTCCACTTCCTTCTTCTCAGACTCCACCCCTTTGTCTCAGACTCCACCCCTTTGTCTCAGACTCCACTTCCTTCTTCTCAGACTCCACCCCTTTGTCTCAGACTCCACCCCTTTGTCTCAGACCCCACCCCTTTGTATCTGACCCCACCCCCTTAGTTTTGTCCTCTCCCCTCCGCTGTGGAAACCTGCCCCTTTAAAATCAATCTTCTTAGGATCCTACTGCTAAACTAACTAACTATGGAGCAAATAAATAACTAGAAAGAAACATTAAAATAGCAAATGCCCTCTATTTCTTATAATATACAAATACACTCCAAAACTCCTAGGAGAAAACTCACTTTCTGTTACTGTTTGTTGAAATCTCGCTAAGTCATGAATCATGTTTGTAAAGGGGAATTTTGTTTTAAGTTAGTCCACCTTAAGGGGTGCCATTAAAATGGATTCCAACCATCCTGATGGACATCACCAGATGGTCAATACTGAAATCAGATTGATTACATTCTTTGCAGCCAAAGATGGAGAAGCTCTATACAGTCAGCAGAAACAAGACCAGAAGCTGACTGTGGCTCAGATCATGAACTCCTTATTGCCAAATTCAGACTGAAATTGAAGAAAGTAGGGAAAATCACTAGACCATTCGGATATGACCTAAATCAAATCCCTTATGTTTATACAGTGGAAGTGAGAAATAGATTCCAGGGACTAGATCCGATGGACAGAGTGCCCGATGAACTCTGGACAGAGAAATGAGAACGCCTGCTCAGGCCTCCGCAGTCACCTTCTGCGATGGCCCACTCTGTCTGTGGAGTGTGCTTCCCTTGGTATCTGATTAAATTCACTTCTTACCAAAAGATAAAAGAAAAAAAAGAAAGCCTTCCTCAGTGATCAGTGCAAAGAAATAGAGGAAAACAACAGAATGAGAAAGACCAGAGATCGCTTCAAGAAAATTAGAGACACCAAGGGAACATTTCATGCAAAGATGGGCTCGATGAAGGACAGAAATGGTCTGGACCCAACAGAAGCAGAGGATAGTAAGAAGAGGTGGCAAGAATACACAGAAGAACCATACAAAAAAGAGCTTCATGACCCAGATAACCACAATGGTGTGATCACTCACCTAGAGCCAGACGTCCTGGAATGCAATGTCAAGTGGGCCTTAGGAAGCATCACTATGAACACAGCTAGTGGAGGTGATGGAATTCCAGTGGAGCTGTTTCAAATCCTAAAAGGTGATGCTGTGAAAGTGCTGCACTCAATATGCCAGCAAACTTGGAAAACTCAGCAGTGGCCACAGGACTGGAAAAGGTCAGTTTTCATTCCAATCCCAAAGAAAGGCAATGCCAAAGAATGTTCGAACTACTGCACAATTACACTCATCTCACACGCTAGTAAAGTAATGCTCAAAATTCTCCAAGCCAAGCTTCAAGGGTATGTGAACCGTGAGCTTCCAGATTTTAGCTGGATTTAGAAAAGGCAGAGGAACCAGAGATCAAATTGCTAACATCCGCTGGATCATCAAAAAGGCAAGAGAGTTCCAGAAAAAAACACCTACTTTTGCTTTATTGACTATGTCAAGGCCTTTGACTGTGTCAATCACAACAAACTGTGGACAATTCTTAAAGAGATGGGAATACCAGACCACCTGCCCTGCCTCCTGAGAAATCTGTATGCAGGTCAAGAAGCAACAGTTAGAACTGGACATGGAACAACAGACTGGTTCCAAATGAGGAAAGAAGTACGTCAAGGCTGTATATTGTCACCGTGATTATTTAACTTATATGCAGAGTACATCACGAGAAATACCAGGCTGGATGAAGCACAAGCTGGAATCAAGACTGCCAGGAGAAATATCAATAGCCTCAGATATGCAGATGACACCACCATTATGGCAGAAAGTGAAGAACTAAAGAGCCTCTTGATGAAAGTAAAAGAAGAGAGTGAAAAAGTTGGCTTAAAGCTCAACATTCAGAAAACTAAGATCATGGCATCCAGTCCCATCACTTCACGGCAAATAGATGGGAAAACAGTGGCAACAGTGGCAGACTTGATTTTGGGGGGCTCCAAAATCACAGCAGATGGTGACTGCAGCCATGAAATTAAAAGATGCTTACCTCTTGGAAGGAAAGTTATGACCAACCTAGACAGCATATTAAAAAACAGAGACATTCCTTTGCCAACAAAGGTCTGTCTAGTCAAGGCTATGGTTTTTCCTGTAGTCATGTATGGATGTGAGAGTTGGACCATAAAGAAAGGTGAGCACCGAAGAATTGATGCTTTTGAACTGTGGTGTTGGAGAAGACTCTTGAGAGTCCCTTGGACTGCAAGGAGATCCAACCTGTCCATCCTAAAGGAAATCAGTCCTGGATATTCATTGGAAGGATTGATGCTGAAGATGAAACTCCAATACTTTGGCCACCTGGTTCGAAGAGCAGACATTTGAAAAGACCTGATGTTGGGAAAGATTGAAGGCAGGAGGAGAAGGGGGCGACAGAGGATGAGATGTTGGATGGCATCACCAAGTCGATGGACACGAGTTTGAGTAAACTCCGGGAGTGTTTGGTAATGGACAGGGAGGCCTGGTGTGTTGCAGTCCCTGGGGTCGCAAAGAGTCGGACACGACTGAGCAACCGAAATGAACTGAACTGAATTCATATGAGTGAACTGCCTAAGTGTTTGTAAAACTCTAACAGAAAACCAACTGCTTTTATGTTTTGTTTTCCAGACACAGTGGGTCCCCTTTCTCCTCTCCTTTAAGCCGTTACATGTGCACGTGTGCCAAGCCGCACAGTCGTGTCCCACTCTCTGCGACCCCATGGGCTGTAGTCCGCCCGGTCCCTCTGTCCATGGGATTCTCTGGGCAAGAAGCCTGGAGTGGATTGCCAAGCCCCCCTCCTGGGGCTCTTCCCGACCCCGGGACTGAACCCGAGTCTCCTGCGTCCCCTGCACTTGGCGGGCAGATTCTTTAACACTCGTGCTACCTGGGAAGCCTAAGTAGTCTGTGCCCCACGGTTTGGTAAAGTGCACCTTTCCATCAGAGGTTGACATTTACATTTTTCTCCCTACCTGGCCCCTCGAGAGTTCTGAAACTCTCGTTGAATACTAGTTTTTCATGACAGTGGACATATTCGCATAGGTTTGCTGGGGTCTGTTCTGCCTGGAACAGATATACCCAGTGCACGTGGCTCCTGCCTCTCTGATCCGCAGCTGAGAAAGGGAGAAACGATTCCGCACTGCTTCTATTGAAAATAACCAGTGGGAGTATTCCCTGGTAGTCCAGTGGTTAGAACTCCCCATTCTCACTGCCAAGGGCCTGGGTTCAACCTCTTGCTGGGGAACTAAGATCCCACATGCCGTGTGGTGCAGCAAAAAAATAAAAAGTTTAAGAAGATAACCAGTTGGAATTAACATATACACGCTACTGTATAGAAAACAGATCGCCAAGGACGTCCTCTGTAGCACAGAGTACCATACTTTGCTCTACATCTGAAACTAACATATCATTGTAAATCAATCATATGTCAATCAACTTGTTTTAAAACTCAAAGAAAAAAAAATCACTGGGCTCTGGTAGAACACCTCTTTTGCTGTGCACTCTTGGAAGATCAAGACCCCCATACCATGCCCCAGAGGCTAGAGATCCTAGAAAAGGCACCCCTAAAAGGACCTCCTCTGGCCTTGCCTGAAGGGCACTGCCAGGGCCTGGTGACTAACCGCTGAGCCACCCAACTCCAGGGAGGAGGCTCCAGGTCGTGTCACCAAATCCCAGCTGGACCTGCACGCCGTCTGCAGACCTGAGGATGAACGCCCGTCAGGACCTGATGCTGGGGACACCAGCTGCCCCACAATGTCCGGACCCAACCTGTGCATCTTCAACATAGCCCCTCACCTCGTCCCCTCCTTCCCCCCGCACTTCCCTCCTCGGAAGGACAACTCCCTCGTTCGTACTTCCCAATCCCTGGAGAAAGGGGGCTTCCCTGGTGGCTCAGACGGTAAAGAATCCGTCTGCAATGCAGCAGACCTAAGTTCAATCCCTGGATTGGGAAGACCCCCCCAGAGAAAGGAATGGCTACTCACTCCAGTACTCTTGCCTGGATAATCTCATGGACAGAGGAGCCTGACGGGCTACAGTCCATGGGGTCACAAAGAGCTGGACGTGACTGAGTGACTAATGCTTTCCTTTCTGGAGAAGGGGGCCACCTCTCTGATTGCCCGATTTGCCATCGGAAGTCTCAGCCCAAGGACCCTTTGGTTCACTCTCTAGGTAATTTCCCTGGGGCTCCTGACTGCTCCTTGGGCCCATGTAATACAGCTAGGAAGCCGAGCCTGCCTAAATGTATTCTATAGAGCTGGGGAGTTGAGCCCGCCTGTGTGTATCCCTTGCTTCAGTGTGACCCGACTCTGGGCTGCGGAAATAAGACCTTCTGAACGCGTGGAAAGCTCTATGGGGCTGCCCGTGCAAGGTGAGCCACTGTAGATCTGCTGACACACCGGCACATCTAAGGAGCTTTCTGGTGTGTAACCACAGCTCTGAGCCTTGGTGAAGTGATGTCAGTGCCTCTGACTGGTGAAGGAATCCAGGTTCCACCACACTTGTCGAAGCTTTGTGTACGGACACTCCATGCGTGCACCCTCTCCTGTGGCAGTTTGGGGGAGAGCCATTACGCCTGGGCAGCCTCCTGTCTTGATGGCTGGAAAACGGAACGGTGTGCCCTGCTGTGCCCACTGTTCTGTTCCTCCTGCATAATTGAACGGAAGCCTCACGTGGATCCATCCCGTTAAACCTCTGTAACTGCATTAAGCAGGAATTTGTAGGAGGCCCAAGGACTGCAAGGAGATCCAACCAGTCCATCCTAAAGATCAGTCCTGGGTGTTCACTGGAAGGACTGATGCTGAAGCTGAAACTCCAATACTTTGGCCACCGCATGCGACGAGCTGACTCATTGGAAAAGACCCTGATGCTGGGAGGGATTGGGGGCAGGAGGAGAAGGGGACGACAGAGGATGAGATGGTTGGATGGCATCACCGACTCAATGGACATGGGTTTGGGTGAACTCTGGGAGTTGGTGATGGACAGGGACGCCTGGCGTGCTGCAGTTCATGGGGGCACAAAAAGTCGGACACAACTGAGCAACTGAACTGAACTAAGAGATTCTGGCTTTGCCTCTGTAGGACGACCCTTCCTCCCATGGGCGGAAGTGAGCACCAGTGAACATATGTGTGCGTTACTGATTCACTTTGCTGTACTCCTTTCCCTCTGTCAGACGGTAAAGCATCTGCCTGCAATGTGGGAGACCCAGGCTTGATCCCTGGGTCGGGAAGAACCCCTGGAGAAGGAAATGGCACCCCACTCCAGTGCTCCTGCCTGGGAAACCCCATGGACGGAGGAGCCTGGTAGGCTACAGTCCACGGGGCCACAGAGTCGGACACGACTGAGCGACTTCCCTTTCGGTTTCCCTCTGTAGGGAGACCCTTCCTCCTATGGACAGGAGTGAGCACCAGCAAACGTATGCTCAGGAATCCCTCCTGGATGCTAGGAGAGTTAGCTGACTCCAAGGCAGTCTCAGCTCAGCCACGGTCACTAACCCATCGGCCACAGTGGTTTTGGATAAACACGTGCCTGCGATCACTACCTGCTGAACAAGCAGGTGTCTGCAATGGCAAACTCCTCTTCCTGAAATGGTTAAAAGCCTCTGGGAAAGTAGAGACCCAATGAGAGAAAATCAAAGAGCAAGCACGGCGGCCACAGCACTGTCACCTGGCAGCCCGCTCTTCCAGGTGTGTCCAACTGGATGCCTGCAGTTCCGGCTCCCGCTTTAGAACCAGCTTGCAGTCTGGGCGTCCCCAGGAGCCCCGGAGCTGGGAGGAGGGGCCTTTCGGGGCAGGATGTGCTCCCTCCCATCCCTTCCTGCTGGGGCCCAGGGTCTGCGTGTGCGTGCTGGCTGGACAGGCCGGCCACTTCCCTCTGCCTGGAGGGCCCCCATCCCCTCCTGGACAGAGGGCTCACCACCTGCAGCTGACCACCACGGAGAGGGCGGGTGAAGGAAGGGGCTCTGACCCGGGGACCCTCAGGGAGGGGCCTGTCAGAGGCTCTAGAGGTATCAGCCCCTGTGGGCCTTGAGGTCTCATGAGGGCAGGGGCCAGGCTGAGTGCGGAGGTGGGGTCTGGAGCCCCTGGCACAGCCCCCTTCCTGTTGGCAGCACCCCCACCCCCCCCCGGCCCCCTGCTCCCCAGGCTGCGCCTTCTTCCCAGTGGGCTGCTCCAGGCTGGCCCTGTGCCCGTCAAGGAGCAGCGCTGAGGCCGCCGCCGCACCGGCCCCCTTGGGAGCCCAGCATAGGAGGTGCGCCAGGGTTCAGCGCTCACCGCCCCCTCCCCCTCCACCGAGGCTCCTGCAGTCTTGCCCCTGCTCCAGAGGCCGGAGCCTGGAGGGCCTGGGGCTGGGGAGGAGCCAGGCTGGCAGCAGCCAGGCTG
>SJXO01001286.1:508801-532993 GCA_006408615.1 Connochaetes taurinus
GGGGCGGGCACAGGGGGACAGGGCGCCGGGGGGTGTGGGGGAGTGCACAGTGCAAGTGCCGCGGCCTCAGGGGCTCACCCGGCTCCCGGGGCTGCAGCGTGAAGTGCTGCTCGGGGTCCAGGCCCAGCGCCTGGCAGAACTGCTGGACATGGCTGGCCGTGTTCTCGGGCTGGATCAGCACCACGTCGCCGGCTGCAAAGCTGTGGGGGAGGGACACCCAGGGCCTGGGGAGGGGCCCGCCTGTGGGGGGAGGACACTGGGGGCTCCGGGAAGCTGCAGAGGAAGGAGGCAAGCAGCCAGGGAGGCTAGGGGCCCCTGGACAGAGGGGTCCTGCCTCCCCAGCTGTCGTCCCTGCTCTCAGCCCTGACGTTCACCCACTTCAGGAGAAGAGCAGCTCAACCCTGGACTGGGGCTCCCGCGCAGCCCTCCACGGGCCCCCGGCGCTGACCCGCACCTCATCCCAGAGCCTGAGATGTCGAACTCAATCAGCCGCACATCCTGGAAGTGCGAGGGCCCTGTGACCCTCTGATTGCTGACCATGGGTGCCAGGAACGGCTGGAGCTCTGAAGGGGGCCCCTGAGGGTCTGTTCCGGCCACACACAGCTCCTCAGGGCCCGAGGCAGGGGTGTCCTTGAGGAACTGCAAGGTGAACTTGGAGGGCCAACTGTGAAAGGGCAGACACTCTCAGACCCCTGGCCAGGCCTGCTGTGTGGGTGGGTGCCAGCCCAAGGCCACACTTACGGGACTCCAGGAGGGCTCAGGTCGAGGCCCAGAGGCACAGGGTGCGGCCCCAGCACCTTCTCCCACAGATCCTGTAGCCAGGGGTCGATGGCGGCGTCGGGCCTGCAGAGAGCAGGTGCACACCCCTCTGGCGACCCTGCTCCCAGCTGGGCCCGCAGGAGGGCACCCCCACCCTGCAACCCACTCACCCCAGCTCGTGCTGGTCATCACCCAGGCACACGGGCAGGAGGGCGCTGCCCCCGAGCTGTAGCAGCCGGCGGTGCAGCTTCTTGGCCACGAAGTTGAACCTACAGAGAAGACAGAGCTGGTGCTGGCCCCGGCCCTGCACAGGCGGGAGGTACACACCCAGTGGGCTGCACAGGGTGGGGGCTCCCAAGGCCCCGCAGGCTCCTTTGCTGGCTCCCTGAAGGACGGAAGGGTCTCTCACCCGCCCCGTGGGTGTGCCCGGCAGTGGGAACAGACGTCTACGTTTTGCAGTAAACAAAGCCCCCAGACCCTTCCCAGACGAGGGTCACAGGCCCCCCAGACCCTTCCCAGGCGAGGGTCACAGGCCACCCAGACCCTTCCCAGACGAGGGTCACAGGCCACCCACTTTCCGTCCTTTTCACCCAGACAACTCCAGGCCCCGGGCTGCATTTGGCTGTGGAGGCGTCTGTACCCAGCGACCCCTCCATCAGCTCCAAGCTGGAGAGTTAGGAGTTGTAATGTTGCAGGAGCCCCACGTCATGTGTAGCCCTGAACACAAAGCTCTCAGTACTTCCCTGGGAAATAGTGCAAACCGACAGCACTCTGCTCGGGACACAGACGTGCCGTGAAAATGGTGAGAGAAAGCAAAGCGGAGGCAGGCAGCGGTGGCCACGAACGGCTCCCAGGGGCTGGGCTCTTTGCACCCTGCCTGCTCTCACCTCCCTGCTCTCTGTGCTCGTCGCAAGCTCAAACCCCTCCCCGAAGGCTGCTTATGAAGGCGGGGTGAGCCAGGCTCCCTTGTTGCCCTACGTCACATGTTGACAGAGGACGCTGGCTCAGGCCCTGGGGTCTGGCTCTGGACACCAGTTCCTGCCTGGACCATGTCTCAGGTGTGGCCCCAGCCAGCCCCCTCCCCGCCCCGGCTGTCCTGCTCACTTTCTGCATGAACCAGCCTATCCTTCACGCCCAGGGCTTCTGGCCATGGAGAAGGTGCCACCGAGGAGGGTCTGTGGGGCCAGGAAGCGTGGCCAGGGCCACGGCCTCAAGGGGGTGCCCTGGGGGCTGGGTTACGCATCCCTCCGCCAGGCCACTGTGTGGACATGGGGGACAGGCCCACCCTCCCTTACTCACTTGGCGTAAGACGAGTCCCCGAGACCCAGCACAGCAAAGTCCATCTGACGGAGGGCGGTAGATGGCAGGCTCCTCCGGAAGATGAACCTCCAGAAACTCTGCAGTGGGAGGGGGCGCTTAGGGCCTCTCCCGGCCACCGGGCCAGGCCTCCCCAGGGCGCAGGCCTCCCCGGGGTTCTGCTCTCCTAAGTAACGCTTTTGTTACAAGACCACTTCTCGTTCTACCGTAGTAGTGAACGAGTTGGGAAAAGGCAGAAAATGGTAAAGCGGAAGCAAGCCAGCCTGGCAGCAGGGCCGGAGCTGGGCTCCAGTGCTCCCTGCAGAGGCTGGGGGCGCCAGGTGGGGCTGTCGCCTGCAGGGCAGCTGCCGGCCCGCCCCCAGCATGCGGGCAGTTCGGCCCTGGCAGCTCTCAGCCCCGCCTCGGGCCTCACAGCCACAAAGAGGCTCTGGGCCAGCATGGCAGACCCTGAGGCCCCTCTCTGGTCTGGTTTCCCCACTCAGTGGAATCTTCCCTCCTGGGCCTGGAGCTACTGGCCATCAGGCTGCTCCGTGTCTGTTCCCTGCCCCCGCAGAGCCAGCCCAGGTCCCACGCTGTTCCCCTCCCCTGGGGCACCCTCACCTCCATGCAGCCACTCATCCCAGGTGGTCCCCAGGTCAGAGCCCGAGTCCCTCTCCTTCCCTGACCATAGGGTCACCACTGGGCAGCTTGTGCAGGAGCGCCTCCCATTCCAGGTCTTGGCCTGGCCTTCCTGCAGGCCCAGAGGCGCTTCTGAGATCTCCTGCTTAGACCCTGTCTCCTGAAGGCTGTGGAAAGCCTCAGGTACTTCCTGAGAAAGGGTCCAGGGAAGATGCAATTCTCACAGCTTAGGTGTGAAAATGCCAGGCTTCCCCTTGCACCGCTGGCAGACAGTGGGGCACACTTCAGGTTGAAGCTGTCTTCTCCAGGCCCCTGAAAGTTTGCTCTGAGATGGTCAAGCTGGGTGGTCGCTGATGGGAAGCCAGTGTCCCTCTGTGGCCTGCTCTGATCCCAGATGCCTGGGCGCTCTGCATGCCCAACAGCTGAAACCCACATGAGTCAGGTGTCAGTGGGGGCCCGGTTCACACCCTGCCGGCCCTTCCGGCACATGGGCACATAGTGGGCTTGTTGGCCAGAGATCCAGCCTTCAGTTCTGTTGACACTTTCCGTGGTGATTCTCTCACCACTCTCCTTCCTGTTGCGGGGCTGCTGGGAAAATCTCGGGCTCCTGATGTCATCTTTCTTGTTCCCTAACTTTGCTATGGTTTCTGGGAGAATTTCTCAGCGTTATCTTCTGATCTGGGGTCATTTTAAGGTGGTCTCCTCAGCTCCTGCTCTGCCCAGGCTTGCGTTTCTGGCCCCAGGGCGCCGGCTTGCCCACCCCTCACAGATGGAGCTCTGCTCTGCCTGTTCCTCTGGTTCCGCGTGTGCTTCTCTTGGTCCCTGTCCTTCACAGGGGTCTTTCCTTGAGCACGTGGTCATTTTTGTGGTCTATCTGTGCTTCAGAAGATGACAGAAAACCTCAAGTTCAGGCCTGTCACCAGTGGGTTTCTTGGCCAAGAGAGGGGCCTGCCCAGCCAGCGTCCGATGGAGACCAGGAGGCTGGGGTCCCCTGCTCCTGTGCCGTGCTGGGTTGGGAGGCCCCCATCCTGACTGCCTCCATGGTGTCCATCCTGGCATCTAGCCCTCCGGTAACCACCCTCATTCCGGTGTGACCGTCTCCACGCTCATGCTATCGGTTTCTGCTGCAAAGTCAGGACCTCTGCCCAGCTGACCCCATGGAGGTCTTTATCCCCCACCCCTTCCACACCCTGGTCTCTGGCATCCACCACACGCCTCCTGCCTCGATCTCCCCAGACCCGCCTCCTCTCCTGCGCCGCCTCCTGTGCTGGTGTGCCCACTCCAAGCCTATTCTTCAATCTTCTGCCTTTTGCACCTACCAGCATTTAAACAGGCCTGGGTTTCTCTCTCACAACTATTCTCTGTTTAATCCCTTAACCCCTCACAGCATAAGCGTTTTTGAGTTGTTTCACGTGCAGACGTCCTTAAATGCTTCCGTGCCCGAGGTTGCCAGCCGTCCCTTTGCTGACCTTACTTCATGTCCTTGCAGCTTTGAGCACCAGAGACCACCCTCTGGAAACAGTCACCCTTCTGCCCTCGACCTTGGAGATGGCCCACTCCCTCTTCTCGCTGCTGGGGCCACTTTCCTGCTCCTCATTGGTTTTTCTCCACCTTCCATGCCTTTGTGTTTAAGGGCAGCCCATCCTGGGGGAGGGAGGCACCTCCTTCCTCTCGCCTCCATATTTTGGCCACTGCAAAATGTGCCTCCACTAAGGATCCTCACTGGAGCTCCAGGCCGACTGCGCATCTCCACCTGGACAACATCCGGGCATCTCACCCTCCCGATTCTCTTGCTTCTGTGCGTGGAACCACCATCCATCCTAGTAGCTAAGCCCAAATCCCTGTCTTAGTTCTACCTTCTTTCTCATCTTTGAGATTCAATTCCACAATTCCATGTTCAATCAACTCTACCTTCTTAGCACCTCTGGAGGGCGTCTGTCCCCCTCTGCTCTGCCACCATCCTGCCCCAAGCCTCAGACTCTTGGCTGCATTGTGCCCACCTCCCACCACCACCACCCCCGTTCCAGCTCTCCTGCAGCCTGCTCCCCCTGCAGACAAGGGCTGGTTTTGCTGGAATACACACGTGACTGCATCACCCCATGGGTTCCACAGCCCTTCGTTTCAAACCCTTCTGCCTCCCCGTGGCTGTTGACCTCTTTGGGATCCAACCTGGCTGCCCGCTCTTTTTCCCTCCAAGCCTGATTCATTCCTTGGTTCAACCATCCTGAACCGCTTTCCACTCTTCCACGGCTGGGCTCTTTTTCTTCTCTGCAGAGGCTGCTCCCTCTTGCCTGGTGCCTGGCTAGCCCCCACTTATCCTTCAAGACTTAGCCTAGCCTCTTTTCTTCTAGAAAGCTCTCTCTGAACCTCCAGATTGAGGGGGGCAGCCCTTATTAGTGCTCCCATTAACATCAAGCACTTTCTCTTGCAGCGTGCATTTTTTTGACATTGTAACTGCCCATTAAACATTTGCTTTTGCTGTTTTGAGTTTCACGAGGGTAGAAATGTGACTACTGGGTTCATAGCTGGATTCACAGCATGAGATTATGTTTGGAATACAATGTATGCTCAAAAGATGGTCAAAGAATGGAAGACTGTTCCCTAAAGGTGAGCTTTGAAATACACACAAGACCCATACCAGATTTATATACAGCCCTGGAAAAAACTTGAAAAGTTAAAGTGGTCCAGAGTTTATTAGGAAGGACACCCAGAGCTCCCTGCTCCACCCAGAGATCTCCTCCCAAATCCACAGGAGAACAATTATTCACTGTGCTTCTCAAGTCTTTCCAGGCAACGAAACCAGGGTGCGGGCCAAGGGCAGGGATCTGAGCTCCTGAGCGCACCTCAGGTCAGCCTTACCTTCATGTTGTCCGGGGGGTCTCCTTGGCCTGCAGTTGCACAAACAAATATCACCACGGGCTCATTAATCAGATTCACCTCAACAAAAAGACACACATGTAAGGCCTCGGGCTGTGATGGCCAGGCACCCTCCCAGAAGCCTGGCTCCCCTCCTTCTCTCAGAGGAATGGGGCAAAGGGACTCAGCGCTCGCGAGCGGCCGGCCTGCCTGCCTTCTCCTTCCGGCTCCCCGGCTACCGCTCCCCTGTCTCCATGCGTCAAACTGGCCGCTGCTCCCAAGCGTTCCCGGCCCCTAAATCTGCGGTAATGGAAGGGCCCGCTCTCAGATGAAACGCAGCCCCCTGAGGTCGAGCGCTTTGGGGGCCGGCGCCCCAAGCCCGCCCGGTACCCTCGCCGAGGTCCGAGGAGCCCTCACCACGGGGTAGGAGTCCAGGGCTTCCACCCGGCAGCTGAGCTGCCGGCGCCTGGCCTCGCGGCCCAGCCTCTCGGACACATCCTGCGCTGTGCCCGTTTGGCTGCCGAAGAGCACCAGGAGGCGCGCGCTCGGCATGGGCTGACCCCGGGGCACCCCGCAATCCCGACGCGACCCGCAGCGCCCGCCGCCAGCCCGGACCCCGCGACCGGCTCCAACTTCCGGCTTCCGGCGTCGGCCGGAAGTGACGCCCTAGGGCCGCGCCCGGCGGGGCATGGCGTCCGAGCGTGGCGGGCGTCGGCGGGTGGCCTGTGAGGGGTCCCGGGTCGGGGCCGGGGGGTCGGCCGCGCGACGGGGCCGAGGGCCGGGGCAGGTGGGGCCGCTTGCTGCCTCTCGTTGGCGGCGGCGGCGGCAGGCGCCAGCGAGGCTAGGAGGGCGCGGCCGCGAAGCTCGGCAGCTGGGCCGCTCCGCCGGGCCCCGGCCCGCGCCCAACCGGCGCGATGCTCTTCTCGCTCCGGGAGCTGGTGCAGTGGCTGGGCTTCGCCACCTTCGAGATCTTCGTGCACCTGCTGGCCCTGTTGGTGTTCTCTGTGCTGCTAGCCCTGCGTGTGGACGGCCTGGCTCCTGGCCTCTCCTGGTGGAACGTCTTTGTGCCCTTCTTCGCTGCTGACGGGCTCAGCACCTACTTCACCACCATCGTCTCCGTGCGACTCTTCCAGGATGGAGAGAAGCGGCTGGCCGTGCTCCGCCTTTTCTGGGTCCTCACAGTTCTCAGCCTCAAGTTCGTCTTCGAGATGTTGTTGTGCCAGAAGTTGGTGGAGCAAACGCGAGAGCTTTGGTTCGGCCTGATCACGTCTCCGGTCTTCATTCTCCTGCAGCTGCTCATGATCCGTGCCTGCCGGGTCAACTAGCCTCGCAGAAGATAGGCTGGAGTGCTGGGACCCACACGGAGTCCCCATGTCTACCGCACCAGAGAAGAAATCTGAGTCTTGAGAGCCAGCTTGTGCCCTGCTGCATGCCTGGTTTTCGATCAGTCGTGTCTGAAATTGTTCCCTCAGCTGGGCTAAAAAGAGAAGCCTTGATTCTTAAAGTGTATTTTCTCTTCATGCTTTGAATAGCTAATCTTGAACTGAGATCCCGAGAAGGATCCTGAGAAGGCCAGACAATCCTGAGCTCCTGACAGAAACTGCATATAAGTAAAATATCCTCATGGGCTCTTGAGTATTTTCATGGATCCTGGCAAAGTACGCCGTGTGCAAAGGCTGCAAAGCTGGACTCGGGGTTTGCCCTGGCGAGCAGTGCTGACCTGGGCGCTTGCTGTCCCCGTCTCCCCAGACAAGACTTTCTTAGATGCTTGAGCTCTAAAAAGTGTAAACCAGCTTGTGTCTTCTCCCCAGTGGCACTGCGGAGGATAGCTTTTTCTTCATTCAAGCCCAGGCAGACAGGAGGATGTTAAACAAGCGTGACCCGGACCCTATCCGGAGATCTGTCGCCTGAGAAAAGAACTTGCTTTCAAGGCACTGCTTGGCTTCCTATCCCAGCTTTTCCACCACCTTGTGGCCGGCAGTGTTAGTGCACCTGAGACATTTAGGCCACTCTAAGGGACCAGAGAGAGGAACAGGTGTTCTGATGCGAATAGGCATTGAGACCTACACATGGGATGTTTGCAGTTGGTCTCAGCCCACGCTTGTCACCCTAAGGGCTTTGGTTTGATGCCAGTTAGGTGCCAAATGAGAACATTTGCTGACATGAAAATAAAATAAGAGAATGTTTTGCCGAAACACACAGTGGTTGCCTGACCTTTTGAGGGTTAATGCTGAGACGCTCCCTGCTGTGTGGTGTGCTTGGTTACAGAGCTGAGGTTGTAAGAGAGGGCTGGAAGTTGGCTTGAGCCTTCTGGTTGGATGGCAGGGTAGTTCCCTCGGAGTATCCCTGCTCCCTGCCTGGGAGCCAGAGTGAAGACACCCTGGGGATGGGCCCACTGTGAGGGCTAACAGGCGTGTGCCATCAGTCCTTGTAGGCCTCACTGAACTGCAGAGCAGGAGTCGGCAGGCTATGACCACTGGGCCTGTGTTTGTACTGCCCCTCAGCTAAAAATAACTTACATTTTCAAAGGGTTGTGAAGACACCATGGCAGAGAGTGAGTGTGGCCTGCAGTGTACGGGGCTTGTGATCTGGGCGCGGTTGGCCTTTGGGTCAGATCACTTTTGTTTGTGTGCGTGCAGGGAGAGGCTGTCCTGGGCATCATAGAGTGTTCAGTGGCACCCCTGACCCCCACTTACCAGATGCCAGGAGCACCCTCACTTGTGACAGCCCAGTGTCTCCAGACATTGCCACATCTCCTGGGGGACAAAGCTGTTCCTAGTAAGAACCACGGGACTAAATTATTCCCTGTCTTGCCCTTTACAGAACATGTTTTCTGGACTCTTGTTCTAGTGAAACAGCTTCAGGACCCTTTTCCTAGGATGGCTGCTGCACGGCCTGAGCCACTGAGATGCTTGAGTTGGAGGCTGGTCTAGTTTGTGCCACAGCTACAGAAACGTCTCCTACCCAGCATCGGCATAACCTGTGTCAAAACCAGATGCAAGCTGACCCTTGGGGGTGGGTTTCCTTTTAATGTTATTTTTAGTTTGTGTGTTCTGTCACTGCCCTGTTGGATTCCGGTAGTTCGGGATTAGGTAATCCTGTCGGCCTACAAGGGATGAGTGCAAGAATGTTCAGCTTCCTTTTGGGAAGGTGATTTGAGGAGAGTCCTGAAGGAACATTTGAGCTCTGGAAGGCTGAAATCCAGTTTCTTTTCTCCAGCTGGATAGACTGGGCTGTTACAAGTACAGTTATTGTAGTGATAGCTACAGACTGCCCCGGGACACAGACGTGGAGAGGGGCCCTGGGTTTGAAACCTGCCCTGGGTCTTTGCAGAGGCCCACGTGCTCTTGGAGCCTTGTCTCTGCAAAGTGAGTGCAGCGGGAGGCAGGAGTGTCACTTGTGACCACCTGCTGACTGTAGGCAGATGCTGGAAAGGCAAGAGACCGTTGCCCTTGCCCATACCCCCAGTTTGTCCTTCTCTCCTTGGCTCCAGCAGGCCTGAAAGAATGTAGTGAACTTTGTGCAGCCCTCCCGGGGCAGTGAACGTTCTCAAGGCAAGCACACGGAGAAGGTGTGCCCCGAGTCAGCGTTGGGACTGGCGGTTCATCAGGTGAATGGAATGTGCCCCGGCTGCTATCGCCCTGCGTGCCTTGGACCGCTGTGGGCCTGCTTGTGTGCGTTATGGGCTTCCACACTCCCCTCCGTGTTTGGTGGGCTCTGGATGGCCAGGGGTGGGTAGTTTCCACTACTTGTCTGGGCAACAAGAGTGGATTCTGGGGCCGCAAAAACCAGAGATTCCTGAGAAACCGGTCACTGAGCACTGGGTGGGGCTCCAGCCGTTGCCGTCTCCACTAAGTCCCGCAGGAGACCGAGGACGGCAGGTGGGCAGTCCTTGGACCCATAGGCACCCGGGCCAGGAAGAGGGAGGCTGGCGTACGACCGGCGCACCGCTCGCGGGAGCGAGACCGCCTTCCAGCCCTGGGCGGGCCCTTCTTCCAGCGCGCTTTCCGCGGGATAACAGGCGGACAGACCAAGCGCAGCCAAGGCCACCCGCGGCGGGGGCCGGGGGCCGGGGGCCGGCCTGCCTGAGGGGCAGAACCCGCCCCCTCCTGGCTCCGCCTTCCGAGCGCGGCGGGCCTGGGGAGCGGAGGCGGCAGTGCGGGCCTCCCTCGAGGGGCGTGCGGCGTCACGGGCGCGCCCGGGGGCCCCCCCAGGAGGGACCCTCTCCGGGGCTGGGCGCGGTCCGCTGACGTCGGCGGGAGGGCGGGGTCGGGAGAACGCTGTCCAGTCAGCGCGGACGGAGCGGCGGCCCGGGGCGCGGCGCGGCGGGGGCGCGGGCGCGGCGGGGCCCGGGGCGCGGCCCGCGGAGCAGCTGCTGCAGCTGTACTGCTGCGTGCCCGGAGTGCGCACCATCCGAGCCGACAACATCCTCATCATCGAGTCGGCGCCCGGCTTTCCGCCCGCGCCCGCGCCCAGCCCGGGCCTCGGTCCTGGCGGGACCGCCCGCCTCCGAGCCGCGGAGGTGCTTGTGTACGAGGCATCGCCGCCGCCCGGCCGCGTCAGCCGCCTGCTCCAGAAGTTCGACCCGCCGGCCGCGCCGCGCCGCCGCGGGAGCCCGGAGCGCGTCCGCCCCCCGCCGCCGCCCTCTCCGGGCCCGGCCGTTCCGCGCGTGGGCGAGCGCGCCGCCTGCTTCCAGTCCGTTCCGGAGCGCTGCGGCTCAGGCCTTGGCCCCAGGCTCCGGCGCAGCGACTTCTTGCACAAGACCAGCAGCAACTCCTTCACCGTCCACCCGCGGGGCCTGCGCCATAGTGCGGGCGCTCGCCCACCCCCCAGCGGGCCCGCGGCCCCGGAGTCCCGGGCCGGCGCTGCCAAGGGCTTTGAGGGCTCCGCGCCTGGGCCAGGCGAGTGGAAGCCAAAGGTGGAGTCGGGGGAGGCCCCCGCCCACCAGTCCCCCATCCAGGGGACCCCCAGTGCCACTCCAGCGGCGGCTCCGGCGCTGCCCACGCTCAGCCCTTCCAGTGCCACTCCCAGCCAGCGCCAGCGGCTCTCCGCGGCCACCAGCGCCAACGACTCCTTCGAGATCCGGCCAGCCCCCAAGCCAGACATGGACAGCATCCCTGCTGGGGATCTCCAGGCCCGGGCTTTGGCCAGCCTTCGAGTGAACTCTCGAAACTCTTTCGTAGTCATCCCCAAGCGCAAGACCTCTGGGGCTCCTCCTGGGGAAGGGAGGCGGTCCATGGCGCCTCCAGAGGAAGAAGTTGGCTGGGCCTCCCAGCACCCGGAGCCTGAAGCCCAGCAGGGGCCTGGAGTGGATGATGTGTTTGCAGCGGGGAGGAGCCCCTCCAGGATCGAGGAGGGGGGCAGCCCCGCATCCGCCACTGCCCTTGTGGACCCTGCTGTCAGGTGGCAGAGGCCGTCCTCACCACCGCCGTGTCCACGGGCTGCCGCTGAAGCTGAGCCTGCCCAGGGCTTCCAGACTCCTGGCTTGGCCAACAGTGGCAGGGAGCCTGGGCGGCCAGGACTGCCCATCACTTTCATTGATGAGGTGGACTCGGAGGATGAGGTCCCCCAAGAAGCCAAACTGCCCTGCTCTGGGGCTGGTGCGCCTCCCCAGTACCACCCACATCCGACCAGGCCTGGGCACTTGTCAGAGCTCCAGCATCGGGGTGGCAACACCTTCACAGTGGTGCCTAAGAGGAAGCCAGGGCCCGTGCAGGCCATTGGCGAGGCCAGGCCAAGGGAGGCCGAGGAAGAGGAGCCAGGCAGAGTTTCGGAGCCATCTGCTGCCGCGGGGACCTCGCCGAAGAAGCGCTACCCCACCGTGCACGAGATCGAGGTGATCGGCGGCTATCTGGCCCTGCAGAAGTCCTGTCTCACCAAGGCTGGCTCCTCAAGAAAGAAGGTGAGTGGCGGGGGGCAGAGTCCCTAGCAGGGAGGGGGAGAGGTGGCAGGTCACAGATCTGTGGGTGTAGCACGTGGCCTGTTCTCAGGACACCTGCCTGGGCTGGGTGCGGAATGGCGTCTACGTGGACCAGAGGGGGATGGTGGCTGTGCACGCTCCAGGAGAGTCTGGGCTGGGGGAGTCCCGGGCACGGGTTCCAGTGGGATCCTAGGGACCCAGGAGCTCTGTACATTGAGAGGCTGGTGGGGACGGTGGGTCTAGCCAGGGCCGTGTCTTGTTGACTCTCGTGGCCCTCTCTGGAATTGGCTGGGCAATCCTGTCCCAGGTGGGCCCTAGGTTCGAGGAGTGGCCTGGCATGTTCTTCGGGTCCTGGCCTGTGCAGGTAGCAGGGGCCAGGGTGGAAGTGGGAAGGGGCAGGAAGCCTTTTGATTTGGATGGGGTGGGACTCCTACTCAGCTCCCCACTGAGCATACCGGCTTCACGCTTAGCAGGACTTGGCTTTGAGTGAGGGTTGACAGGCTGGTCTGAGCCTGGGCTGAGCTGCTGGGGAGTGAGGAAAAGGCTGCCCTCACTGGGGAGGCCTGACACCCTCTGGGCACAAGGAGACGTTCCTCAGATTCTTCCAGGTCATCTCGGTGGCAGCGTGTCACCCCGGGGCAGATTTCAAGGCCAGCTCCACATGACTGTGATCAGCAGGTGCTGCGGGCAGATGCACTCTCCTCTGCTTGTCCCGAGGCTGCCTCTGCTCTTCACCTCAGTGTTTGGGGCCGTAGGGGGCGGTGGCATGCTGGCGTCATGGAGCCCCCTCGCCTGCCGTGCTGCTGGCGTTGTCTGATTAGACATGGCACCTCGCCCGTCTGCTTCCTTTGGCCTTCCTGCCTCAGGGTCGGCCTTGGCACTGCCTCACTCCCTGTGTCACCCTCTCCTGCCGCTCCATCTGCCCGGTCAGGCGTCCGCGCCTGTCCCCCGCCGCGCTTCCGGCGCTCCCCACCCCTGCCCCGTCCTGCCCGCCTGACCTCGCCTCACCCTCTGCTCGCGTCCGGCAGCCACAGTCACGGCCCCACGCCCGTGCCTGTTCTCTCCCGGGTCTGCTCCTGCGTCCTGACCCTTGGCCCCAGCTGCCGCTAGAGGCCCCTTTCCCCTGCTGGCCTCGGGCGGTGGAGGCGGTAGCTCCTGCCCCGCTGCGCGGAGGGGGCCTGAGGGCACTGGAGCTCGTGGAGCTCTCTGCTGAGCCCCCATCCCAGCCCCACAGCCCCACAGCCCCACGGCCATCACCCTGGGAGCCTGCTGCTGTCTCCTGGGCCTGGAGGGCTGCAGCCCAAAGCTGGGGCAGGGCTGTGGGGGTCGTCAGTGGCTGAGTGGGAGTGAGAAGGACATGAGGAAGTTTCGAGAAGAAGCAGGCCCCGGCCTGGCCTGGCCCTTGGACCAGCCTGGTCCCTGTTCTGGTGCCAGCCTCAGGGGTAGGGGGTCCAGATGGATGGTGCTTAGCATGGCCGAGCAGCCTGGCTAGGGCCCTGCCATGGCAGCACGAGCTGCTGGGAGTGGTTCATGCCTGGGTAAGCACCAGCTGCCCTTTTCAGGAAGAGCGGAACGCCCGTTGGGTGCGACAGAGGCGTGGGGCCGCCCAGCCCTTCACAGTGACCCGGGCCACCCTGGCCGCGGCCGCCCCCTGTGATCCCGCTGCCCCTGTGCCCGCTCCAGCCAGCCTGGGGCTTCATCGCTCTCCCGGTCCCCTCCCACCCACAGTCCAGGGATGTGGGGGTCTGGAGGCCAGCAGGATATCGGGGGCCTCCTGGGCGGGGTGGGGGCTAGACCGCCGCCTGTTCCGAGGGACAGGGAGGCGCAGCTCCTCACGTGGGCGGAGGCTGCCGATGACACGTCTGTGGAGGACACAGCCCTGCCCTGGGCTGTGGGCGCCCAGCCAGCCGCGCACCCCGGAGCCGTGCCTGGGGGGCGCACACGGCCCCCAGTTAGTTATTTCTGGGCAGAAGCACAGACACCCTGCCTCCTCCTGGCTGCTAGGGTGGGGGCGGCCTCGCCCCTCTTGCCCTGCCCCCGCCCTAGGGTTCGCACTGTGGGCCTCTCCCCCAGGAGGTGCCTGTCTGGCGGCTCCTCCCCTCCCCTCTGCCCTCCTCACCTGCCCATCACGATGCCCACAGGGCTTGAGCCTCCACGCCCAAGCCCCCGACCACCCACCCCTCTGGTCCTCGGGTCTTTCTAGAGCCCGGGACCGCTGGAGCAGGCCCGGTCCCTTCTCTCAGCTTCCCCACTGATGGTGGAGAGGGGGGGTAGGTGGGGGTGGGGCTGCCCTTGACTCAAGGCATCCCACCTGAGCCATCGTGGGAACTCCTCTGGGGCCTTGTGGGGTGGTCCTGTGGCCCCCTGGAGCTTGGGCTGAGTGGGAGACGGTGGGTGCAGGGGTACGGAGCGGGGTGGGTGCTCACCCCCGGCTGGGACTGCTGGAGCCCAGCTCCCAGCCCAGAGTGCAGGGTGGACACTCCAGTAACCAGCTGGGCATGCTGGACGGGCTGCGGTGAGGGTGAAGTGGGCGGAGCCAGGACCCACCCGCTGGCAACGCGGGGCAAAGTCCCCGCCGGTCAGCTGACCAGGCTTGTGCAGGTGCCTCTGGCTGCAGCCCCTGCCCCTTCTGTCCTCCTGGGGTCTGGAGATAGGTCTCCTGGGGTCTGGAGATAGGACACCCCGAGGGTGTCCTGTGACCCACAGACCTGAGCTCACGTGGAGCCTGGGGACTGAAGGGAGGTGGGACGTGACCTGCTGCGTGCCCCGGCTGGCTGAGGCAGGCCTGTGGGCCCACCCCTCCCGCCCGGCCGCTGCCTGGCCAGGCCGTGCCAGGCTCGGGGCCTGTTTGCGCCCAGCCCCCTTGGTGTCCTGCTCACAGCTGGTCACGCGGACTAATGAGAGCGTGCTAATCTGCCGGGCCCTGGCAGCGAGCCCGTCCCTGTCCCCAGCGGTGGGGGATGGGCGCAGAAGGCCCGGGGTCCTCGGGACAGCGCTGTGTATCCAGGGGCACACTCCCTGCGGGCCTGGGCTGGGCAACCCCTGTGCCAGAAGCCCCTTCCTGCCTTGGGCTCCTCCTGGGGTCTTTGGCCCCAGGTCTCAGAGGGCCAGTTCCCGGGGCGGTGGATGGGGGGTGGCCAGCTGACTCCATCCCCAGGGATGGAGTTCTGTCTCGGGACGAGCACCTCGATCCCGCTTTTTCCTGGCCCTGGTGATGGCATGCCCATCTCCCTGACCGCTTGTCTGTGCGGACGGCTGGGGCGAGGGCAACGGCTCCTGGGCTTGGGACTTGCCCAGTTGGTGTCTGCGGGCCAGGCAGAGGCGGGCAAGGCTGCCCACAGCTGTGTGCCCGCGGGAGGTGGCAGGAGCCCTGCCCTTCTTTCCGGACCCTGGCTCAGCAGGGCAGTGCCGGCTGCTCCTGGACAGCTCTGCGCGTGTCCGCCAAGGCCGGGCCCTCTGCTGCCCAGGACCTCCAGCCTAGCTCTTCTGAGACCCTCCCCTGCCCCCTGCTGTCCCCAGGCCCAAGGTTCTTCGCCCGGGGGCCTGGCTGCCTCTTTGGCTCCTTCCAGGGGAGGAGGAGGAGGAACTTGAGCTGGCTGTGGTGTCCTGTGCCCTGGAGTTTAATATTTCGAGCTCCTGCAGGGCTGCTCACATCTGCTGCGGGCAGGCGGTTCCCGTATTCATTACCACCCCGCCTGGCCGGCCGAGCCCGTGAGCAGGCGGTGGGGGCCTGGCCCTGGGCCCCGGAGAGGGAGGGTCCGGACCCCACGGGCCCTCCCCGCCCGCAGCACAGTCTGGGCTCCGAGGCCTGTGGGCGGAAAGCAGAAGACTTCCCCCGGCATAGACTCCTGGGGCCTGTCGAGCGGACAGGGCAGGTGAAGACTGTGTGGGCAGGCTGAGTGAGAGAAGAGGGCCACTGGCCCCGCCCGGCGCAGCTTCCGGCTGCCTCGCTCTGCAGAACGGTGACAGCACTCGGTGCCCCTTCCTGGGCCTGGCGCAGGGCAGCTGCCTGAGCTCATGTGGGCTCATGTGGGCCCTTGGGGGCCTGGTTTTGGGCGTGCCAGGCCCTGGCCCAGCCGTGGTGGTCTGTGCTGAGCAGGGCGGGTAGGATCATCCCGGTGCCTGGCAAGCTGGGCCGTGAACGCAGGCTTGCAGGAAGGCCCCAGCCGACAGGAGGGCTTGCTGGAAGCACAGAGGTGGGCTCCCGGGTGCGGCCTCAGCTGGACCTTTTCCTGCTGGCGAGTGTCAGGCTGGGAGATGTGGCTGGTGCCCTGGCTCCCTCGGGAGGCAGACCTGTGACCCTGGGGACCGCCTTGGAGGGATCTGGAGGACCCCTGCCTTAGGGTTCCTGGTGCTGGCTGGGGTCTGGGCCTTGGGAGCGATACGGCCTGAGGGTCCAGGTGGAGGGTCTTCTCTGATGAGGGGCAGCCCCCACCCCGGGGCTGATGGAGTGCTGGGCTCCTGCTCTGGTCTGACATCCCCACCATACCCTGGGGGGGCCCTGCACCCAGCTCCGTCCAGCTAGAGGACCCCCCAAGGCCCGCAGCGGGGCCTTCACTGATGCACCGCCTGCCCCCAGATGAAGATCTCCTTCAACGACAAGAGCCTGCAGACCACGTTTGAGTACCCCCCTGAAAGCTCCCTGCAGGAGGCGGAGGCAGAGGTGGAGGAGGAGGAGGAGGAGGACGACGCAGAGGAGGACGCGGAGGCTTACGGCCCCAATGGTGCAGCGGAGAAGCCCCTCGCGCTGTTCCTGCCCCGGGCCACGTTTGTGAGCAGCGTGGGGCCTGAGAGCCCCCGGCTGCCGGATGGCAGCTCCGGTGAGTGCCCATCCGGGCGGGCAGGCAGGACCGGGTGGGGCGGGACTGCAGCCACACGTCCACCCATTCGACCTGCAGGCTTGTCCAGCTACACGCCGAAGCGCTCCGTGGCTTTCAGCAAGTGGCCGGAGCAGGTGCTGGAGCGGACTCCGAGTGCGGAGGAGGCCCCGTCCAAGGAGGTCATGGTGAGCAGGAACAGGTGGTGGATGGGCGCCCAGGGAAGGTGGGCAAGATGGGGGCTCTAACGCCTGGACGTGCCCTTGACTGCCTCCACACCCCTCTCTCAGCTCACCCCCGCCAGTCAGAAGGACCTCTCGGACTTCCGAAGCGAGCCAGCCCTCTACTTCTGACCTCCCACCCCCCGACCAGCACGGCCAAGGCGGAGCCTCCGGTGCCCAGGGGTTGCGCACCCTCCGGCCTGCCAGGCTCTGCCCACCCACGTCCTGCTCGCCCTGCCTGGGGCCTCACGAGCAGGCTGGTGCTCAGGGCCCGAGCCTGGGGCGCCTGGGACTCCCAACCCTGGTTTGCAGGCACTGCCTGTGGGGAGGGCTGGCTCCTGCTGTCAGTTGTGTCCAGGTGGAGGCTGACGGGTCTTGGATCTCCCCACGCGCACCCCCACATCAGCCACTGTTTCTGATGATCGGCACATCTCCCTGCCTCTGATGACGGACTCAATAAACGACACTGGATGAGCTGCGTCTACCTTCCTGCGTGGTCCTGGGCTGGGGAGAGGGCGTGTAGAGGTGCGGTCCGTGAGGCTACATCGAGGCAGCATGGCGGAGGCCACCCACCTGGGGTTGGGTGGAGGACCAGCGTGGACTTGTGTGCCCAGGGAGGTGGCCCTGAATGACGCCCCACACCGCGTAGTGTGGCCCAGGCTCCTCCCCACCCCTGTGGCCCTCATTGCCCTGCTTCCCCTCCCAGCCACGCTCTGGCTGGGCGAGGGTCTGCCCTGTGAGTACCCCCGGTCTCTAGGGCTCCCCCGGCCCCCCCAGAAGCAGGTTAGCGAGAGCTGTGGTGGGAGGCGGGACGCCAGGCAAGCTTTCTAGGGGCTGGAATTCTACGGGCCTGAGAGCGGGGGCACTATAGCTGTCGGGTCTGAAGGCTTTCCTGAAGGGCCAAGGGCTGGGGTGGACAGAGAAGGGCAGGGCAAGGCAGGGAGCCTTGCTGCTTGATCAGACTGGAAGGCTCCCGGACCTGCTAGGGCTGCAGAAAGGCCGTGGCAGGCTGACCACTCACTTGGGGTCCCACTAGCAGGGAAAACTGCCAAGAGGCGACAAGGACGGGAGCGGTTCCTGGCAGCGCCGGCGGCCTGTGTGGAGCCAGGCCGTTCACAACCCAGCCCTCGAAGGCATGTCTTTTCCTCTTGGAATGTCAAGCCCAGGAGAAATGCCACCTGGCTAAGCTTGGGAGGGAGGAAGGTGTTTTCCTGGAAGGGGTGGGCCCAGACTTCTGTAGACCTTTTCGACTGACATGCCTCCCAATCTGCCCAACCTCAAGAGACAGCAGTTGTGAGGACCCCAGGGGGGCTGACAGGCCAAGGAGATGGGCCCAGAGGACTCAGGAGGGAGGGCTGGGCCCCAGGCTGCATGGACGCCACTCGTGACCAGAGAGTGGGAAGCAGGGCTGTGCTGCCCCGCAGCGCTCGGGGTCACTGGGCTGGAGTGCAGCTCTGCACGGACGCCACTCGTGACCAGAGAGTGGGAAGCAGGGCTGTGCTGCCCCGCAGCGCTCGGGGTCACTGGGCTGGAGTGCAGCTCTGCATGGACGCCACTCGTGACCAGAGAGTGGGAAGCAGGGCTGTGCTGCCCTGCAGCGCTCGGGGTCACTGGGCTGGAGTGCAGCTCTGCCGGGGGGCTCTAAGGCCAAGAAGGTCCCCTAGACCCGCCTTATGCTAGAGGCCAGGAGCAGCGGCACCTTCGAGGGTGGGCTGAGCGCCGGGCTCAGGGGAAGCAGGTGTGGCAGAGACCACAGGAGATGCTCAGGGGCACCCTTACCTCCATCCCAACAAGGCTGGACACAGGGAGCGTCACTCCAGGCCCTCTTCCCTTCTTCAAAAGGAACCATATTACAGCTGGGCCTGTTTTGTGTTCTGACTTGGGGCGGGGGGGAATGTGGTTTGCATCTGGCAGCCCCACACTACACCGGCAGCAGAGTGGCATGGATCTTTACGAAGAAAAACTTTATTGACAGTCACAGGCCTCCAGGGCAAGCTCTGAGGTGAAGAAGGGCCCCAGCTCCTCCTCCACTTGCCTGGGCACCTACAGGCTGAGGAAGTCTGGGGACTCCCGCCCCTCTAAGTTTAGAAGCGGGCCTTCCCTGCAGCCCGGGTGGTGTGGGGGCCCTGCAGAGCTACGCTCCCCAGAGCCTGCGTGAGTGCAGGACTAGGACCCCCACTGGGTGGGCTACACCCAGGGCCATCCTGTCACCCAGAGCCACTGAAGCTTGGCAGTTGCCTCTCTCAGCACCAAAGACAACAAATGGAGAAAGCTGCTTCCCTGAAGAACAAAGATGCTTTAAAGACAGGCTTGCGGGCGGTGCTGAGCCACAGGCAGGACCCCCACCCGCGGTCTCATCAGCTCTCTTTGCCTCCACTGCTCTTCTGCTCTGAGGCTGTAGCCTTCGTCAGGTTCCCCGCTTCTCGCTTCAGGACACTAAGCAGAGTCTGCGAGCTCTCCAGGATCTGCGGACAGAGACACCAGCCAGTTAACACTCCCCTCCCCCCCCCCCAGCCGCCGGAAAGTTGCCACAGCCCGGCGCCCTCTCCTATGCCGGCCTCTGCTCCCCTCTGAGTATAGCCCAAAGCCCACTGCTCACACCCTGGGAATCCAGGCCCACCCAGGTCGGCTCCCGCTCCCGCTGCTGCTCAGACTGGAGCCAGCGACACGGCGACAAGACGCCAACAGTAGGACCCAGGCCGCGCTGTCACTCCACGGGGGCCGACGACCTGTCTAGGCGCCCCGGGGCCAGCACGCGGACCCCGAGCCCCACCTTGAGGTAGGCGGCTTCTGTCTCCGCGATGGTCCGATCGAATTCGTTCCGAGAGGCGATCTTGCGCGCCAGGTTCTCGTTGACGCGGGCCAGCTTCTCCGTCAGCTGCCTCACCTCGTTCTACGGCCCCGCCCCGCCCCCGGCCGCGGCCCCGCCCCCGCGCCTCTCGCCGCGCACCGTGTGCGTCATCGTCGCGCGCGCGCGCCCAGTTTGGCGTCATCGCGGCGCGCCTCGCCCAGCGGCGCTCAGAGCTGGTGGGCGCAGATGGCGGCGGCGGCGGAGGCGGGCCGCGACGCGGGGCCTGCGCAGGAGCTGCTGGCGGCCTGGAACACCGTGAGCACCGGGCTGGTGCCTCCGGCCGCGCTGGGACTGGTGAGGCCCGAGAGGAGGGCGACGGGCCGGCGCGGGGTGCCCGGGGCCCCGAGCCCGCCGGCGCCCGTCCTGGCTCCGCTGCGTGTTCCGCAGCCCTTCCCTGGCGCGGGCCTGCGTCCCTGCGAGGAAGGGCGGCGGGGTTCCCGTGGCCTTCCATCCGCGCTGTCCCTTTCCCGCTTGTCCTCACCTGTCTCCACCCTCTCCGGTTCCGCGCTGCGTCCCCTTCTCATGGTTTTCTGTACTGCAGGCGTCCTCCCGAACCAGCGGTGCCGTCCCTCCGAAAGAGGAGGAGCTCCGGGCGGCGGTGGAGGTGCTCAGGGGCCACGGTCTGCACTCGGTCCTGGAGGAGTGGTTCGTAGAGGTGCTGCAGACCGACCTGCAGGCCAGCATCTCCCTCGAGTTCTGGAATGCCATCTCTCAGCGCGAGAACTGTGCGGACGAGCCCCAGTGCCTTCTGTTGCTGCTCGATGCTTTCGGTCTGCTGGAGAGCCGCCTGGATCCCTACCTGCGTAGTCTAGAGCTCCTGGAGAAATGGACTCGCCTGGGCTTGCTGATGGGCACCGGTGCTCAGGGGCTTCGGGAGAAGGTCCACACCACGTTGCGGGGCGTCCTGTTCTTTTCCACTCCCAGAGCTTTCCAGGAGATGATCCAGCGCCTCTATGGGCGCTTCTTGAGAGTTTACATGCAGAGTAAGAGAAAGGGGGAAGGAGGCACAGACCCGGAACTGGAGGGGGAATTGGACAGCAGGTATGCCCGCCGCAGGTACTACCGCCTTCTGCAGAGCCCGCTGTGCGCGGGGTGCGGCAGTGACAAACAGCAGTGCTGGTGCCGCCAAGCGCTGGAGCAGTTCCACCAGCTCAGCCAGGTCCTGTGAGTACTTGGCCTGCGTGTCCTGTGTCCCTGACCCTCCTGGCTCCTGCTTGCCCCTCTGGGTCCAGCCGGCCCCTGCAGAGAGCTGGTGAGCTGGCTGGGGGTGGTCTCTGCTGCTCGCCCTGGTTCCCAAGGGGTCTCAGGATGTGTGTGTTCTATGAGTTTATGCCTCTTGTCCTTGCCCAGGTGCGTCTGTCATTCACCCTGGCTGAGGTGAATTCACCTTTGTACTCTGCTTACGCTAAGACTGCTTGATTCTACGTTTCCCGGGCTGTGCAGAATTCTGCTGTGCCTATTGTAGGCTCTTGGAAGTGGAATGACGTTTGTCTTGGAATTGAGAAAAATACGCTTGCTATTTCTTTTCTTTAGAGCAAGTCAGAGATTAGACTAGCATGCTGGGCAAACTGATGGCCTTTCTAGCCTTGTGAGGAGGGAGAGATTCTGTTGTCAGACCCAGGTCCTGTCGTGTGGGTCCCCGGCTCTCTGGATGCTTGCTTGTATAGAATACCTGTTCGCCTGTCACTCGTTTGGCGGTGTTGGGTCTGGACTGTGGTGCACGGGGCCTTTGCTGGGCTGCACGGGCTTCTCTCTCACTGTGGCGTGTGCGCTTAGTTGCCCCACGACACGTGGGATCTTAGTTCCCTGAGCAGGAATTGAACCTGTATCCTCTGCTTTGGGAGGATTCTTAACCCCTGGACCACTCGGGACGTCCTGTGGCCCCTTGTGATGATTTTGTCAGTGTGAATGGAGTGGCAGCTGCGCAGCTGTCAGAGTCTTCTCACAGGGCTGACGGTGTGGCGTGCTCCCCAGAAGCTTGGTTCTCTTGGGCTTTTCTGCCATCATGGGTCAGGATCAGCACTGAGAAGCAGAGACTGCTACATCTGTGTTTACGTGGCCAGAGTAGTGACATCTCTAGCTATTGTTTGAGGGCCATTGTTAGGAGGTGGACGAGGCCTTGGCCCCAATAGCCAGAGGTGCTGACCCCTTGGGGAGAGCGGGAGGTGCCTTACCGGTGCTGCCATCTCAGCAGCTTTGCCTTGAGTTCCCCGGGGCGGTTTTGCCCCAGCGGGAGGGCTGCAGGAGGCTGTGCTGAGGGTGCGTGGCGGGTATGTGCGCTGCTGCGTGCGAGGTGGGTGGGGCTCTCCTCCAGGCACAAGCTCAGTCTGCTGGAGCGGGTCAGCGCCGAGGCTGTGACCAGCACCCTGCACCAGGTGACCCGGGAGCGGATGGAGGACCGTTGTCGGGGCGAGTACGAACGCTCCTTCCTGCGCGAGTTCCACAAGGTGAGGCCCCTCCCGCGGACGAGAAGAGGCTGCTCGCAAAAGTGACTAGGTGCCTTGGCTTTAGAAGTGGGCAGGGTGTGGTGACCTGGGTGAATCAGGACGCTGCTGGTGACTGAAGCTGTCTTGCTGCTGGGTGGAGGCTGGTCATCCTGGGCCCACCCTGGCGCTAGCGAGGAAGAGCCTGACATGCTTCCTGAGATTTGTGCAGGACCACATGGCCAGAGGCAGCCCCAAGGTCTGGGCTGTCCCAGTGAGGGGCCTTGGGGCATCCATGCTGTTGGGGCATGGCCTGGGGGCTGCCCTGGGCTGCACAGCGTTGTGGGAGAGCCGGGCCCAGCCATGGGGCTCTGAGCCTGCCTCTATTCCCACCCGCCCCACTCTGCTGCATCCTGCCACGTGCCTCCTGAGGACGTGTGTGCGCTGCGATGCTGGGGGCGGCGGTGGTGTTCAGTGCAGGGGTCCCCGCAGTGGGCTGTACCACGCCTGGAGGCCCGTGGATAGCTGTGCTGCCCCCAGGCAGCAGACTGTCCAGGCCGTCTTGCCGGTGGCTGGGTAGGCGGTCCCCAGGGTGTGTTCGTCCACTCAGACGCAGTGCCCTGTGAGAGCCGCTGTGGTCAGAGATGAGCCTGGTGCCGGTGTGCGTGGGGTAGGCCCTGGGAGGCGCCTTCAGGCCCCCATCTGCTGATGCCACTGTGCTCTTGGTCTGGGACAGGTCCCTGGGGTTCCCAAGGCCCAGCCCGTGGCAGGTAGCTGCGCCTCTGCCCTGGGCTTGGGCCCTGGAGCCCCACAGCTGTGCTCTCCTGACAGTGGATCGAGAGAGTGGTCGGCTGGCTGGGCAAGGTGTTCCTGCAGGACGGCCCCAGCAGGCCCACGCCCCCGGAGCCGGGCACCGCGCTGCGGCGCTGGCGGCGCCATGTGCAGAGGTTCTTCTACCGCACCTACGCCGGCCTGCGCATCGAGGAGCTCTTCAGCATCATCCGAGGTCAGCCCGCCCGCCAGGGGCCCCTGCCCTCGCCCCTGCCCGCAGCCCGGGACCCCTGCGTCGAGCACAGCCGTGCCCCACCCCGCATCCGCGTTGGGCAAGAGAGGTGTTGTATCTGCCCCCAGCTCTGCCCTGGCCCTTGGGCTCTGCTCCGCCCATCTGCCCCTCGGGGTGGCTGTGCTCAAGGGTGCGGGCCCCTGAGAGCACAGGGGCCACACCAGGCCCCGGGCTGGGTCTCTCTCTGCAGCCTGTGGAGGTGTGGCCGCTCACCCTCCAGGCCTCCCTCCAGCTGTCTGAGGGCACACCATGTGTGCATGTGCCAGGATCAGCCTTTCCCCACAGACTTCCCAGACTCGAGGCCCGCTGTGGAAGACCTCAAGTACTGCCTGGAGAGGACAGACCAGAGGCCGCAGCTGCTCGTGTCCCTCAAGGCTGCCCTGGAGACGCGGCTGCTCCACCCAGGTAGAGCCTGGGAGGGGTTAGGAAGCTTTTCTGTGGCCCTTGGGGGGCGGGGTTCTGACAGAACAGTACGGGGGTGGGGGGGGACAGTGCCTCAGATCACGGGGGTCTCCAGGTGATGTCGCAGTGGGATCTGCAGGTCACCTGACCGGGGTGTCTGTCTCCGTGTCACCGTGTTGCTCGGGGTCTCCTGTCCCAACCGCAGGCGTGAACACGTGTGACATCATCACCCTGTATATCTCCGCCATCAAGGCGCTGCGCGTACTGGACCCGTCCATGGTTGTCCTGGAGGTGGCCTGTGAGCCCATTCGCCGGTACCTGCGGTGAGCGCGGGGCAGCTGAGGGAGCCCTCAGGGCCCCCAGCCCCACCTGTGCTGCTGAGCCCCCTGCAGACCTTGGTAGAGCGAAAGGACGTGGTCTCCTGGGCACCAGGGGTCCTCCCAGGTCGGGCAGCCTGAGCTGGGCACCTTCCTTTTGCCATTGCTGGCTGTGGGCCTGCAGCCCAGGACCACCACACCCGTATGCAGGCCCGGGGCAGGTCAGCACAGACAGACGCACAGGCTCAGCTTTGCCTCCTTGTGAGCTGGCCCAGGGCTGATGGGAAGGGTGGGTCTTGTGTTGGTCTTTCCACCCCGAGGAACAGAGCCTCTTGACTGTTGGCCAGGGAGCGGAGCCGACCAGGAGCCCCCTGGGGCAGTAGAGACTGCTGACCCCTGGCCTTGCATGGCCTGGTCTGGATCTGTCTTGTCGTCTCAGCCCCTAATGCAGAAAATGGTGGCTTTTTAATTTTGGAGGGTGGCAGTGGAGTCTGATGGCCTTGCCTTCAGTATGTGACTCGTGGGGGCTGCCTGTGGGGGTCGGTGGGGTCACGGGGTCAGCTGGAGGAGGCAGCAAGGGCTCATGTCCACCAGGACGCGGGAGGACACAGTGCGGCAGATCGTGGCG
>SJXO01001286.1:556008-575595 GCA_006408615.1 Connochaetes taurinus
CTGTGTGCCTGTGTGTGTATGAGTGTCTTGTGAGTGTGTGTGTGTGTGGCTGTGTGCCTGTGTATGTGTCTTGTGAGTGTGTGTGTGTGTGTGTGTGTGTGGTGGTGTGCCTGTGTGTGTATGAGTGTCTTGTGAGTGTGTGTGTGTGTGGCTGTGTGCCTGTGTATGTGTCTTGTGAGTGTGTGTGTGTGTGTGTGTGTGTGGCGGTGTGCCTGTGTGTGTATGAGTGTCCCTGAGTGTGTGTGTGTGTGTGTGTGGCTGTGTGCCTATGTGGGTGTATGAGTGTCCTTGAGTGCGTGTGTGTGTGTGTGTGTGGCGGTGTGCCTGTGCGTGTATGAGTGTCCTTCGTGTATGGCACATACACGTGTACACGAGGACAGAGAAGCAGGTCCCATGCACATGTGTGTGTACAGTACACGTGCAGATAGCATGTGCGTGATGTGTGTTCAGTGAATGTGTGTGAGTGCGTGTGCTGTGTGTGCCTGTGTGGGGGATTAGTGCTTGCTCACTGCCTTCCAGCCCAAGGAGCAGGCTCTATCGGGGGAGCCGGGAGGCGGGGCGCCCTGCCCCTGCTGGAGCCTGCAAAGCTTCTGGGACAGGTGGACAGTGGGGCGGGTCTCCCCAGGCCCCCCATGTCCCATGGTGCAGGGCGCTTCCGTCTCCTATTTCTGGTGGCCTGGTCTTCCCTTCGCAGGACGAGCCATTTGCACAAAGGGAGGCTTTTACTGGGGCTCAGCTCCAAGGTCTCGGTGGGGCCCGGCCCCTCCCGCAGCAGCCAGGGGTCAGGTCCCTAACCAGTTCCCTTCTCGTAGCTGCCTAGCCCGGCCGCTCCAACCCTTCCACCCCAGGGCTCCAGCCTCTCCCTGCCGTGGGCCTTCTCTGCAGGCCTCTCATCCCCTCCCTGACCAGCTCCCAGAACCCCGGTCAGCCACTACCGCCCAGGCCACCGCTGCCTTCTTAAGGGCAGGGGCTTATCCCTCTGCCGTCCCCAAGGCCCCGTGTGTGCGTGGGGAGGCGGGCAGGGGGCGTGTGGGAGGCAAAGCCCAGCATCAGCAGGGCACACCCTGGGCCTGGCCCTGAGGTGGCCGGGTGGCCGGCCCAGCCTGGCCTCACCTGGCGGAGAGGATGATGACCCGGGCCTCCAGCTCCCGCGCCTCCATCAGCAGCGCCGTCACGTTCTTGGTCCCCGGGTCGAACTGCAGCACCTTCTCCGCCTGCAGTGCGAGCGGGAGTGTTAGCAGGAGGCTGGGGCGGGGACACAGCGCCTCAGGGGCGAGAGTGAGCTGCAGCCGCTAGGATCCCCGAGGCCGCGCCCTAGGGCCGCCGCGGCCCGCCTGCCGCCTGCGCTGCCAGCTGCCTGCCTGCTGCGCCGGCCTTCCTGCGTCCTCCTCCTGCTCGCTCTCTGCACTCCGCGCTCTCCTCCTCTCACTCCTGGCCTCACTTTTGCACTGAGCATGCAAGTTGAAGTGGACCGAGACTCAGCAAGAGGCGTGCAGCGGACAGGAACCAGGAAAGAGTTTTGGAATGCAATCCGACACGGCGGAGGCGGCCGCCTTTTCCAAAACCTCGGGAGGTCCTCCGGGGCCTGTCCGCCGGCCCTGCGGAGCAGCCCGGGCTGGACTGCAGGCGGGCGGGCGGGCTCCCTCCTGGGTTCCGCGAGGAAGCCCGGGGGCCCAGAGATTGACATGCACTCCCCAGAGAGCCGCTCCTCCTGTGGGCCGCCTGCGGGCGGGGGCCCGGCGGCCGGCACCGGCCTCTCCTGCCTAGGCTGCCTGCTCTGGACCTGGCTCTCCTTCCTCTCTGCTCGGCCGCGGCGTGGCGCGGCTGGGCCCACGGCAGCCCTGGCGGCCGAGGCGCCTGGCCGGGGCTCCCTAGTCGTGGGTGGCGTGCACGTCCATGCATATATACCTTGGGTCCGCGCTTGTGGTCATAGGACAGTTGGTCGAGGCTTTCATAGCTCCTTTTTTTACTCTGATGAATAATGTGCACAGAGAGAATACGCAGACACAGAAGAAGATTATAAACGGTTGAAAATGACGGCGCTGAAGCAATCACACCACCTCCTCGGCACGTCTGCAGACGGGCACGTACCTGGAGCTCGCAAACACCAAATGGGGTGGCGTGCCCTCCCCCAGCACCCCTTCTGCCCTCTGGGAGGCCCAGGGTTCTGCCCTCGCTGGCGCGCGGCGCATGCCCCGCCGCCCCCGGGCACTGAGCGGTTGTGACGGGAGTTCCTGAGCACAGGCGCATCTGCGGGCGTCCGCGTGCGCTTGTCGGCCTAGTGAGCCTGCGGCGGGGGCGGGATGAGGGTCAGCGCCTCTGAGCACATGTGTGTGTGCAGGCACCTGAGTGTGAATTCGGGGTGAGCCTGCTCATGGGCACACGCCACTTGTGAGCCTGCTGGACCTCCGGGGAGGTGGAGGGCCCCTGGGGCCTGAGTCTGGGACAGCGGGAGTGTGAGTGGATGGTCTTGGGAGCAACCGCACGCACCTGCGAGAGGCAGCATGTGTGAGCGTGCACTGGGCACGCGTGCAGCCACCCCGGGAGGGGACACACTCGCCTGGTGCAGCCCTGGGAGCCAGCCCTCCCTCCTAGGTTCAGCCCGTCCCCTAAAGCAGGACCCCCAGGGCCCTCTGGGTCTGCCCTCTGCTTCCCCCCAGCCAATGCCCGCTCTTCCCTTCGGGCCCTATGGCGCCTTGGGGCGCCTGGGTTGGCACTCAGCTTATTGAAGCCAACTCCGCCTCGGCACACAGCGCGTGCGCCCGCCACCCCTGGGTCTTGCCTCCCAGGGCCCTCCCCGGCCTGGGCCTCTCTGCCTGGTTTGGCTACCACCCAACCCGGGAGGGGCACAGCCCGGGAGCGGAGCACCCGCGGCTGTGGGCTGGGTGGATGCAGGACCCTGGGCTTCCTCTGGCAGTGGGGGTGGACAAGGAGGGGTGGGGGTCACCTGGACCCCCAGAAACACCACTCTGGTCTTGCCACCGCCCCAGGGATGGGGGTCAGCTGGGCAAGAACAGTCCATTAGAACCAGGCACCTAACTGGTCCCCAGGAGGGGTCCCAGAGCCTGGGCGGGAAGGAGAGAAGGGGCCGAAGAGGGGCAGGGCCAAGACTGGGACTGGGGCTGGCAGACATCCCTGGATAAAAGGGCTTCCGTGAGGTCGATGGGCAGCGGCTAGGTGGACGGCAGCTGCGCAGCGAGGCCAGCAAGAGGACACGGGAGGGGTCACAGCGGAGGGGCCCGATCCTTTGTGCAAGGGGCGCAGCGTGTGGGGCCGCCGCACTGCGGGGACGCCCTAGGGGCGGCGTTGGGGCGAGGCGGCGCCCGAGTGAGTCCCGAGCCTGGGGCCCGACCGGGCGGGGCGGGGCGGGGTGTTTGCGGAGCTCCAGGTGACCCTGCCCTCGCCCCGCAGGGACTGACACGAAGGCGATTTCGACTAATGGCAAAAGCGAGTGAAATGAGCCGAGGACAGGCTGGGGCGGGCGCTCGCCAGACGGAGTGGTGCTGACCACGCACGATGGAAAGAAAGGGTGTTCACACGGGCCACAGACACGGCGGCGGCTCGCCGCTCCTGCTCCTGCGCGCCGCGGCCCGCGCCTCACCTTGGACTCGCGCTCCTCCAGCAGCGTCTCCAGGCGTTTCTGCGCCGCCCGGCCTTCGTGGTCGTCGCTGACCAGGAGGATGACGTGGTTCCAGCTGTAGACGCGCATCATCTCGAACCAGACGCTGGACTGGTGGGAGTAGGGCGGCACGGTGCGCAGGAAGCTCAGGTGGATGCTCTGCGAGGCACAGCAGGGCTGAGGGCGCGCCCGGAGACCCCTCCAGGGCGCGCGGCCAGAAATCCCGCCAGAGCGCGCGCGTTGGAGACCCCCGCCCGGGCGCGCGGGGCTCGAAACAGGGCCGTAGAGGCCAGGGCGCGCGTTGGAGACCCCGCCAGGTCTCTGCTCCTGATTGCTACGTACAGACCCCGGATCCGGGGGCCTCGCTTCCTCGACTCCTCCCCGCACCCCACATCATCTCATCTGAGAAACAGGCTTGGCTTGCCCACCAGCCCCCTGACTGAGACGGGGCGGGAGGCGGGGTCTGTGGAACTTTTCCTGGGGTGACTCCCCCACCTCCCCACAGACACCCCAGCTCAACTACTCAGGCTCAGAAAGTTCTTGCTGATGCCCAGCATCTCAGAGACCCCCACGGGTCCTTCTCGAATTCGTATAACCGTCTTTCTGAGGAAACCTCCCTCTTGGGGCTACACTCCTGTCTCTTGGCCTCGTCGGGGGTTGTTGCCCTAACCCTCACCCTGGCCCCGCCTGCTCTGAGGGTGCCGCCTGTGGGTGAGGGGCTGAGCAGGCTCCGCCCTCCTCAGCGCAGAGCCTCGTCTGCAAGGAGCAGGGCTCCTGCGGACCACCCCGAACCAGGGGTTCGTCTGCTCCCTCTTCGTGCCTTGGGATCTGGGCTCAAGAATGCCCCTTTGCCTCTGTCTGTCCTCTGGCAGGTGGCACGGCTGCAGGGCATTGTGGCTGGGGTATCGGGCTGGCTCTGGCCTGGGCTGTCCTGGCCCGCCTTCTGGGCACAGACGGTCAGGGGTTTGCTCTGGAAGGGTCAGGGTGGAGCTCTAAGGTCCGGATGCTAGGTGTGCCCTCGTGCTGGGCCATGGTCTAGATCTGGGGTGGGAGTCTGTGACAGCCCGCATCATGCCTGGGAGAGAGCTCCCCGCCCTGGCCTCCCCGGGCGCCTGGCGGCTGTCCTCCTTGGAGGCACTTTTCGCGCCTGGTGCCCAGAGAGGTGCGGAAGGCAGAGGCTGGAAGGCGCAGGAGGGAGCCCTCCTCTTGCCACGGAGGGGTAAGGGCCTCTGAGCAGCTCAGGAGGCTCTGCTGTGACTGTGGTTCTCAGAGCCTCAGGAGAGGGGGTGCCCCGGCCTCCACTAGCCTCCTCCCGCAGGGGTCATCCCAGAGGACCCCTCAGTCTGCTCTCACTTTGCCGTCGTCCCTGACCTCCCTGGACACCCCAGGCCTGGCTGAGATGACCTCTGTGATTCAGGTGGGTTATCTAGAGCTCAGGGCTCTGGACAGGATGAATCTGGAGAAGATGGGGAGAGCTGGAAGGCTCCCAAGAGCCCAGCCCTCTGCCTCTCTGCTGACACCGAGCCAGAGTCCGCAGTCTGTCTGCAGGTGGCCCACCCCAGTGTTCTCGCCTGGAGGATCCCATGGACAGAGGAGCTGGGCAGACTTCAGTCCACGGGGTTGCAGAGTTGGACACGATGGAGCGGCTGAGCACGCAGGAAGCCCCAGGCCTGGAGGGTAAAGTGGAGCGGGCCGACCACCCACCCCAGCCTCTTGGTGGCGTTTGCTCCCAGCTGACTGGTCCTCCCAGAATGGGGGCAGATGCTGCGGGAGACCTGTGTGCGAGCCAGCGCACGTTCCTCACTGCTCTGGGGGCGAGTTTCCTGCCAGCCTGACTCGGGGACCTCTCGACTCTCCCAGCTGCTGCTCCACGATTAGACGGCTCCGGTCAGACCCCCAGCCCGAGGGCCACAAGGCAGCCCTGAGGACCGCAACCCCCAGACCAGCCCCCCAGCTGCCTCCTCAGCTCACCCGACACCAAGTTCAATCCTCTTCCAGCTGCGTCCTCTAGTGGGGGGCTGGAAACTACACCCTCACTGGTCCCTGGTGTCGCCGCCCCTCTAGGTGTCTCCTCCTCCTGGAGAACCCCCTTCTCCAAGGGCCCCTGCTCTGCTGTCCAGGAAGGTGTCCCATCTGTCCCTCCTGTGACCCACGACGGCCTCTGCTGCTTCCCGGGGCTTGCTTTTGGCACCTGTCACCTGTCAGTGGGCTGTGTGCCTGAGTGTATATGGGCGTGTGTCACTGTGAGTGTGCATGTGAGTGTGTGTGAGTGTGTGCCTGGCACAGTGTGTGATGGGTCTGAGTGTGGGGGAGTGAACACTGGTTTTATGTGAGTGTGCAAACAAGCATGAATGAGTGGGTGATGGTGTGAGCACATGTATGAATATCAGTGTATGCGTATGTAAGAGCAGGTGAATGGCCTTGTGACTGTGAGTGACTGTGTACACACACAGGCGTGAGTGTACAGATATGTTCACATCTGTGTGTGTGAGTGTGAGTGCTGAGTGTGTACTGGTGTGCGTGTGTGTGGGTGAGTTTGTGTGTCTCTGTGAGACTGGACTCTGGTGTGAGTTGTGAGTGTGCCTGAGTATATCATCAGGGGCCCAGAGCCCGTGGTCTGAGCCCCTCTGCCGGAGCCCGCGCCCCTCCACAGGAGGCTGGGTCTGCCAACGGCGGCGCCGCGGTCACGCTCACCTTGTCTGAGTAAATGGACATACGCGTGGTCAGTCCCAGGACGGGGATGCGGTAGAAGCCGGCTGTGTAGGAGACGGGGGTGGGTGTGAAGTGGTCGTTGGGGGTAGGCGGGTGGCTGACTAGGATGGCGTAGACCTGCGGGCACAGGGGACACAGTCAGCTCGAGTGGGGAGCGGGAGGCCCTGCCCCGGAGCCGGCGGGCCAGCAGCAGCAGAGGCAGAGCACGGCAGGCAGCGGTGTGTCTGGGGGGCACTTGCGCCTCGTCTGGAGGCAGAGGGAGGGCGAGCTCCAGGGCTGGGACTTGCCTGGTGGTGCAGCGGCTGGGACTTCACTCCCAGTGCAGGGGCCTGGGTTCAATCCCTGGTCAGGGAACCAGATCCCACATATCGCAGCTAAAGGTTCCAAGTGTCCCAGCTAAGACCCAGCACAGCCAAACAGAAATAATTTAAAAACAAGACTCCAAGGGCTAAGAAGACACACACGGAGATGACAGGCCCCTCCCCACGCTCCTGCTGTCCGTGGCCTCCCCTCTTGCCCCTCACACTGGGGGGCTGCCCTGAGCTGCACGGGAGGACGAAGGCCAGTCTTTGTCTTGTCTGGGGCTGTACATGCCTCCGCACTGTGGGCTGGGGAGACCCACACCCAGAGCCCCCACTGACCCCCATCCTGGGTCAGAGGTGGACAGAGGCTAATGCTCCGGAGATGGAGGGTGTCTCCAGAAGGCCTGCAGGGATGATTACAGACCGAGAATTAGGAACTAGTGGGAGAAGCTGGACAAGGAGCCACCCAGAGGCCCAGGCCTCTTGCTGATGTCTTCCAGCAGCAGGCTGAGCCCCGCTTGGTTTGAGCCAGACACAGTGCTGACTTGGGCACTGGCCACATCCTCAAGGAGGCTTGGACTTCCTGCCTGGACCAGTGGCTCAACCTCCAAGGCAGGGAGATGGGGCAGAAGGCCTGGTAGTTCTGAGCTGCCCTCAGATTGGAAGGCCCTGTCTGTCCCATTTGTGCCTTTCCCTGTCTAAGCCACAGGGTCCCCTGCTTCTGCACATGGGTGGGAGTGTGCTGGCCCCATGTGGTGGGGGTGATGGCTGCCATGCCCATGCCTGGCCCGCAGCACATGACAGTGAGTGGAAGCTACTGCTGTCACTGTGGCCCCCGGCACTGGCTATTCCCTGGGAGAACGGTGCTCACAGGCAGCAAAACTGTAAGTTGGAGGAGGGATCCCCATAAAGGGCCCTACCCCTTCTCCCTCCCTGACCCCATCTGCACCCAGAGATGGCTGGTCAGTGTGTGCCCGAGCATGTGTGTGCGTGTGTGGCTATGCCGTGCTCACGAGTGTGTGCTGGGTGTGTGTGTGTACAGCATGCCCCGGCATGTCTGCTTGTGTGTGTGCATGTGTGTGCACGCTTGAGCGTGTGTTCGCATATCTGGCACAGGAATGCATGTGCCCATGGAGATGCATGGGGCTGGGCGTCTGTGTTAATGAGTGTGCAGTGGATTACCCCATGCCAACATGCATGAGTGAGTGCTAGTTTAAGTCTAGGCATCTCTGTGCACAAACGTGGAGAAATATGTGCGCACATGTGAGCATGTGTGTCCGTGGATGTGGCACGCCTGTCAGGTGAGTGTGTGTGAGCAGCACTTGGCCCGGGGTAGGTCCGCCTCTTACATAAAGGGCTGCATTGCAGTGATCGGCCTGCCTCATTGGGGTGCAGCAGGCGCGGAGCCGGGGGCGGACAGCTCCGCAGGCAAAATCGCCAGTTTTGTCTTCCTCCCCGCAGTGCGTGCTGCCAGCCGCTGAGCCCTGGTGCCTCCCACACAGGTCGTCCCCATCCCCACCCTAGAGAGCACCCTGCTTCAACACGTGGGCCACTTCCCCTGTCAGGCAGTCCTGTGGATGGGGGCGGGGGAGGGTGAAGGGATGGAGGTCTCCAAGAAAGAATAAAGATGGCCCCGGACCCCATATGGTTTAAAGCCCTGCGTCCTGCGTGCGGCCAGGCCAGCGCCGCGTGGGCGGCCCGGGATGCCCGCCACCACCCTGACACACAGAGACCAAACAAACAGCCACACGCCCACACACACCAGCTGGACGCCTGGTGAGGGCAAGCCCTGGTGACGGGCGATTGGCCTGGGGCTGACACAGAGCTGACGCCCGGTGTTCAGCTGCTGACGGCGAGTGGGGGGCGGGCACCTGGCTGGAGATGAGGTCTTCGCACACAGACAGGGCCATCTGGATGGCGTTGGGCTTGTGGGTGACGGAGGTGGCGTTGAGCTGGATCTTCCAGGAGCCATGCCGCTTGTTGGCCTGGTTCACAGCCTCGCGGAACATCTGCTCATGCTTCCGCGTGCTCAGCACCGCGCCGATGTTGACGATCTTGGGGTCGCAGGCGGCGCGGGCGAAGGAGCAGGAGAAAAGCAGGGCGAGAGTCAGCAGGCGCATGGTGCTCATGGGCTCCGGGCAGCGCCCTGACTCTGGGCGGCGCGAACACGGGGCCCTCGGTGCATCCCCAGCGGGAAGCCCCGGCCGTCCTGCGCGCGCCCGATCCCGCGGACGGAGGGCGCCGCGTCTTCCCCGGGCGCCTGAGTTCTGCGACACCCGCGCGAGGGACGCGTGCCGCGAGGCTTCGGCCAGCCGGGCGGCCCCCGGAGCGCGTGGGTCTCTGGCGCGCGGCCCGGGCGGCGGGCGCTGTCCGCGGTGCTGAAGCGGGTCTCGCGGCCGCTCCGGGTGCCCCGCGCCGCGAGGACACGGCGGCGGCAGCTCCTCCGCGGGCTTCGCTGGTCCCGGTCCCAACGCTGCGGCGGCTGCGGCGACTGCGGAGCGGCGAGCGCGGCTAGCGTCGCCTGCCCCTCCTGCCGCCCCCGCTTCCCAGCGCGGAGCGGGAGCGGGGGCGCCCCCCGCGCCAGATTGTGCGCCTGCGTTAGTGAGAGCGTTTTTCAGAGCGCGCGCCAGAGGGGGACGCCTGTGCGCGCGCGCGTGTGCGCGTGTGTGCGCGCGTGTGGAGGGGTCGCTGAGACTGTGAGACCTGGGCTGTCTCGCACCTGTAGGGAGTCGAGCGTGAGGAGGTGAGAAGAGTCCGTGTCACCGCAGGCGGCCGCCTGTGTCCTTTAACAGGACCGAATGTGTTCGTGCCAGTGCGTGTGTGTGTGTGTGTGTGTGTGTGTGTGTGTGTGCGTGCGTGTGTGTGTGTGTGTGCGCGCGCGCGCGCGAGTCCTCACCCACAGTCAGTGATATTTCGGGGCCTGACTCTGCCGGCTGGAAAGCAAGGCCTACGAAGAGGCCCAAAGCCGCGCCCCTGCGGGAGGCAGAAGACTCAAAAATGGGGGCCAGGCCCTGGCTGCCTGGCCATGTGACTCGGGCTCCCTCCTGGAGAAATGAGAAGAATGGAGGGATGATAGTGACCACCCCATGTTGAGCTGCATCTTCCAGGAGAGTCTGAGGGTCTGAACCCCAACCAGCTGTGGAGAGGCCATGCCCGAGGGGTTCAGGTCTGCAGCAGGTGGGAGGAGGGCCAGAGGTGAGGAGGCCTTGCTGAGGCAGACTCCCTGTGCACACCCTGTCTCCACGCTTCTCCGCTCACCTAGTGCACTCCCGGCGCCCAGCACACCCTCCTGCCCCTTGACAGAACCACCCTGTCCTTCCAGTCCTCAAGATTCCAGTTCTTTGTCCCAACCCCCTCAATCCCCGCGGTGTGCTTCCTTCTCCCTAACTCAAAGGATGACTGAAGCTCCACCCACTGCCAGTGACATCACCGTTTCCAATAGCAACCGAGGATTCTGCAGACCCAACAGCAGAAGCCCCCAGTGGGGACAAAGCAGGGTGGTCCCCACACCTAAGCGGTGTCCTAAGGGGTAGAGGGGGGAGGGGCCAAGCCCCTCCCGACAGGGTCCTGGCCCCGTCCCCTGCCTTCCTCACCCCTGTTCTGACCAGCCTGCCCCAGTTCAGCACAGCCACTGTGGGTACCCCGGCTGCAGTGCTTGGCCGCTCTCTTTCTTGTCCCCTCTCTCAACGCGAGGAGACCATTGCTTGGGGGCTGCTGTGCCCGCCTGCAGCTGCACCCACACAGCCCTGTGTTCTGGGGGTGAGGTCCACGGCCTGCTGTGTGGTCTCAGGAGGGCTTGGGGGATGTGCTCAGGGGCCCAGAGCCGGTCCCATCTTTACAGGGTCTGTGGTCTCTGGTGGCTTAGAGCTTGGAGTCTGCACGGGTGCGTGGGGACAGGCAGCCAGCAACGCTGGCTCTGGTGTGGCCCCGACAACTCCAGGTCAGTGCAGGGAGGAAGGAATTCACCAGGGGCCGAATTCACCAGGGGCCAAAGCCACCGGGGGGCCTGGCTCCTTCCACCCATCGCACTCCTCCAGCAGGGGGTGCTGGAGAGACTCCTATGGGGCCTAGAAAGAGAATTTCTACACATTCCCTGGCCCAGGGCTGGTTGCCACACAGCTAGAAGCTTGAACGTGGCCGTGGCTGGAGCACTCACCCCATGGGCGCTGCCTGTGGCCGCCAGGGCTCTTCTTACCCTTGAGGCCTGTTTACCAACCCAGCACTGCCTCCCCAGGCTGCCGGCATTCAGGCTTCTGCCCAGAGGCCCCCGCATGCCACAGGCCTCAGTCCTCCCCATGCTGCGTCTCTCCTGGGCTCTGCACCCCCTTTCACCTCCTGGGCTTCTTCCACGCCCCCAGCAAGAGGGGTGCAGCTACAGAAGGGCTCGACCCTGCTGCTTGCTGTGAAAGATCCTGCCACAGGCTGAGGCTGCCTGAGCAGATGCCTGCCTGTGCCAAGATGCTTCAAAGCCTTATTAAGAATATTTGGATCACCATGAAGTCCTACTATATCTAAGCTTACCGGGAGATCTGGGTAGGAATGGGGTTAATGGGCTTCCTTGTGCTTGTGGCAAAGAATGAGCCTGCAGTGCAGGAGACACAGGAGACTGGGGTTCGATCCCTGGGTCGGGAAGATCCACTGGAGAAGGAAATGGCAATCTGTTCTGGCAGTCTTGCCTGGAAAATCCCAGGGACAGAGGAACCTGGTGGGCTACAGTCCATGGGGTCACAGAGAGTCGGACACGACTGAGTGACTCAGCAGCAGAGCAGCTTATAAAACCAGGAGTGCTCATAAACGAAGGAAAGCCTGGGACTTCCCTGCTGGTCCAGTGGTTAAGAGTCTGCCTTCCAACATAGGGGAAGGATTGTTCCATAGCCCATGCTGCAGAGCAAAGCTCTGGAACCACAGCTAGAAAAGCCCGAGGGAACCGCACAACGGAGCCCGTGAGAGCCTGAGCTCTGCAACAAGAGCACCCCGTGCGCTGCACTGCGTGATGGTCCAGTGCAGCCAAAGAAAAAAAGAAAGAGGGGAAAAAAGTGAAAATAAAGGCTTGAAAGCTTCCAGGCCTGCGTCTGCTCACGGTCATCACTAACCAGCTTCACTTAAGTGGGACGTCAGTCTGGCTGCGTTGCGGGAACGCGGGACGTGGTGTTGACTCACAGCGCTGCTGCTGCCCTAGGGCGCCATTAAATGTACCTGCGACTCACACAGACACACAGACACACAAAGGTGCCGCCAGGACTGGACCCCTGAGTCCGGGGCATCAGATTCTGTGGTCAGCACAGAGGAATGCTGGGGTGCCGCCTCTGGCCTGCAGTGGGAGAGAGGTCCCGTCCATCCAGGGGGAGGAGGGGGAGCCTCCAGCTGCACCGCCAGGCCTGGGGCTCAACCGGAGCCCAACCTGCTTCCCCAAGTGGGGGGACTGCTTCCCCTCCCTCTGACTCCAACCCAGGGGCTCTAGTAAGGGCTGTCAGTCACACATACAGCCCCTCCTTGGCCTCGGCCCATTGGCTGAGAGGGAGTCACGTGACTCAAGCAGGACCGCCCCCCCCCCAAGGGGTTTCCGAGGATTTTGACCAAATCAGACACTGGGGTGAGAACCGATCCCTGAAAGTTGAGTCACTTGTGGATACTTCCGTCAGGAGGACGCTGACGGGCAGGTGGAGCTTTTGTGCTGTGTCCAGACTCCTGGCCTGCCAAGGGCCTGCCTCCAGACCAGGCCTGGGGAGCTGGGGCTGGCCCTCTGCAGGCCTGGCCCCTGGGCCTCTGTCCTCGGCCTGGGGGAGCCTGAGGGCCCTCACCAGCACGGCTGCACACCCCCGTGGTGCCATCTTGCTTGCCCTCACGCTGATTTCCATCGCACGCCATGTCCAGATGGTTCTGCCCGCCTCCCCCACAAGATCCTCCTGTCCCTGTCCTCACTGACTTTCCAAACCCTAACTTTCTGGCAAGCCCGTCTTCCCAACAGGTTTCCCAGGTGGCGCAGTGGTAACGAATCTGCCTGCCAGTGCAGGAGACACAAAAGACGCAGGTTTGATCCCTGGGCCGGGAAGATCCCCTGGAGGAGGAAATGGCAGCCCATTCCAGCATTCTTGCTGGAAAATTCCATGGACAGAGGAGCCTGGTGGGCTACTGTCCATGGGATCGCAAAGAGTCAGACACGACTGAGCGACTGGGCGTGCAGGCACGCATCTTCTCAACATTACAACATCCCCACAGGTCCCACTGTAGGGGGACTTTCACCTTTCATTCACCCACAGACGTTTGCTGGGCTCCCGTGGCCTGGCAGGCACTGTTCTACGTTACTGGAGTACAGCAGCGGGAAAGTGAGATACCTGACCTAGCACACGGCAAGCAAATAAGGATCTCAGACCGTTTCCCAGTGTCACATGCTCGAGGAGGAGGAGAGAGGAGGGGAGGACAGAGCTCGATGGGGCCGTGCGGTGGTTCCCGCAGCCCTGCGACGTCTTCGACACGCGCCCCTTCAGAGGGCACCCAGTCTCTCTCTTTGTATGTGGTGAGAGGGGTGTGGCAGAGGGACATGTGTGGCCATCAAGGGGGGGGTCCCAGGAATAGCTGTGCTCGGGCGCCGTCCTTCCGGGGTCACCTGCTCTGAGGGAGGCCCGTGTGGACAGGCGCTCCTGCCAGGGGCCCCTGCCAGGGGCCAGCACCGACTCGCCAGCTGTGGGCGTGAACCCCTTTGGAAACTCCAGGCGCCCTCGGGACTCACCCAGCCTTCGAGCGTGGCCGACGTCTTGAGTGTCACCTCGTGAGGGACCTGGGGCCTGAGCCATTCTGCACACTGCTCCAGAGTTCCTGACGGAAACGTGAGACAGGATGCGTGTTTGTTGTTGTTTTGATCAGTGGATGGCTAAATCATCAATGCAGGGTGATTTTTTTCTGAATGAAATGAGAGAGCAAGCCGTGCAGATATCTGAGGAAAAAGTGTTCCAGGGACGGGGATGCCAGAGCTTGGAGCAGGGGGGTGATGGGGGAGGCAGGAAGGAGGCCGTGGAGGTGGGCAGCCCTCACCGGGCCCGGCTTAATTCTATGTGAGATCGGAAGGATTAGACCAGGAGAGGGACATGGTTCAGTTTAACTCTTAGAGAGGACCATCCGGCTGCTATGTGGATAATGAGAGCAGAAGGGGGTGGCCACCCAGGAAGTTACTGGGATAATTCGTGTTCCAGTGTAGAGATACAGATGCGACAAGATAGGGGACAAGGTCAGGAGCCAAGAATAACTCCGGAGTTTTTGTCCTGAGCAGCTGAGAGAATGGCGGTACCACCATGAGGAATAGACGTATGCAGGTCTAGGAGGTGTTTTGAAGCAAGAATCAAGACTTTTCATTTTCCTGTAAAGCTCCCACTAGGCCACAAACCTGCATGCTTTGACATGCTGTGCTTTTTGTTTTCATCAAGTTGCACGGTTTTCCTGATTTCTCCTGTGATTTCTGATGGGTTATTTAGAAGTCTGTTGTTTAATTTTCAAATATTTGGAAATTCTCTGAATGTATTTCTGCTACTGATTACATATGTTGCAGAGTATATATGTGGTATGATCTTAAATATATTGAGACTTATTCTACGGTTCATAAGGTGGTTTTTCTTGGTGACTATTCTGTGAGCCTAGAGGAAATTGTGCATTTTGCTGCTGTTGGGGGCAGTGTTTTGATAAATGTCAATGCTCCTCAGGGTGCTTTTCTTGAGCATTTTCCCTAACGACTGACCATGTTCAGCATCTTTTCTTGTGCTTATTGGCCTTTTGTATATTTTCTTTGGAGAAATGTTTATTCGAATATGTCGCCCATGTTAACTGTGTTAATTTTCTTCTTCGTATTGAGTTACACGTGTCTTATACTCTGGATAAAGCTCTTTTATCGGATATTATCTTTTTAAATATTTTCTCCATGTCTGACTTGTGTTTTCATTTCCTTAAAGTGGTCTTTAACATGCGAGATTTTTAAATTTTGATGAAGTCCAGTTATCAAACTTTTTGGTAGTTGATTGTGCTCTGGTATATCTAAAATATCTTTGCCCAATCCAAAGCCACAAAGATTTTATTTATGTTTTCATCCAAGAGCTGTGTAGTTTGGGTTCTCACACTTAGGTCTATGACCCACTTTGAGCTCTTTCCTTTATGTGGCATAAGTCCAGGGGCAAATTCATTCATTTTATGTAGGTATCTAATTGACCCAGCACCATTTGTTGAGAAAAGCTATCATTTAATCAGTGAACTTTCTTGCTGTCTTTGTAGGACGTCATTGACCATGAATGAGAGGGTTTATTTCTGAAGTCTCAGTTCTGTTCTGTTGAGCGACATGCCTCGTCGTGCCAGGACCACACTGTCTTGATTGTTGCAACCCTGCCCAACTAGTGCTAGTTCTGCAACTTCTTTCTTTTTCAAGATTGTTTGGGCTAGTCTGCGTCCTTTGTGATTACAAATATAATTTAGGATCATCTTGTCAATTTCTGCTAAGACTTGATAGAGATTCCAATACATTTCTATATTAATTAAGACAATTGCAGTCTTAAAAAATGGAGTCTTTCAATCCATTATTAATATTCAGAACATCTTTATTTTCAGCAGTGTTTTGTAGATTTTAATGTACAAAAACTTAGTTATTTCATTAAATTTATTCCCAAGTTTCTTTTTTTTTTGCTGCAGTTTTGAATGAAATTATTTTCTTTATTTTTAGCCCGTCATCAGTAACATGCATGTGGAAATGAAGCTGACTTTTGAGCGTTGATCTTGTGTCTGTGCACTTTCTGAACCTCTTTATTAGCTCTAGTAGGTTTTTGGTTGTTCTCAACTCCCGAGCATTTTGTAGGAATCACACTGTCTGTGTGTTAATAGGCGGTTTTCTTTCTTCCTTCCCGGTCTGGAAGCTGTTTGTGTCTTTCTTGGGAGAGTGAACTAGACAGAAACTCTCGTTCCAAGACTAGAACAGTGAGAGCAGACATCTGTGCCTCCCTTCTGATCCCAGAGGGAAAGCATTTGATTTTTCACTATCAAGTCCAATAATAGCTATTGGGTCTTGCAGGCAATTGTACCAGGTTAGGGAGTTCTCTTCCTTCCCTAATTTGTTGGGAGTATTTATTGTGACTAGGCACTGGATGTTTCAAATGCTTATTTTCTGGGTTTATTGAAACGATGGTGTCGCTTTGGTGCTTTATTGGCGTGGTGTATGACATCAACTTACGGATGTTAAACCAAGCTTACATTCCTGGGAAAAATGGTCAAAATGTACAGTGTTTTCTGAATATTGCTGAATTCTTTTAGCTAACATTTTGTAGAGAATTTTTGCATTTATCTTAATGGGAGATATTGGTCTGTAGTTTGTTAGTGATTCCTCGTTCCAGTTTGCTATTAGATTAATATTGGCCTCATAGAATGAGCTGGAAAGTGTTTGCTCCTCTTCTCTTTCCTGGAAGAGTTTGTGAATGTTGATGCTAATTCTTCTTTGAGTGTTTGGTAGACTTCACCAGCAACACCGCCTGGGCTTGGGCTTCCTCTTGGAGGGAGGTTACATCACTAATCCAGTTTTCTTACACATGTATTCATATTTTCTATTTCTTCTTGTATCAGTTTTGGTCATTTGTATCTTTTTAGGAATTTTTCCACTTTATCCAAACCCTTTCACGGCTGCTTCTCCCTCCCTGGCAGCTGAGCCTGGGGGGTCACAGCCGGGCGCCCCTTCCCTGCCCAGCTGAGGCCCACAGCATGTGAGAGCTGGCTATCTGGGAAGCTTGGCCTGCACACCTGGTAGAGTTCTCTCGAGTTCCATCCAAAGCCTCAGCCCCCAGAAAACAGTGGGACCCGTGGAGGGCGCCCCCCGCCGCCCCAAGCCTACAGGGAGCTTCTGACAACAGTGCCTGCGCTCCTTAGCCCCCCCCAGGGAGGGGTGGGCACAGCCCCTCACTGCACACCCTCAGCCTGGTCAAGGTGGGGAGAAGCCGGCTGCCTCTGGTCTCTTTCCACGGGCTTGGCTGCTCGGGCCCTGCCCGCTTCCCGCCTGGAGAGCAGCACAGGGCGCCTGTCCCCTCCTCCTGTGAAGAGCATCCTAAGTGCGGCCTGCAGCTCGGCCAGGCCCGCCCCGCCCCTCCCTGCTCCTCCAGCCCACATGCGGCCGACTCCCCCAGGAAGGGTGCTGTCCCGGGGGCTTCAGTGGCAGTGAGCCTCCCAGGGGCTTGGAGTGGCCCAGTGGCTCGTCCATGCCTCCCTCCCCGGGTGTGATGGCGGGGTCAGGGCCAGGCCCAGGGCCCGGAGGACGGCTGTGCCTCCATCCAGGCTTTGCCGTCAGTCCTAACCTGTGCCTTACTTGCCTTCTCCCAGCTGCTCCACAGGCGAGCAGAGGGCCTGGGGCAGAGGAGGGTCACCAAGGAGGAGGCCGAGGTTGAGGGTCCCGCCCGGCCCAGGGGCTCCTCACTGCCAAGTCAAGTTTGTTGGGTAAACTATTAAAACAGCTTGCTTTCACAAAACCTTTTTATTTTCAAATAATTACACTTTCACGTGAGGTTTCGCTCAGCGCAGAGAGGCCCCGGGTACACCTCGCCATCTCCTGCAACGTCTGTCCTTCTGCGATGCGAGGACGCCGTGACCAGGAGACCCTGGTCGTGATGAGTCCTCTCTCCCGGGTGAGGCTCCCTGTGGGTCGGGGGTCCCATGGCTACAAGCACCTCCCTCCTGCTTCCTTAGGAGCCACGTGCCCCCATCATCTCTCACCCAGACAGCTGCTAATTGAAGCAACTGAGTTTTGGAAGATGGACAAACTCAGTTTTCCCAGAATGCAGGGATTTCCAGTCAACACAAGGTGCTGTGATCCAGCCCGGCCTGGCGAGCGCGCTGTCTGACCAGCGAGTGTGGCAGGAGCAGCACTGGCTGTCCCGGGTCTGGTCCGTCCAGGGCCTGCAGCCTGCTGGCCCTGCGGAAACGAGAGCCCACAGGCTGAGCTGAACCCAATCTGGGCTGCCCAGGAACCTCCCTGTGCTCCATCCAGCTCTTTCCTAGGGTTGCAGAGGAGCCTGGGAAGGCCTGGTGGATCAGGCACCTTGGGGGCTGGTCCAGAAGCTGTCCCTTGAACCAGCTCTCTTGGGCGGGAGGGTGAGAAACCATGACAAACCCTCCTCCAGATGGCACCGTTTCCCTGGTGACCGGTTGTACAGGGAGGAGTCCTGGGGGCATGCCTGGAACTGCCTGCGGAGCGGTGTGTGGGAGACCTGCAGAGGCCCCAGAGGTGACCCCTAGAGAGGAGCGGGCGGAGGGAGGGAGGTCTCTGGGTCAGGGGCAGACAGGCCTAGGTGCTGGGCAGTAGGGGCCTGTGCTGGGGAGCCCTCCTGAGGAAGGTCATAGCTGGGATGGCAGGAAGCAGTGGGTTCCCCCATGGGGAGAGTGGGCATTGGGAACTGGAAAGCCCTAGGGAGGGGCTGCAGAGACCACTGGGCGGGGCCCCAAATCACGCGGCCCTCTGCAGCCCAGGCCTCCCTGGCCCTGCGTGTTGAGGGGAAGAAGCTCACAGCAGTGCCGTGCTCTTTGCTGCATTCTGAAGACGACGGAGTCTGCTGGTTATTCCACCAGCAAAAGTGGACGTTGGAACATCACGGGACCTGCAACTTGGGACACGCAGGCTATAGCAAGGAGAAGGCAATGGCACCCCACTCCAGTACTCTTGCCTGGAAAATCTCATGGACACAGGAGCCTGGTGGACTGCAGTCCATGGGGTCGAGAAGAGTCGGACACGACTGAGTGACTTCACTTTCATTCTTCACTTTCATGCATTGGAGAAGGAAATGGCAACCCACTCCCCCAGGGACGGGGGGGGCCTGGTGGGCTGCCGTCTATGGGGTCGCACAGAGTCGGACACGACTGAAGCGACTCAGCAGCAGCAGCAGCAGCAGCAGGCTATAGCAAAAGCCATATGTAAGTCCAACAAACAGGAGAGGAATGGTTACTTTATAGAGAAAAGTGAGGAGGCTGAGAGGTTGGGTTTTTTTTTGCTGTTATTGTTTTTAATGAAATCTCCCTGGGAAAGACTGCGAGTTCAGGGTGAGGATGGTTTCTCGGCTAAGTCGCTGAGGTAGGTGACTTCCTCTAGGAGAAGCAAAGCGCTTGTCCGTGGGGGCCTGTGATTGATGGTTCTTTCCTGTTAGCCTTCTTCCATTGTAGTTTGTAACTGGCTGTTGACCTGGAACAAGAAAACAGCCAGTTATTTTACCAGCAACGTGGGTTTATTGTGGAACAGTTAAGAACCGGAATCCAAGACAAACAAACTAAGGTGACCTTCCAGCAAGTGCTGAGAACAAAAGGAACCCGGGCTGTTCTAAACAAGGGTCCCAGGGAGAAAACCGGGAGCCGGAGGTGTGGCGGCTTATTAGTTGCCCTGTCTCTCATTGGCTGAACGGTTGCCCAGCGGGGAGAAAATCTCCCTCTGCCGGGGGCGTAGGCCAGCACCTTCCTGTGGGGTCTGCTATTGAGGCTGCCCCCTAGGGCGAGAGAGCTCCCCTCCGGGTCTCCTGACTGCACCTCCCTGAGGGTTCCCTTTACTAAGTTTAACAAGTTCAATGGACTTCGCCTGTGGCTCAGCTGGTAAAGAATCCGCCTGCCATGCGGGAGACCCGGGTTCGATTCCCGGCTCGGGAAGATACCCTGGAGAAGGGAACGCTACCCACCCCAGTATCCTGGCCTGTAGAATCCCCCGGACTATACCGACTCTGGGTCGCAGAGAGTCGGGCACGACTGAGCGACTTTCAGACGTATCGGTCCAGTGGCGTTCCTGGCTCTGCAGCCCCCTGCCCTCGCTGAGCCCGGGCGGCCAGGCCCCAGCCCCACGCCGCGGCTCCGGGAAGACAGCCGGGTCAAGTCGGCCCCGAGACTCGGCGCGCCCGGGAAGGCTCGGCCGGGCCCCGGGCCTGCGCGGGGAGCCGGGCGGGGGCGCAGCGCCGCGCGCGCCGGGCC
>SJXO01001286.1:575651-595816 GCA_006408615.1 Connochaetes taurinus
CGACCCGGCCCGGCAGCCGCGCCCGCACACGCCCGCCGGAGCCCGACCGCGGGGGGCCCGGAAAGCGGCCCGGCCGGCCCTCCGCACACGCCCGCCGGAGCCCGACCGGGCCGCCCCCAGCCCGTGCCCCGCGGGGCCTGCGGCCGGGCTGGCACGAGGGCCTCGGATGGGCGCCCTGGACTCGGTAGCAGCGGCCCGTCTGAGACCCCTTGCGCCTCTGTCTGTCGAAGGAGTGACCCGCCCTTGACTCTTAAAGGTCACACAGAACTGAGCCCTGGCGCTTCACCGACACCCCAGCCCCCAGTGTGTGAGCGTTCCTAGGGAGGAGCAGCCCGAGAGGGGGGTCTCGTCTCTCTGAGACGGTGGAACTCCCTCTGGCCCCTGACGTCTGCTTGCTGACACTTGCTGACTCCGGTGTCATCTGCCACCCCTTCCTCAAGCTGGCCTCTGGAGCTACGACATTCAGAAGCCCATTTCCTTTGGATAAACGTTGCCCCATCATTACTTAAAACTTTATAACGGCTTCTTCCTCTGACTCAGGCCTATGTCCCCAGAGGTGCTTTTCTTTTACTTCTGCCACGAATCAGGAGGTTTTAGTCCAGCTACCCTCACCTTATTTCTGTTATTTCTGACTTTCATGGCCTCATGAAGATGAAGGAAAAACAGTACTCATGTCTGACCCGAGACAGACCTTGTGGTTTTTAAGTCCTTCGCATCACTGATGCAGAACCTAAGCTGTGAACCTGATGTCACTTCAATAAAATCTGCCTGCTGGGGTCACCGTTCTATTACGAGGCCTGACGGGTCAGGAGTATCTAGGAGCCACCACCAGAGTCCCTTTGTCCTCTTTAGTTTGTTGTGGACCTGCCTCTAAGGAGGTTTTTTTCTTTTGGCTGAGTCAGGCAGCACCCAGGAGCTTAGTTCCCCCACCAGAGATCAAACTGGGCCCCATGCAGTGGAAGCTCGGAGTCTTAACCACTGGACTGCCAAGGATTTCCCAGTTGGACCTTTAAAGAATTGTTTTTTGCAGGAGGCCTTTAATGCCATGCAAGGAACTTGTAGCTATGGAGAGGTGGGGGCCTGAGCCCAGCTAGTGGGCTGCAGGGCCAAGGTAAGGCGGGAGGGGGCTGCAGCCAGCACACCCAGCTGCCAGCCATTCTCCAACCCCAGGGCCAGAAAAGGTCTCCCCATGGGTTTCATGCTAAGTGGATCGGTGCGGGCTGTCGGCTGCAGTACCGCTCCAGCCTGCGGGCCCCGCTTGGAGGAAACGTCCCCGGTTCGGAAGCAGCGGAGCCCCACGCTGCCTCGGGAGTTGCTCCTCGTCCCCCCGGAGGCGGACACGGCAGGAGAGATTGCTCCGCGTGCTCCTTTCAGTAAAATGGTCGTCGTCTGTCCCTCAGAAATGGAAGCAGCTGTCGAGGTTGCAGCGGATGGTGGTCCTCTTCCTGCTGGTGGTCCTGATGCTCTTCGGCCTCCTGTCCTATGTCCACGTGGCCGACGAGTGGACAGGTACCAGCTGCGTGATCCTCGGGCGTCCTGAGGGCTGACTAAGGGGTGGCACAGCGATCTGGCAGCGGCAGGAAGCCTGGACTTCGGCGCGTTGGCAGGAACTGAGATGAGAGGAGCCTAGAATGTCCCCAGCCCCCCGCCATAAGGGGGCTGTTCACCTGCGGCCGTGTGACTGTTGCGCAGACGTCTGCTGTGAGAAGCGGCCTGTCGTCCGGCCATCTCACACTGAGACCCAGGTCCGAGGGTCCATGCAGAGTGTGCATGCACGATGCTGCAGGCACTTCCTGGCGTGCACTGCAGTGCCGGGAAGGAAGCGCAGGTGCCGGGAGGAGGGCAGCTCCCTCCTGGGTGCTGCTCGGGGCTCCTTGGAGAGGAAAGCTGCAGAGCCCCCGTGGGTCACTCCAGTGAATGGCCCGTGTGCCACCGTGGGCCCTCCTTGAAGTGGAAAAGATAAAGGCCAAGTGTTTGGGTTGTGGGTGGGGATAAAGACAGAAGCTGCCAGGAGCTGCGGGCAAGGCTTGCATCCCTGTGGCCACTCTGGAATTCCTTGACCTGCCCTTTCGGAGGTCCCGGCCTGTCCCAGCCTTTCCAGGAGGGCTGGCTGTGTAGGGGCTGTTTCCAGCGCCCTTTGGCTCTCCTCTGGGCCTTGAGGCGTATTTGAGATAAAACAGATTCTCCTGTTTAGCAGTGGACAGCAGGTTGGCAGCAGCATGGCAGATGAGACTGGCAAACCCTCCCGTCTTGCCAGCTCCTCAGAACGCAGCTGAGAACCCAGAGGTCGTGGCGGGGCTGTCACCTCAGGTACTTGGAGTAAACTGAAGGTGGAGTCGTAAGTGGGGTCCAGGCCAGAAGCGCTTCAGCACAGCATGGGCTGTTTGAGAGGGACTGGGAAGAATTCTGCTTCCTGCCGTGCGTCTGAGGTTTTAACCTGAGCCTCCTTGCTCTGGGCTGGTGGGATGCGGAGAGAGGAGGAGGGCCATTCTGTCCTCCGTCCCCTTTGCCTGTCTGGCGCTCCGGGTCCTTGGGAGGTGAGAGAGACCGTGCCTTTTCTCTGGGAGCTACTGGCCGGGGGCGGTCAGGCGGGGGCTCCACTCTGGACCTGCCCAGACGGAGGTGCTGGGGCCTCCGCCTCACAGTGGGGTCAGCAGGGAGGAGTGGGAGTTGGCAGGTGCGTGGTGCCTGCCGTCCAGAAAGGGTGGGGGCAGGGGTTAGGCCGCGTCCTGGCGGGCCCCGAGCCGTTCAGGGGGGCGAGCTGGGGCGGGGGAGCGCGTGGAGACGAGGGCGAGGGGTCATCCAGAGCCAGGGCAGGTCCCACCCCAGGAGAGCGGCCGGCCTCTGAGAGCCCAGGGTGCTCTGTGCCAGGGCCACGCTCCCGCGGGCTCGCGTGTCCAGGTGGGCCCAGGCGCCCCCGGGGAGAGGCTCTGGGACCGATGCCGGCCTCGCGCCCCGCAGGCCGCCTGCTCTCACCCCGTCTCTCTGCCTCGCGCCCCGCAGGCCAACGTTCCCACACCTCAGCATCCACGACCTGGACTCTGGGGTCCAGGAGGGGCCTGGAAATGAAGGCGTGAACATCACGTCTCCCGTGGAGCGAGTCTTGGGGCCCCTGTGCATCCTGAGGCCGCTGGCACCTCCTGTCTGAGTCCGATGCCGACACGCGTCCCCGAGACCTGCTTCATCCACGGAGCTTTGTTTCGGCCGCACCTACTCTCGTGATCCAGGGGCCCGGCTCTGTGGGGCTTGGATCTGGGAAGGGGGTGACTTCCCGGATCCTCCGCCCAGGTGTCCACGGGTGCTGCAGCCAGAGGCTTTTCCACTCACGAGTCTGTGTCCTTGGGAGCTGGAGGAGTTGCTGTCACAGCCACTGTTGGGGGGCTGGAGCCAGGACGAGTGCGGCCTCCCACAGCGCTTTGTCACTGACCGGCCGCCTCTGCCGCAGCCTTCCGAGGCTGAGGTGGGAGTCCCGGGCGCAGGCCTGGGCAGTGTTCTCTGTGGCTCCATCGCCGGGGACGGGGTGGTTTAACCCTGCCCTGCTACCCTTAGGGTCTGACTCCCAGACACGCTCTGGCCAGGGGCTTAACTGACTCTCCAGGGCTACACTCGCCCATAGGCAGAGCCTCCATCAGAGTCAGAGCCAGGAGCTGCCGAGAAAGGGGCTCCTCCCAAAGCTGCGCATCGTGTGAGAAGCGGAAATCGTTTCCTCGAGGAAACTGCAGCTGCTCAGCCAGTCCACAGCGCTCCCTCTGTGGCTCCAGATCTGACCGGGGCGGGGTGCGTCCTAGAAGCGGGCTGGAATCACTGTACGAGTGACTCTTGTCTCTGTCCAGAAGCCCCAAAGGCATTTCCGACGAGGACCCCCCAACCTGCAGATTAGAGCGCCCGATGGAGACCCCCAGGAGAGGAGGCAGGACCAGGCCCAGAGGAGGGCAGAGGTGGTGGGAGAGGCTGGCTGGGGAGCAGAGGCGCAGAGAGACGGCCTCAGGTACCGGAGCGTCAGAGATGGTCTGATCGTGGGAAACCCAGAGGCCTCTTTTGGTGTGTTATCCCCTAAAAAATAAAGAGAACCAGCCTGATACATAAGGATAGCTTTCCTCTGTCACAGATTGTGCCCGTGGGGAGCAGGGTCGGGGACTGGTCACTTGAGGTCCCCCGTGTAGAGTGGGAGGCTGAGCAATCTGCCTCTGCTCTGAGTTGGATTCTCTTCCTCCAGGTGGAAGGGAGCAGGGACCAAGCTGGAACAGGGCCCGAGACACCCTCTCAAGAAGGCAGAGTTCTCCGGCCGGCCTTTTCAGCAGCAGGCCCTGAGGATTCGGGCCCATCGAGGTAAGGGCTACCTGTGTCCTCTGGGCCTCAGCTGGCATTCGTTCTGATGGGCGCCGCGTTGGGCATACTGGAGAGCTGGGGTAGCCGTGCAGCTCCTGCCTTCCCTTGGAGCATGGGCACTGGGGGTCTTTGGGGTCAGGCACTCTTCAGAGCCTTGGTGACGACGTCCGGCCCCTCCGTGGCTGTCCCCTCGTGTCCAGTGCAGCTGCAGGGGGCTGGCCTCTCCGCCCGTGTCCCGTTGAGAGGCCTGGGTGGAGCTGTGCACCTCTGTCCTTCGGGGAACCCCCAGGCCGATGGCTCTGGGCAGACGTACAGGGCCCTCAGGCTCCGGCGCGAGAGGTGAAGGGCCTGTGTGCGGCGGGGCTCAGTGAGCCCCACCCAGCCTGCACGCTGTGATCCTCACCTCCCCGTGGAGGTGGTGGTCTGTCCTGTGCCCATTCCATGGACTGGACAACTGCGTCTGCGCCCTGGCTGGGACCCTCTGCTTCCAGCTCTGGAGGCCCCCAGGAGAACCAGGGAGCCAGGAAGGGGTCTTGTGACCACGGCCCTGAGGGACACAGGCCGGGTTAGCGGTGGATGACTGTGCCGTGGTGTGGACAGCGGCCGGCTTCACCCACACTGAGCCCGTGCGTGGTGCAGCGTGGACGCTGGTGGGCCCTTGTGCAGTAGCCCACCTCTGATGTGCTCTGAGCCCTGGAAGGCATCTGATCAGCCTCGAGGTGTCGGCTCCGTTTGCTCCTCCTCGGAAGCTCCTACCACTGACGGTAGACGCAGGCCCCAGCAGACGAGACCTTCTTGTCGGGGTCACCACATTTGATGTCCACACACCAGGCTGCACACCCAGGCCTCCTGGTTACCCTGCTTTCGCTCGTTTGCTCTTTCCTGGAGGCTGGTCCCTGCTGGGACCTGGTGGAGGCTGACCAGCCTGGGCCAGGTGGCGGTTGCAGCTTGGGTCTTCACTGCAGCCTAAGGTGCCCCCAGGGCAGGCTCACTGGCTGTGGGGCCACAGGGCAGGTCTGTCTGGGTGCCCACGCCCTGCTTTCCTCCTCCCAGCCTCCCAGAATGAGCGCCAGAAGGCTGTGGTAGACGCCTTCCTCCACGCGTGGGCTGGATACCGCAAGTTCGCCTGGGGCCACGACGAGCTGAAGCCCCTGACCAGGTCCTTCAGCGAGTGGTTCGGCCTCGGCCTCACGCTGATCGACGCCCTGGACACCATGTGGATTCTGGGGCTAAAGAAAGGTACCTGCTGTCCCTGCGGTGGGCTCGAGCTGGCCGCACGTGACCCTCGGGCCCGCGTGAGCCGGGTCTGGGAGGCGACCACGCGCCGCGTCCTGCCGGGCTGTGCTTGCCCTGTCCTGGCTGCCAGCGTGGCTGTGCTGGCCGCAGGCCGTTCTCTGTCCCCACACGTGCGTGCGCCCTGCGCCTCCTGCAGAGCGCCGAGTGTGCTGGAGGGTGGCGTTCAGGGTTGTTTGCAGCCGCGTGTCCGTTGCGGTCAGAAGGGCCCTGTGGGAGGCGACACGGGACCCGACACAGTGGCCGGCTGTGCTCGGAGTCACCCTCGGGCCTTGTCGGTGCAGACAGGGTGAGACGGGTGACGCGTCCCCAGGTGTCTCTGAACTGGCGCGCTCACGGCCCTGTTCCGTCTAATACTTGCACCACAGGCCTCCAGCCACTCACTCTCTCATGCTTCTCTGTAGCGTGGCCTTGACGTCGAGCACTTGTGCTCACGCTGCACGGCCTTCCCCCAGCTGCACGCTGGCCCCGGGTATTCTGTGCAGTTGGAGGACTCCTGGGCCCCCCTCTTGCATGAGGAGGTGCTGTCGGAACCCTGCAGGGATTTGCACAGCCCCGAGGGCGCGGCCAGGGAAAGGCTGGCCTGTTAATTTATCCCTGTGCCTCTGCTGTTCCACGTGGCAGAATTTCAAGAAGCCAGGAATTGGGTGTCCAAGAGGTTATTGTTTCAGAAAGATGTGGACGTCAACCTGTTTGAGAGCACAATCCGGATCTTGGGGGGGCTTCTGAGCGCCTTCCACCTGTCTGGGGACGTCCTCTTCCTGAAGAAGGCTGTGAGTGTCCCGGCACCGGGTCTGTCTGCGTCCTGGGGGGACTGGGGTCTCAAGTGCTCAGCAGTCAGAGCTTTTCTCGCGGGACTGGGCTGTGGCGGGCGTTTGTTTCCAGTTCTATCTCCTCCTGCTCTTGAGTCTGTTTCCGAGCACGTGGGTGGCTGAAGCAGCATTGGGCCAGCCTGCTGCCTGCCTGTGAGGTCCTTCTGAACTAATTGAGTCCAGCTCGGTTTCGTAGCTGGCCAGGGTTGGGTCGCGTGAAGCCGGCCTACTCGGGTCTGTCCACTGAATTTGATGAAAACGGGTGTTGGGCTTACCATCGTGTCATGGAGACAAGGCCGCCGAGCAACAGGATCGTTGACTCATTGCTGTGTTGTGTATCAGGAGGATTTTGGAAATCGGTTGATGCCTGCCTTCCAAACACCCTCTAAGATTCCATACTCTGTTGTAAACATTGGCACTGGAGCTGCTCACCCACCCCGATGGACCTCTGATAGCACGGTGGCTGAGGTGACAAGCATTCAGCTGGAGTTCCGCGAGCTCTCTCGTCTCACGGGGGATAAGAAGTTTCAGGTATGGAGGGGCTCTGCCCCCGGCTGAGGACTGTGGGTTTTCTGCGGGGCCGTCTCTGGCTCGTGGAGGTGACTGCGGGTCTGCCTGGTTGTGGGTCCTGGGCCACGAGGGTCGTGCCGGTGTTGGTTCCTGTCCCATGTTCTGCAGAATTGCATTTTCTGGTGGCGCCAGAGGCGCAGACGGGAGAGGCCTTGACTGGAGGCTGAGTCCTCTGCCTGGCCCGCCCCGCAGGGCCCCGACAGCTGATGGCTTGTCCTGCCGCGCTCGGCGTGGCCTAGTGTCCACTTGCTGTTGTCCTGGGCCCTCCTGCACTGGCGAGGGCCGCCTGCTGCGTTGCGGCTGAGCGCCTCGGGGTGTGTTGGAGCTTGCCGTCGTCCTGGGCCCTCCTGCAGTGCCGAGGGCCGCCTGCTGCGTTGCGGCTGGGCACCTCGGGGTGTGTTGAGCTCTGGGTTTTGTAGTCAGGCCGGCCTAGGTGTTGTTGTTGTCCCATTTTGGCATCCAGACTGGGCCCTGCACACAAGTGTCTCGGCTGGGCAGCTGGGGTGGTGTGCCGGCGTGGCTCCTGCATGGGGGGGCAGGGCAGTGCTGACCCCTGAGTCTTCCTCCCAGGGAAGAAGTCCTAATTTGAAGGCCTGGACTGGAAGAAGGCCTCAGGCGTGTCAGGGATTTGCTATAGTCACAGCAGTCTGCGAGGCTGGGAGCTTCTATTCACTGCAGGCTTCCTTGGTGCCAGATGCCTCCCTCAAATGATCCGGGGACCCTGGCATCTGAGCCCAGAGGACAGCACCTGAGTGGGTGCTGAGGATTGCGCACCTTTATTTCCCACCCTGCTCTGCCTCCAGAGCGCTTGGCATAGTGAGAGGCTTCAGCTTATGTGGTTCCTGCTGCAATCACCGCAGCCCTTCCCAGTTGAAACTGGAGAAACCAAGGCAGGAAGGGTGCTGGTTACTTATACAAGATCAGAGGTAGTGGGAGATGGGGAATTCAGACCAAAGCATCTGCCCTTGAGTCTTTTTTCTTCTATTTTTTATCCATCTCAATATGTATTATTAAAATGAATATAAAGTGAATATCAAATCTGAAAGTCCTCGACCTGTCATCACTTCCTTTAAAAACACACACAGCAGAGAATACAGCGCAGTGACTACCCTCTGCCCGGTCTGGCCTCTGCACGTTCAGGCCACCGTGTAGCCGTCATCACTGTCACTCCCCAATCTGACCCCTGCCCTCAGCTAGGGAGCAACTCCCTACTCTCCCAGGTCTGGACACTACCATCTACTTTCTGTCCCCATGAAAAATACTTTCATGCTTTAAAATTTTGCCTCTTTCTTTTCTTATTGTGGTAAGAAAATCACGTAACATAAAATTCGCCATCATAAAACCATCCTGAAGCATCCAGTCCATAAGTGTTCAATCTGTTCACACAGCTGTGAAGCAGATCTCCAGAACTCTCCCATCTGATGAGCTGGAGCTCTGTACGCATTACGCAGCGACTCACTTCCTTCCAATCTCTGTCTCCATGAAGCGTCCTGTTCAGGGTCTGCCACACAGGTGGAGCCATACCGCGTCTCTCCTTGGGAGTCTGGCTCATTTCATGCAGCGTGGTGTCCGCGGGGTTCATCCACAGAGTCACATCACAATTTCCTTCCTTTTGAAGACTGAGTAATATTCCGTTACACAGATGGACCACACTTTGCTTTTCCATTCATCCGTCAATGGACACCGGTTTGCTTCCACACTGTGGTTACAGGGAATGACGCAGTTCTGAACACAGCTGTGATAACATCTGGTTAGATGGAATCCCTAGAACTGAGGTTACGAGAGCATGAGGTCACTCTGTGTTCAGTGTTTCTGCGGAAACGCCACACCCCTGTCCCGAGCGGTTGTCCCATTCCGGATTTCCACGAGCAGTGCACAGCGTTTCAGTTTCTACACGTCCTTGCGACACTTGTTTACTGGGGTTTTTGGTTTGTTTGGTTTGGTTTGGGTAGTAGCCATTGAGGTGAGCGTGAGCTGACATCTGATTCTTGTGGCATCTATTTCCATTCCATTAGTGATCAGTGATGTTGAACACTGTTTCCTATGCTTATTTGCATGTCTTCTGTGGCAAAATATCTATGAAAACCCTTTGCCCTCATGTGAGTCAGATTGCTGGGGGTTTTGTTGCTGAGCCGTAGGGATTCTCTGTGCATCCTGGACAGTCATCCTGAATCAGGTCTGTGGCACGCCCATATTTTTCTCTCATCCGTACTTTGCATGTTTCCAGTGTGGATGGCGTCCTTAGATGTACAAGAGATTTTCATTTTCAAGGAGTCGGTCTCTCTGTTCTGCTGCCTGTGGACTAGGTGTTGTGTTCCAATCCCTGGATGAAGTGTGGCCTGTCAGGCGCCACCCTAGGCCAGGGAACCCCTGCTGATGATGGAGAAGCACACCGTTCACGTGAGGTTCCCGCACGCCCAAGGGCAGTTCCGCGTGAAACGAGCCACTTGCTCGTAAGGGTCACTTGCAGACACACATATTGCCATGTCTTGGTGGTTGTGAGATCACAGAGGAGTTAAGCAGCTCACGCCAGGGAAATGTGCACACCGATGGGTGTGTAACTGCTGGGTCCGGACGACTGTGAGGAAGTGTGCACAGAGCCTTGGGGACAGGCGCACGTGCTGCCCCGGCTAGACAGGAGCCCAGGCAGGACGGGGCTCGAAGAGGGAATAGACGTTCCCCGGTGGCTCGGGACTTTGGGGCAGTTGTCATCATGAGTAGCAACCTTGGGCTGGGAAACAGATGTGCCTGCCAGCCCTGCAGGAAGTGGGAGCACTCAGCAGTCCTCAAGAGGGGGTGCCAGCCCCATGGCCGTGGCCTCTGTCCCGGGTGGAGGCTGGGAAGGGTCTTGGGGATGAGTTCAGCCTCGCAGTCGGCTGTCCAGGCGCTGAGTCAGAGGGCAGCCCCTCTGCCCAGCCCACCCGCTCACCGCCCCCACCGTCTGCCCCAGGAGGCCGCAGAGGAGGTCACGAGACGCGTGCACGCTCTGCACGGGAAGCTGGACGGGCTGGTGCCCATGTTCATCAACACCAACAGCGGCAGCTTCACCCACCTGGGCGTGTTCACCCTGGGCGCCAGGGCCGACAGCTACTACGAGTACCTGCTGAAGCAGTGGATCCAGGGCGGGAAGAAGGAGAGGCAGTGAGGCCTGTTTCTCTGCCTTCGGGGCGGCCCCTGGGCCCGGGGTGGCGGGGCCCTCTGTGGGGAAGGGTGTTTCTGTTGATCCTACGTGCAGAGCAAGGGCCGGCCACCGACGTGGGCAGACACAGGGGTCTTCCTTGGCGTTGGGGCTGCTTGGTCATCGGCTCCAGCGAGAGGCAGCCAGGGTCTTGTGGGCCTCCTGGTGCTTAGTGCTTTGACACTGAAAACTCCCACGTTCCCAGGGAGCAGCCTGGTCGCTCCTTGTCTGCTTATAAAATAGAGATAAACCCCAGTGGGGCGCTGGGATCCTCTCAGGCCTCAAGCCTGGGGTGACTGTGGCCCAGGAAGTGTCGCTGACTGGGGAGCCCGCAGGCTGGCTCAGGATGAATCAGGCTGGCCGGGGCTGGTCTCCAGCGGCCCCTTGGGGCTGGTTGGGAGGCACTGGCCTCACTGGGGTGGGGGTGGCCCAGAGGCCCGAGAGGCTGACCCCCATGCGGCTGGCGGGGTCGGGCCTCATACATCCCAGGGGACAGGAGCTCGGGGCCATGCCCTGTTTGTGGACCTGAGGGCTGTGCGCCCGCCTGGCGAGAGCACACAGGCCCCGCTGGTCTGCACAGGCTGCTGGAAGACTACCTGGAAGCCGTGGACGGGGTCAGGAAGCACCTGCTGGCCAGATCCGAGCCCAGGAAGCTGACCTTCGTGGGGGAGCTCAACCACGGCCGCTTCAGCGCCAAGATGGTGAGTGGGAGCGTGTTTCCCTGATCTGGCCTCAAGGCAGCTGAGGACCCAGCCTCTGTGCTTGGTGTCTAGTGGCTCTGAGTGGGGACGGCCGGGGGAACCTCGTGGTCCTGGCCGTGGAGCGTGGGCGGTCCCGGGTGGACGTGGGTGTCCCGTGAGAGCAGCAGGAGCTGAGGGCCGTGGGGAGCCAGGCCCGACCCCAGAGCCCCCGCCTCCTCCAGGCCCCTGCCCTGCGGAGTCTCTCTTTCCCCACTCTCGGGGAACCCCACTCCCAGTTGCACCCCCTCTTGCTCTCCTGCAGCCAGGGCCCTGTCAGCCTTTGAGGTGGCCCTTCCAGAAGCTTCTCCCCTGCCCGCGTGGGGCCCCAGGTGCTTGGCCTGCAGCTCAGTCCCCTGTCAGGCCTGACGACGCTGGACCCGCTGATGAGGTGACCCTGTGGTTTCAGGACCACCTGGTGTGCTTCCTGCCGGGGACACTGGCTCTGGGTGCCCACCACGGCCTGCCTGCTGAGCACTTGGAGCTGGCCCGGGCACTCATGGACACCTGCTACCAGATGTACCGTCAGATGGAGACGGGGCTGAGCCCCGAGATCGCGCACTTCAACCTGCACGCCACGGAGGCCCGTAAGGACATTCAGGTCAAGGTGAGCTACGCTGCGCCCAGGGCTGGGCCAGATGGGCGTGCCGGGAGGCAGCTCCTGAGCCCACGTGCCCCCCCAGGCGGCCGACAGACACAACCTGCTGCGCCCCGAGACCGTGGAGAGCCTGTTCTACCTGCACCGCCTCACGGGCGACCGCAAGTACCAGGACTGGGGCTGGGAGATCCTGCGCAGCTTCAACGCCTACGCGCGGGTGAGCCCCCCGCCGCGCCCCCGGGGCCTCACCGTCCCCTCCCAGGGGCTGCACAGGGGGGCCCTGCCCTGCTGTGAGGGCCCGGGGGGTCGGGGCGCCCGTCTGTCCTGTCGGGACAGCTGTGTCGGGAGGGTCCCTGCAGGGGCCCGAGGCGCACAGAGCGTGTCCCTGCTGGGTCCTCCGTGTGGCCTGGGCAGCGTGTTTGCACCCAGCGGGTGAGGGACCTCTGGGCCGCGACTCCCCAGCCCAGGGGCCACAACCAGCACCACCCCCTGCTACGCCCAGGGCCCACTGCCCACCCTGGCAGGGCTGAGACTTGACCTTCGCCCTGTGGCCCCTGAGGGGGCCTCTACACCCCTCACGTGGCCTTGGGGCCTTTGTGAGGCCTGCACAGGTTTTGCAGGTGGCACTTGGCATCTGGTCACTGAAGGGAATCGTGGCTGACCTCCAGGTGGCCATTCCCCCTGTGGGCTTTGGTGTCCTCCCCGCCCCAGACCCTGTCCTGGGGGGCCGTGTGTTCTGGGGTGGGCCAGTGCCCCGGGGTGCCGCCTCTGGCTGGCAGCCCTCCAGAGGGCTGAGCCAGCATCTTGACTTGCGGCCTCGCCTCTCGAGCAGGTCCCCTCGGGTGGCTATTCTTCCATCAGCAATGTCCAGGACCCCCGCCACCCCCAGCCCAGGGACAAGATGGAGAGCTTCTTTCTGGGGGAGACGCTCAAATACCTGTACCTGCTCTTCTCCGACGATCCTGACCTGCTGAGCCTGGACACCTACGTGTTCAACACAGAGGCTCACCCCCTGCCCATCTGGGCCCCCTCCTCGGGCGGGATGGCTCACGAGTAGGCGCTGCACAGGAGGCTGATACGTGCTGTCTGTGAGGATGCCCGTCGGCAAGACCCGGGCCCTGACCTCGGCTGTGCGTTGTCTCCCCAGCTGGCGGCACGTGGTCCGGGCCGGGCTGGTGACAGAGGCCGGCGGGCCACAGGGCCAGGATGTTTCGGGGCCTCGTGGCTGCCTGGGGTGGCCACTGGGTGTCCGCTGCTCGGCCGTGGATTCTGTGCTCCTCGCCTGGTCCCTGTTGGATCATCGTTTGGAACGCGTAGGAATAAATGGGCGGTGTGATTCTGGGGAATCTTGTTCACTCAGCGAGTTTCTTCCTTCTTCCTAGAAAATCAAATCAAATGACTACATTCCTGAAGCCTGAACACTCTCCTGCTGCCCTGCAAGGGCTTCCTCGGGGTCCTGGGCGTCTGGTCACCCCAGGCCACTTTGGCCCAGAGCCCGTGATGTGATCAGAGACGGTCTTGGGCACAGCCCAGTACAGCCCAGCCTCAGGGTCACAGCCTGTGAACACGCCTGACCCAGGGGCTCAGGGCATCCTGACCTCATGGGATTTCGGGCCCCTGGCTGGCTGTGGTGTTTACACGTTGGACTCAGGGATCCGCCCCTGCCTTTACAGGGCTGGGCAAGGCTGGGAGGCATGTCCACCGGCTCCCAGCCCAACAGACAGACTTCAGTTGGGATAGTATCACGTATGCTCTGTGAGGTTCCCCATGTGGATGCACTGGTCTCTGAAATGCTGGGGGTAGATTGAGACACTCCAGGCTTTTGGGTCCCAGCTCTATGTTCTGTGCACTGAAAGTCATATCCCCCCCTTCAGAAATCCTAATCCTGTTAGGTATAATGAAAAACGTCAGGAAAAAGTTCACAAAGCCTAAGACAAGGGGAGGTTGCAGCCGCAGGGCAGAGGCGGCAACGCCCAGCTCTTGTTCCCCCAAGAGAGACATGCACACACACGAAGCCCGTCAGAGTCAGCTCTCAGCAGCGGCAGCAGCGAGATCACGGACAAAGGTAAGGGCAGGAAAGTGCTCTACCCAAGGGAGCAAAAGGAGTTGGTAGAAACCATCCTGGAAGAACTTCAGACCTCAGAATCCTTAGAAAGCAACTTTAAGAGAATTGTATAACAATGCTAAAGGAGGACTTCTCTGGTGGTTCAGTAGCTAAGAGTCCACCTGCCCATGCAGGGGACATGAGTTTGATTCCTGGTCTGGGGAGATGCCCCCTTCTGAGGGTGCCCTAGAGCCCATGCTCTGCAGCAAGAGAAGCCGCCATAGTGAGGAGCCTGTGCACTGAGCCTGAGCGGTGAAGAGTAGCTCCTGCTCCCCACAACTAGAGAACGCCGTCACATCGCAACCAGGACCCAGTGCAGTCAGAAGTAGACAACGTTTAAAAAATGCTAGAAGAGCTCAAGGGAAACACGCTCATGGAGGTAGAGGAAATCCAAAATAATGAGAAAAGTTACAAACAGAAAGCAAAGTCTCAGACTGAGAAGCACAGTAACTGAAAGACCCATTTGGGGGCGACAGCAGAGTCAAGCTGGCGGGAGAGAGAGTGAGCTGGAGTCAGTGTGTGACAGGTCAGTTCAGTGCAGTCCAGGCACTCAGTCATGTCTGACTCTCTGTGACCCCATGAATTGCAGCACGCCAGGCCTCCCTGTCCATCACCAACTCCCAGAGTTCACTCAGACTCACGTCCACCCAGTCAGTGATGCCATCCAGCCATCTCATCCTCAGTCACCCCCTTCTCCTCCTGCCCCCAATCCCTCCCAGGATCAGAGTCTTTTCCAATGAGTCAGCTCTTTGCGTGAGGTGGCCAAAGTATTGGAGTTTCAGCTTTAGCATCATTCCTTCCAATGAACACCCAGGGCTGATCTCCTTCAGAATGGACTGGTTGGATCTCCTTGCAGTCCAAGGGACTCTCAAGAGTCTTCTCCAACACCACAGTTCAAAAGCATCAATTCTTCGGCGCCCAGCCTTCTTCACAGTCCAACTCTCACGAGCAGAGAAAACGACAAACACCAGTAAGCAGAGGCCAGAGAACCCCGGAGTCCCATCCTACTGGGTCCCACACGTGCCTTGTAGTAGTTTCAAGGGGAAGAGAAGAGGGAAAAATGAATAGTTGAGAAAATAGTTAAAAACTTACCAAATGTGATGTAAGATACAAATCTACAAATCCAAGAAGTCCAGTGACTTCCAAGAATCAAGTCAAAGAGACTCACACCAAGACACTTTAATAATTAAATTGTTGACAGAATCTTGAAAATAGCACAAGAGAAATGACTGTTACATAAAAGCCATCTTCATATTCACAGATAATTTTTCATCAGAAAATGATAGAGGTGGACTTCCCCGGTGGTCCAATGGTTACGGATTTACTTCCAGTGCAGGGCACAGGGGTTTGTTCCCTGGTCCAGGAGCTGAGATGCCATAGCTGTAGAGGATCTGTACACACGTGCCCCTGCACACCACAACCAAGACCCACCAGAACCAAAACCAATTAACTTAAAACGGAAAACCATAGAAACCAGAAGGCAACGGCGTATTTAAGGTGATGGGTGAATAAAGCTGTCAAGCAGAGTCCTGTATCCAGCAAAATTGACCTTCAAAAATGAAGAATTCAGGGCTCCACTGGTTCAGGGACATGAGTTTGAGCAAGCTCTGGGAGGTGAGGAGGAACAGGGAAGCCTGGCTTGCTTCAGTGTGTGGGGTCACAAACAGTTGCACATGACCAAGCAACGGAACAGCAGCAGCGGCGTTCCCAGACAAACAGCGGTGGAGTCTGTTGCCAGCAGACCTGCCCTGCAGGAAATCCTCACGGCGTCCCTTCAGACTGAAGCGAAAGGACATGAGAGAGTACCGCCAAGCCACAGGGAGAAATAAAGATCTCAGACAAAGGCAAAACTATGGGCAAGTATAAAAACCAGCATTATATTTTTGGTCTTGACTCCACTTTGTATTTACCATAGGATTTGAAGGACAAAGGCATGAACAGCAATTACAGACTTGTGTTCCTGTGCACAAATGTGTGAATATGTGATCTGCAGCAACAGTGTAAAGCAGAAAGGATTGGAGGCGTTTTGAAGCATAGTGTACGTATATGATCGAGTGCAGTTGTTGTCTACTTAGGGACATTGTTATAAATTTAGGATGTTAAGTGTAATCGCCCTGGTAACCAAAGAAAATATCTGTGATATACATACACAACAGTCTCTAAGAAAGCTACTAGAGGTAATAAATTCAGGAAAGTTAGATTAACAGAAAAAAAAATCAGCTACATTTCTATGCACCTGCAGTGAACAATTCAAAAGGAAATTAAAGAAGCAATTCCACTTTGAATAACATCTAAAATAACTAAAAATAAATTTAACCAAGGGGGTGATTTAACTGTACATCGAAAACTATAAAACATTGCTAATGGAAATTAAGACCTAAACAGGCAAAACTCCAGTACTTTGGCCACCTCATGTGAAGAGTTGACTCATTGGAAAAGACTCTGATGCTGAGAGGGATTGGGGGCAGGAGGAAAAGGGGATGACAGAGGGTGAGATGGCTGGATGGCATCACCGACTCGATGGACATGAGTTTGAGTGGACAGGGAGGCCTGGTGTGCTGCGATTCATGGGGTCGCAAAGAGTCGGACACGACTCAGCAACTGAACTGAACTGAATTGAGGTAGAAAGGTATCCTTTGTTCATGGGTAGAAAGCCTTTTTTTTTGGCTGCACCACTCAGCTTACTGGATCTTAGTTCCCCAACCAGGGATCAAACTGGCCCCAGCAGTGAAAGTGGAGAGTCCTAACCTCTAGACCACCAAGGAAGTCCCAGGAAGACTTGATTTTAAGATGCCAGCACTACCCAGAGTGACCTGCAGGTTCAATGCAGTCCTGATCAAAATTCCAACTTTTTTTTTTTTGCAGAAGTTGAAATATCAATCCTCAAATTCATATTGGATTGCAAGGGGCCCTGAATAGCCAAAATAATCTTGAGAAAGAAAAACACATTTCCCAAGTTCAAGACTTCCTACAAAGGCACAGTATTCAAAACAGTGTGGTGTTTTCATGAGACTAGGATCAACACGTAGACCCTGGAAAACGAGAGCGAATCTAGAAATAAGCTGATAGCTATGCTGATGTTCAGTTGTCAAATCATGTCCAGTCTTTGCGACCCCATGAAGCAACCAGGCTTCCCTGCCCGTCCCTGTCTCCTACAGTTTGCTTAAACTCATGTTCGTTGAGTTGATGATACCGTCCAACCATCTCATCCTCTGTTGTCCCCTTCTCCTCCTCCTTCAATCTCTGCCAGCATCAGGGTCTTTTCCAGTGAGTCAACTCTTCGCATCAGGTGGCCAAAGTATTGGTGCTTTAGCTTTAGCATCAGTCCTTCCAATGAATATTCAGGGTTGCTTTCTTTTAGGATTGACTGGTTTGATCTCTTTGCTGTCCAAGGGACTTTCAAGAATCTTCTCCAGCACCACAGTGTGAAAGCATCAATTCTTCGGCCCTCAGCCTTCTTTATGGTCCAGCAGTCACGTCCATACATGACTACTGGAAAAACCGTAGCTTTGATTAGACAGACCTTTGTCGGCAAAGTGATGTCTTGGCTTTTTAATACCCTATCTAATTTGTTGTAGCTTTCCTTCCAAGGAGCAAGCATCTTTTAGTTTCATGGCTGCGGTCACCGTGTGTAGTGATTTTTATCATTGTTGTGCAGTCGCTCAGTTGTGTCCAACTCTTTGCAACCCCATGGACTGCAGCAGACCAAGCTTCCCTCTCTTTCACTGTCTCCTGAAGCTTGCTCAAATTCATGTCTGTTAAGTTGGTGATGCCATTCAACCATCTCATCCTCTGTCCTTCCCTTCTCCTCCCACCTTCAATCTTTCCCAGCGTCAGGGTCTTTTCCAATGAGTCAGTTCTTCACGTCAGGTGGCCAAAGTATTGGAGTTTCAGCTTCAGCATCGGTCCTTCCAGTGAATATTCAGGGTCGATTTCCTTTAGGATGGACCAGTTTGCTCTCCTTGCAGTCCAAGGGACTCTCAAGAGTCTTCTCCAACACCACAGTTCTAAAACATTGATTCTTTGGTGCTCAGCTTTCTTTACGGTCCTGCTCTCACATCCATACATGAGCACTGGAAAAACCATAGCTTTGACTAGACCTTTGTTGGCAAAGTGATGCGTCTGCTTTTTAATACGTCTTCTAGGTTTGTCATAGGAGTGATTTTGGATCCAAGAAAGAAAGTCTGTCACTGTTTCCATTTTCCCCCATCTGTTTGCTTGGATGTCGTCAGAATAATCTCTGTGCACGGAAAGACACTGTCCTGAGTGCACAGGCCCCACAGGACAGGGGGGATAGTCTCCAACTAGAGATCCAATAAAGGGTTAGTAACAAGAATATACTTCTTAAAACCTCTAAAACTCAAGGACAAAGTCTCTTGAAACTCTTCAATGAACAAAAAAAACTCAAAAAAACCCCCAAATCAAAGAACAAAAAAACACAGCCAAGAATAAACGGTGGAGACACTTTTTAGGTTAAAAGGGCACATTATGTGTATAATACATGTCCACACGTGTCCACGTCGACGCGACTGCGGGCGGCGCTGAGGCCTGCCTGGGACCCCCTGCCCCCCGCCCCTCGAGACATTCCTCCAAAGCCTTACACACACTCACAAAGGGCCCGAAAAGGTAACGTCGCTAGTCGGGAAGACGCCAATCAAAATCCCAGTGAGAGACCACTCCCGCTGAGGCAGCGCTGCTGCTGCTGCTGCTGCTGAGTCGCTGCAGTCGTGTCTGACTCTGCACGACCCCAAAGACGGCAGCCCACCAGGCTCCCCCGTCCCTGGGATTCTCCAGGCGAGAACACTGCAGTGGGTTGTCATTTCCTTCTTCAATGCATGGAAGTGAAAAGTGAAAGTGAAGTCGCTCAGTCGTGTCCGACTCTTCACGACCCCATGGACTGTAGTGTACCAGGCTCCTCCATCCGTGGGATTCTCGAGGCGAGAACACTGGAGTGGGGTGCCATTTCCCTCTCCAATTCATGAAAGTGAAAAGTGAAAGTGAAGTCGCTCAGTCGTGTCCGACTCTTAGCAACCCCATGGACTGCAGCCCACCAGGCTACCTCTGAACAAAACAAGTGTTGGAGAGGATGTGGAGAAACTGAAACTTTTGTGCACTACTGGCTGGAATTCCATGGAAAACCGAGTGGAGCGTCCTCAGAAGTGAAACACGGGCTACCACGTGGCCCTGCAAGCCCACTTCCAGGTGTGCCCGCCCCCAGACGGAAGCAAGGTCTCGAGATCATTGCACGCCCGAATTCACAGCAGCGTTTTAAACATAGGCGAGAGGTGGAGACTGCTGGGTGAGTGGGTTTCACAGTGGGGTCTGTCCATGAATGGAATATGACTCATATTTACCTGGAAAAAAGGAAGAAATCCTGACAAGCTGCAGCATGGGTGAGCGCTGAAGACTTGGTGCTCAGAGAAAGCCAGAAAGAAAGATGAATTGTGTCTGATTCTACGTATGTGAGGATTCTAGAATAAGGAGACTCACAGACAGGACAACAGAGGCCGTCCCAGGATCGGGGAGGGCTTCCCTGGTGGCCGCAGTGCAGGGGACACGGATTCGACCCCTGTGCCGAATCTCCACGGGTTCGTCACAACGATCGCCTGGAGAAGAGAACGGCAACCCACTCCAGCGTTCTTGCCTGGAGACTCCCATGGACAGAGGAGCCTGGTGGGCTACTGTCCATGGGGCCTCAGAGTCAGACACGACTGATGACTGAACCATCAGCAGCCTGGGGGAGGTGTTGTTTAACGAGTGAGGAGTTTCTGTCTGGGAAGATGAAACAGTTTGAGAGATAATGATGGTAGTTGCACAACAGTATGGATGAACTTACAGCTGATGTTATATTTAAATGTGGTTGAAAGCGTATAATTTCACACACACAGAGGAACAGGGCCTTAACTGCAGGTGCTGAGTGGGTCAGAGCTGAGAGCCCTGGGGCCTACTTTGGGGCTCTCTGTGCATCCCAAGTGCCCACCTCTGGTTCCTGGTGGCTTTGAGGTCTGAAAGGGGCAGGGTCGGCTCTGGCTGGCTCCCAGATCCGGCTCCCAGATCCCAGAGCCGGCTGGCTCCCAGATCCAGGGGCTGTGGAGGGAGAATCAGGTCCCAGCTTTGTCCCCAGAGTCAATGGCCCTGGGCAGTTGGGGAAAGGGATCTGGTCCCCCAGACGTACCTGTGTGCTCAGAGCCACAAGTTGTGGCTGGAGTCTCAGAGGTTTCAGATGCTTCTCTCTGGGACTTCCTGCTGCTACCCAGGCATGGAGGAGCGGCCTGGAGCGTCTGCAGGGGGAATGCGGTGGGCCTGCGGTGGTTTGGGGTCCAGCCTCTTAGCTGACAAGAGGAGAGGCTGCCGTCCACGGGAAGGGACTCCTCCATGAAGAGGCAGGCCTCTCAGCACAGGACAGGCGCCCCTAGATGCAGGGCCGGGAGCACAGGTACAGACCCAGGGGGACCCGGGAACAGGACCACTTTGGCACACAGAGACAAGAGGACGGGGACACGGGGACGCAGGGACGGGGACACAAGGGCAGGGGCATGCAGGG
>SJXO01001286.1:598861-610813 GCA_006408615.1 Connochaetes taurinus
GCGGGGGGTGCTGGGGGCCCAGGGCTGCATGGGCCGGCCTGATCACAGTGTAGCGTCCCGCAGGCCTGCACTGAGATCAACCTGACGTTCTCCAGCAACAACGTGTCAGACCTCTTCCCTGAGCTGCCCTTCACTGAAGCCCAGCGCCAGCAGTACTGCCTGGACACGTGGGGCGTGTGGCCACGGCAGGACTGGCTGCAGACCAGCTTCGGGGGGGGTGGTGAGGCCCACGGCGGAGGTGGGGGCGCGGCTCCTCCCGCCGCACTGAGCGGGCTGTTTCCCAGGCTCCAGGACCTGGCCTCTGGGTCAGGGTGAGGGGCTCCCCCATCCCACCACGCTCCCTCCATCTGTTTCAGACCTCACAGCGGCCAGCAACATCATCTTCTCCAATGGAGACCTGGACCCCTGGGCGCGGGGCGGGGTGAGTCACGTGGGAGCCCTTCCTCCTTCCGGTGCCTGGCATCTGCTTGTTCACGGTCACCTTTCCTTTCTAACGAGGCCACTCTCCTCAAGCCCCTGCGGGAGCTGCATCCTACCTTCTGGGACGAGCAGGCGGTGGGCGGGGGCTCAGCCCAGAGCACGCGCCCCTGACACGGGCTCCTCCAACTACAGATCCAGAGCAACCTGAGTGCGTCTGTGCTCGCCATCACCATCCGCGGGGGGGCGCACCACCTGGACCTCAGGTGCGCCCGCCTGGGGAGGGAGTGTGGTGCCTGGTCGGGCGGGCAAGGGTGGCTGGGCTGGGGGCCAGCCAGCTAAGTGCCTCCCTGCCCGCCCCCAGAGCCTCCCACCCAGATGACCCTGCATCCGTGGTGGAGGCCCGCAGGCTGGAGGCCGCCCTCATCGGCAAGTGGGTGGAGGCGGCGAGGCCCACGGGGCTCCGGGGCTGAAGGCTGCCCGTCGCAGGGTCAGAGACGACCGGCTGGGGCCTGAGGCGAGGCAGGGGCAGGTGCCACATCCCGGCTCCTGCAGCCAGACCCATGCCAGGGTGGGCAGGGCCTTGCCCAAGGAAGTGCTGGACAAACACTGCTGGCCTGTCAGGCGTGTCTGGTCCTATCCCTGTCCCGTCTGAGACCCTGGACACTGGCATGCTCACACCACCTCCTCAATTTGGCTGTTGAATAAAGCAGAGTCCTTGGCTCCACATGCTGTCCTGCGTGTAGGGCGCGCAGGCCTTTACCGCGGCAGGAAAACCAGAGATTCCACAACCAACGGCCGCCCCAGCAACCCTCCACCCTTCTCAGCCGCCCTCTCCATCCCCAACTACTGCAGCGGCCCCTGTGGCCCCCAAGTCCACCTGCTTGGGGCCAGGCTGGCACGGGGGGGGGGGGGCAACCTGCTTCACTGGGCCGACTGTGCCCCACCGGGCCGCGGAACGTCAAGGAAGGCTGCGGTCCGGAGTCTGGACAGACCGTTGCCGAAGCGGCTCCTGAGCTGCAGGGTGGTGGCGGGGCGCACCGTGGGCCCTCCGGCTGGGCTTCTGCGCACAGGCAAAAACCAAGAGGCTGGCCCCGCACACGTTTGGGTAGAAGCCCCGCTGGGCCCGTGGGCAAGAGAGGGACGGCAGCCTCACAGGATGGACACAGGAGGGCCATCGGGACCAACTGCCAACTGCAGCTGAGTCAGGGTGGTGGGGAGGCCCTGCAGAGTCTGCTGGCAACAGCAACGTGTTTCCTCACACACCTGGGGAAAGGGTCAGCCCAGCCCATGAGGGCGCTGGGCTGGGACTGGGCCCAGCCCGGGGATCTGGCTTCTTGCTGGAAAGCCACACCCTGGTCACTTCAGTTCAGTCACTCAGTAGTGTCTCTTTGCAACCCCATGGACTGCAGCACACCAGGCCTCCCTGTCCATCGCAAACTACTGGAGTTTACTCAAACTCATGTCCATTGAGTCGGTGATGCCATCCAACCATCTCATTCTCTGTCGTCCCCTTCTTCCACCCTCAGTCTTTCCCAGCATCAGGGTCTTTTCAAATGAGTCAGCTCTTTGCATCAGCTGGCCAAAGTATAGGGGTTTCAGCTTCAGCACTGATCCTTCCAACGAATATTCAGGGCTTATTTCCCTTAGGATTGACTGGTTTCATCTCCTTGCAGAACCAAGGGACTCTCAAAGAGTCTCTTCTCCAACACCACAGTTTGAAAGCATCAATTCTTCAGCGTTTAGCCTTCCTTATGGTCCAACTCTCACACCCATACATGACCACTGGAAAAACCACAGCTTTGACTAGACAGACCTTTGTTGGCAAAGTAACATCTCTGCTTTTCAATAGGCCATCTAGGTTGGTCATAGCTTTCCTTCCAAGGAGCAGGCATCTTTTAATTTCACTTTCACACCCTGCTCAGCCCTAAGGAATGGGTACTGCCAGCTGAACAGAAGGAATGCGACAGGCCAGCCAGGCACCTTGAGAGGAGCGGCAGGCGAGGACACCCCACACCCAGGGCAGCGGGCCGAGCACAGGGCCCACTGAGGCCCACAGCCAGCATCTCACACCCTCACCCTGGGGCCGCCTCGGCCAGCACTTGCGCTGTGGGCGGATGTTCCCAAAGTTCCTGGGCCAGAGCCAAAGCCGACATCTGGACACGGGAGACCAAACCCGCAGCTGCCCCTTTCCCCGACCTCACGCTGGAAATCAGAAAATAAAGACGAAGCAGATGCCATTCAGAAAATGTGTACTTTTATCATGGATTAGAAGTCCATCTGTTGGGCTGGGAGCCGGTGAACATGCCTCCCAGCCTTGCCCAGCCCTGTAAAGGCAGGGGCGGATCCCTGAGTCCAACGTGTAAACACCACAGCCAGCCAGGGGCCCGAAATCCCATGAGGTCAGGATGCCCTGAGCCCCTGGGTCAGGTGTGTTCACAGGCTGTGACCCTGAGGCTGGGCTGTACTGGGCTGTGCCCAAGACCGTCTCTGATCACATCACGGGCTCTGGGCCAAAGTGGCCTGGGGTGACCAGACGCCCAGGACCCCGAGGAAGCCCTTGCAGGGCAGCAGGAGAGTGTTCAGGCTTCAGGAATGTAGTCATTTGATTTGATTTTCTAGGAAGAAGGAAGAAACTCGCTGAGTGAACAAGATTCCCCAGAATCACACCGCCCATTTATTCCTACGCGTTCCAAACGATGATCCAACAGGGACCAGGCGAGGAGCACAGAATCCACGGCCGAGCAGCGGACGCCCAGTGGCCACCCCAGGCAGCCACGAGGCCCCGAAACATCCTGGCCCTGTGGCCCGCCGGCCTCTGTCACCAGCCCGGCCCGGACCACGTGCCGCCAGCTGGGGAGACAACGCACAGCCGAGGTCAGGGCCCGGGTCTTGCCGACGGGCATCCTCACAGACAGCACGTATCAGCCTCCTGTGCAGCGCCTACTCGTGAGCCATCCCGCCCGAGGAGGGGGCCCAGATGGGCAGGGGGTGAGCCTCTGTGTTGAACACGTAGGTGTCCAGGCTCAGCAGGTCAGGATCGTCGGAGAAGAGCAGGTACAGGTATTTGAGCGTCTCCCCCAGAAAGAAGCTCTCCATCTTGTCCCTGGGCTGGGGGTGGCGGGGGTCCTGGACATTGCTGATGGAAGAATAGCCACCCGAGGGGACCTGCTCGAGAGGCGAGGCCGCAAGTCAAGATGCTGGCTCAGCCCTCTGGAGGGCTGCCAGCCAGAGGCGGCACCCCGGGGCACTGGCCCACCCCAGAACACACGGCCCCCCAGGACAGGGTCTGGGGCGGGGAGGACACCAAAGCCCACAGGGGGAATGGCCACCTGGAGGTCAGCCACGATTCCCTTCAGTGACCAGATGCCAAGTGCCACCTGCAAAACCTGTGCAGGCCTCACAAAGGCCCCAAGGCCACGTGAGGGGTGTAGAGGCCCCCTCAGGGGCCACAGGGCGAAGGTCAAGTCTCAGCCCTGCCAGGGTGGGCAGCGGGCCCTGGGCGTAGCAGGGGGTGGTGCTGGTTGTGGCCCCTGGGCTGGGGAGTCGCGGCCCAGAGGTCCCTCACCCGCTGGGTGCAAACACGCTGCCCAGGCCACACGGAGGANGCTAAGCACCAGGAGGCCCACACGGCCCTGGCTGCCTCTCGCTGGAGCCGATGACCAAGCAGCCCCAACGCCAAGGAAGACCCCTGTTTGCCCACGTCGGTGGCCGGCCCTTACTCTGCACGTAGGATCAACAGAAACACCCTTCCCCACAGAGGGCCCCGCCACCCCGGGCCCAGGGGCCGCCCCGAAGGCAGAGAAACAGGCCTCACTGCCTCTCCTTCTTCCCGCCCTGGATCCACTGCTTCAGCAGGTACTCGTAGTAGCTGTCGGCCCTGGCGCCCAGGGTGAACACGCCCAGGTGGGTGAAGCTGCCGCTGTTGGTGTTGATGAACATGGGCACCAGCCCGTCCAGCTTCCCGTGCAGAGCGTGCACGCGTCTCGTGACCTCCTCTGCGGCCTCCTGGGGCAGACGGTGGGGGCGGTGAGCGGGTGGGCTGGGCAGAGGGGCTGCCCTCTGACTCAGCGCCTGGACAGCCGACCGCAGGCTGAAGCTGTCCCCGAGACGCTTCCCAGCCCTGAGCTGGGAGGACAGGTTCGGAGCAAGTCGCCTGCGTGCGTGACGGTCTCCGAGCCTCAGGCCAGCACAGGACCCCACGTCAGGGCCTAGCCAGGGACCTGCCGGCGCCCTCCTACATAAAAGACGCGTGTCACGGGGACACACACGCAGGAACACACAACTAATCAAAACATCAACTCCAACCAGAGACCCTGCCACACAGGCGTGAGGAGGGACAAGTGACCGCTGGACGGCGCACAAAGGCAGGTCTCGACAGGCTGTGCCAGCCCGGAGCCCGCCCGCCAACGTGCCCAGCAGCATACTGGCTGCAGCTTGGCGGTGATCAGCCCAGAAACGAGTGCACCAGGTCAGGAGTTCTCTAAGCTGAGAAAGGAAGGATCCTGACCGGTCCCGCCGCCTTGAGACAGCAGGTTCACTGACCCCCCGACTGCAGCCACGGCAGAAGACGGGAGCACTGAGCGCGGGGAAGGCTCTGGACGGCAGCCCCTGCCCGGCTGCCCAGGGCCTGGAGCGATGACCGGGGAGTCGGTGAACACTGCTGGGGTCACTTGGGTGGAGGGGACAGTTCTAGAGGGTGACGACGGCCAGACACGTGGGCACAGACAGCCACATTTACGGGAGAGGGCAGGACCTCTCGACACAAACATCTCAACAAAAAACAAGATGGGGGTGAGCGGAGAGAACGGGGAAACCTGAGTGGATGCCGCCATGCAGACAGATGCACAGCAGCAGGGGCCTGAGGAGGGAGGGGGCAGACGCTGCTGAAGCCAGAGCCAGCCAGAGCCAGGCACAGAAATGGGGCCGCCAGCGCTCCACACGCACGCCAGTGCCACCGAGCAGGAGCCACGCCAGCATACCACGCCAGCCGCCCAGCCGGGACCACGTGCGGGGCCCAGGCAGGGGCCACGACAATGCCGCCACCTACGCCGACCGGACTACAAAACCCAGAGCTCCAACACACCCCGAGGCGCTCAGCCGCAACGCAGCAGGCGGCCTCAGCACTGCAGGAGGGCCCAGGACGACGGCAAGCTCCAACACACCCCGAGGCGCTCAGCCACAACGCAGCAGTCGGCCCTCGGCACTGCAGGAGGGCCCAGGACGACGGCAAGCTCCAACACACCCCGAGGCGCTCAGCTGCAACGCAGCAGGCGGCCCTCGCCAGTGCAGGAGGGCCCAGGACAACAGCAAGTGGACACCAGGCCACGCCGAGCGCAGCAGGACAAGCCGTCAGCTGTCGGGGCCCTGCGGGGCGGGCCAGGCAGAGGACTCAGCCTCCAGTCAAGGCCTCTCCCGTCTGCGCCTCTGGCGCCACCAGAAAATGCAATTCTGCAGAACATGGGACAGGAACCAACACCGGCACGACCCTCGTGGCCCAGGACCCACAACCAGGCAGACCCGCAGTCACCTCCACGAGCCAGAGACGGCCCCGCAGAAAACCCACAGTCCTCAGCCGGGGGCAGAGCCCCTCCATACCTGAAACTTCTTATCCCCCGTGAGACGAGAGAGCTCGCGGAACTCCAGCTGAATGCTTGTCACCTCAGCCACCGTGCTATCAGAGGTCCATCGGGGTGGGTGAGCAACTCCAGTGCCAATGTTTACATCAGAGTATGGAATCTTAGAGGGTGTTCGGAAGGCAGGCATCAACCGATTTCCAAAATCCTCCTGATACACAACACAGCAATGAGTCAACGATCCTGTTGCTCGGCGGCCTTGTCTCCATGACACGATGGTAAGCCCAACACCCGTTTTCATCAAATTCAGTGGACAGACCCGAGTAGGCCGGCTTCACGCGACCCAACCCTGGCCAGCTACGAAACCGAGCTGGACTCAATTAGTTCAGAAGGACCTCACAGGCAGGCAGCAGGCTGGCCCAATGCTGCTTCAGCCACCCATGTGCTCGGAAACAGACTCAAGAGCAGGAGGAGATAGAACTGGAAACAAACGCCCGCCACAGCCCAGTCCCGCGAGAAAAGCTCTGACTGCTGAGCACTTGAGACCCCAGTCCCCCCAGGACGCAGACAGACCCGGTGCCGGGACACTCACAGCCTTCTTCAGGAAGAGGACGTCCCCAGACAGGTGGAAGGCGCTCAGAAGCCCCCCCAAGATCCGGATTGTGCTCTCAAACAGGTTGACGTCCACATCTTTCTGAAACAATAACCTCTTGGACACCCAATTCCTGGCTTCTTGAAATTCTGCCACGTGGAACAGCAGAGGCACAGGGATAAATTAACAGGCCAGCCTTTCCCTGGCCGCGCCCTCGGGGCTGTGCAAATCCCTGCAGGGTTCCGACAGCACCTCCTCATGCAAGAGGGGGGCCCAGGAGTCCTCCAACTGCACAGAATACCCGGGGCCAGCGTGCAGCTGGGGGAAGGCCGTGCAGCGTGAGCACAAGTGCTCGACCTCAAGGCCACGCTACAGAGAAGCACGAGAGAGTGAGTGGCTGGAGGCCTGCGGTGCAAGTATTAGACGGAACAGGGCCGTGAGCGTGCCAGTTCAGAGACACCTGGGGACGCGTCACCCGTCTCACCCTGTCTGCACCGACAAGGCCCGAGGGTGACTCCGAGCACAGCCGGCCACTGTGTCGGGTCCCGTGTCGCCTCCCACAGGGCCCTTCTGACCGCAACGGACACGCGGCTGCAAACAACCCTGAACGCCACCCTCCAGCACACTCGGCGCTCTGCAGGAGGCGCAGGGCGCACGCACGTGTGGGGACAGAGAACGGCCTGCGGCCAGCACAGCCACGCTGGCAGCCAGGACAGGGCAAGCACAGCCCGGCAGGACGCGGCGCGTGGTCGCCTCCCAGACCCGGCTCACGCGGGCCCGAGGGTCACGTGCGGCCAGCTCGAGCCCACCGCAGGGACAGCAGGTACCTTTCTTTAGCCCCAGAATCCACATGGTGTCCAGGGCGTCGATCAGCGTGAGGCCGAGGCCGAACCACTCGCTGAAGGACCTGGTCAGGGGCTTCAGCTCGTCATGGCCCCAGGCGAACTTGCGGTATCCAGCCCACGCGTGGAGGAAGGCGTCTACCACAGCCTTCTGGCGCTCGTTCTGGGAGGCTGGGAGGAGGAAAGCAGGGCGTGGGCACCCAGACAGACCTGCCCTGTGGCCCCACAGCCAGTGAGCCTGCCCTGGGGGCACCTTAGGCTGCAGTGAAGACCCAAGCTGCAACCGCCACCTGGCCCAGGCTGGTCAGCCTCCACCAGGTCCCAGCAGGGACCAGCCTCCAGGAAAGAGCAAACGAGTGAAAGCAGGGTAACCAGGAGGCCTGGGTGTGCAGCCTGGTGTGTGGACATCAAACGTGGTGACCCTGACAAGAAGGTCTCGTCTGAAAGTATAGAAGTTCCTTGAAAAGCTAGTAATAGAGCTACCATGTGACCCCACGACCTACTCCTGGCTATAGATCCGGAGAAAAACACGACTGAAAGAATCCAGGCACCCCAATATCACTGCAACGTGTTTACTAAAGCAAGACACAGAGGAGACCTGAATGTCCATCAACAGAGAAATAAAGAAAACGCGTCACATGTAAACCACAGGGTATCACTCAGCCACTCAAGACAGTGAAGTAACGGCATCTGCAGCAACGTGGACGGGGCTAGAAATTGTCAGAGCGAATGAAGTAACTCAGACAAAAGAGAAGCATCCTAGGACATCCCTTATATATGGAATCTAAGAAAAAATGATACAAGTAAATTTAGTTGCAAAATAGAAAAGGACCCATAGACATAGAGAAGGAACTTACGGTTGCCGGGGAAGTGAAATGGGGAGGAGACAGTTAGGAGTCTGGGACAGACTCATCTATACTGCTCTATCCTAAACGGCTAAACACAAGGGTCTACATCACAGCACACGGGACCCTGCTCGGTGTTACAGGCACTCTACCCAGGAGAAGAGGGTGCGGCGAGTGGAGACACGTATGTGCACGGCTGAGTCCTTCCCCTGCTCGTTTGAGACTGTGACAACACTGTTACTCATCTCTACTAGAATTCAAAATAAGTTAGAATGGCCGCAGCACCGGATACTGCAAGACATCTCTCTAGGAGCCAGACGTCGTCACCAGAGCTGCAGAGAGTGCCTGCCTCACAGGAGCCCGGTCCCCTTGGGTATCCGAGGCTGAGCAGAGCTTTTGAGGGACAGCAGGAGCTGCACGGCCAGCCCGACCCTCGAGCGTGTCCCTCACCGCGACCCTCAGGACGAATGGCAGCTGAGGCTGGGGAGGGGGCAGGCGGGCCTTACCTGGGTTAGGCTGAATCCTCGCTGCCTTTGGGGAAGGCCTGGGGGGGAGCTCTGCCTTCTTGCCAGGAGGTTCAGTGCCCAGCTGTGGCTTGGTCCCTGCTCCCCTCCAGCTGCAGGAGAGAAACATGAATGCTCAGAGTAGGGACAGAGGTGTGGATAGCCCAAGGCTGCCACCAAGCTCAGGCTCAAACTCCCACGCTACCCAGGGGACCGAGAATGGACAAGCCAATAAACACCCTGTTTCACAAGGGTGCGCCTTTTGAAACACAGGAAAACACTCATTAGTACTTTGTTAAAAAAAATCAGAAAACAACGGTGCCCACGTTCAGACCATCTCTGACACTCCCAGTACCTGAGGCCGTCTCTCTGCGCCTCTGCTCCCCAGCCAGCCTCTCCCACCACCTCTGCCCTCCTCTGGGCCTGGTCCTGCCTCCTCTCCTGGGGGTCTCCATCGGGCGCTCTAATCTGCAGGTTGGGGGGTCCTCGTCGGAAATGCCTTTGGGGCTTCTGGACAGAGACAAGAGTCACTCGTACAGTGATTCCAGCCCGCTTCTAGGACGCACCCCGCCCCGGTCAGATCTGGAGCCACAGAGGGAGCGCTGTGGACTGGCTGAGCAGCTGCAGTTTCCTCGAGGAAACGATTTCCGCTTCTCACACGATGCGCAGCTTTGGGAGGAGCCCCTTTCTCGGCAGCTCCTGGCTCTGACTCTGATGGAGGCTCTGCCTATGGGCGAGTGTAGCCCTGGAGAGTCAGTTAAGCCCCTGGCCAGAGCGTGTCTGGGAGTCAGACCCTAAGGGTAGCAGGGCAGGGTTAAACCACCCCATCCCCGTCGATGGAGCCACAGAGAACACTGCCCAGGCCTGCGCCCGGGACTCCCACCTCAGCCTCGGAAGGCTGCGGCAGAGGCGGCCGGTCAGTGACAAAGCGCTGTGGGAGGCCGCACTCGTCCTGGCTCCAGCCCCCCAACAGTGGCTGTGACAGCAACTCCTCCAGCTCCCAAGGACACAGACTCGTGAGTGGAAAAGCCTCTGGCTGCAGCACCCGTGGACACCTGGGCGGAGGATCCGGGAAGTCACCCCCTTCCCAGATCCAAGCCCCACAGAGCCGGGCCCCTGGATCACGAGAGTAGGTGCGGCCGAAACAAAGCTCCGTGGATGAAGCAGGTCTCGGGGACGCGTGTCGGCATCGGACTCAGACAGGAGGTGCCAGCGGCCTCAGGATGCACAGGGGCCCCAAGACTCGCTCCACGGGAGACGTGATGTTCACGCCTTCATTTCCAGGCCCCTCCTGGACCCCAGAGTCCAGGTCGTGGATGCTGAGGTGTGGGAACGTGTCTCTGAGGAGAGACAGCCACGTTCTGCCGTCACACGAGCGTGAAGCCAGCACACCCGAGAGTGGCCGCAGAGGTGCCAGGAGGAACGCTCTTGGCTCTCAAGGGAGAAAGCGGCTCTCGCACACGGACCTTGCAGAGAGTCGGGGTGAGAGCAGGCGGCCTGCGGGGCGCGAGGCAGAGAGACGGGGTGAGAGCAGGCGGCCTGCGGGGCGCGAGGCCGGCATCGGTCCCAGAGCCTCTCCCCGGGGGCGCCTGGGCCCACCTGGACACGCGAGCCCGCGGGAGCGTGGCCCTGGCACAGAGCACCCTGGGCTCTCAGAGGCCGGCCGCTCTCCTGGGGTGGGACCTGCCCTGGCTCTGGATGACCCCTCGCCCTCGTCTCCACGCGCTCCCCCGCCCCAGCTCGCCCCCCTGAACGGCTCGGGGCCCGCCAGGACGCGGCCTAACCCCTGCCCCCACCCTTTCTGGACGGCAGGCACCACGCACCTGCCAACTCCCACTCCTCCCTGCTGACCCCACTGTGAGGCGGAGGCCCCAGCACCTCCGTCTGGGCAGGTCCAGAGTGGAGCCCCCGCCTGACCGCCCCCGGCCAGTAGCTCCCAGAGAAAAGGCACGGTCTCTCTCACCTCCCAAGGACCCGGAGCGCCAGACAGGCAAAGGGGACGGAGGACAGAATGGCCCTCCTCCTCTCTCCGCATCCCACCAGCCCAGAGCAAGGAGGCTCAGGTTAAAACCTCAGACGCACGGCAGGAAGCAGAATTCTTCCCAGTCCCTCTCAAACAGCCCATGCTGTGCTGAAGCGCTTCTGGCCTGGACCCCACTTACGACTCCACCTTCAGTTTACTCCAAGTACCTGAGGTGACAGCCCCGCCACGACCTCTGGGTTCTCAGCTGCGTTCTGAGGAGCTGGCAAGACGGGAGGGTTTGCCAGTCTCATCTGCCATGCTGCTGCCAACCTGCTGTCCACTGCTAAACAGGAGAATCTGTTTTATCTCAAATACGCCTCAAGGCCCAGAGGAGAGCCAAAGGGCGCTGGAAACAGCCCCTACACAGCCAGCCCTCCTGGAAAGGCTGGGACAGGCCGGGACCTCCGAAAGGGCAGGTCAAGGAATTCCAGAGTGGCCACAGGGATGCAAGCCTTGCCCGCAGCTCCTGGCAGCTTCTGTCTTTATCCCCACCCACAACCCAAACACTTGGCCTTTATCTTTTCCACTTCAAGGAGGGCCCACGGTGGCACACGGGCCATTCACTGGAGTGACCCACGGGGGCTCTGCAGCTTTCCTCTCCAAGGAGCCCCGAGCAGCACCCAGGAGGGAGCTGCCCTCCTCCCGGCACCTGCGCTTCCTTCCCGGCACTGCAGTGCACGCCAGGAAGTGCCTGCAGCATCGTGCATGCACACTCTGCATGGACCCTCGGACCTGGGTCTCAGTGTGAGATGGCCGGACGACAGGCCGCTTCTCACAGCAGACGTCTGCGCAACAGTCACACGGCCGCAGGTGAACAGCCCCCTTATGGCGGGGGGCTGGGGACATTCTAGGCTCCTCTCATCTCAGTTCCTGCCAACGCGCCGAAGTCCAGGCTTCCTGCCGCTGCCAGATCGCTGTGCCACCCCTTAGTCAGCCCTCAGGACGCCCGAGGATCACGCAGCTGGTACCTGTCCACTCGTCGGCCACGTGGACATAGGACAGGAGGCCGAAGAGCATCAGGACCACCAGCAGGAAGAGGACCACCATCCGCTGCAACCTCGACAGCTGCTTCCATTTCTGAGGGACAGACGACGACCATTTTACTGAAAGGAGCACGCGGAGCAATCTCTCCTGCCGTGTCCGCCTCCGGGGGG
>SJXO01001286.1:612894-629145 GCA_006408615.1 Connochaetes taurinus
CCCGGCGCCGGGGCGGGCCTTCTGAGGCCGCGGGGCCGCTGAGCCGTCGTGCGCCGTCGCGCGGCTCCGCCGGGGCCCGTGGGCGCCGCGCGCCAGCCAGGGCTTCTCAGGGCAGTGCTGACCGCGGCAGGTGCCCCCCCGCTGCCCCGCGTCCGCCGGGAGCCCCCCGCTGCGGGCCCCAGGGCTGGACCCTGCCGCACCCCCGCCCGCGCCCCCGCCGGCTGGGTTCCACCGCGTTGGTGCCCGGCCCGGCCGGGCGGGCGGGACGACGCGGGGCCCGCCACGGAGGTGGAAGCCCGGGGGTTTTCACCCATCGGACCTGTCAGCCGTAAAAGTAGCCAGCTGTTTGGTCAGCAAAATGAGTTTTTTCGGGCGTGGCAACGGGTTTGCCGTTAAGAAGGTGCAGCTGTAGCAAATAACAGCCATATCGAGACCAAGGAGAGGAATATTACTTTCGTGTGTGTTTTCCAAGATCTGGCGGCCTAAGTATCGATGCTGAGTTTGATCAAATGCTGTTTTTTCGTGGAGACTTTATGTCCCTGTAAAACCGAACAGTTTGAACAGATTGGCGAGGTTGGAGAAGAGCAGAATAGTAAGTGGTCCCAACGCTGTAATAGCGTGGAGCCTGCAGGAAACTTTGGGTCGTCCAAATCAGCCTTTAAGTCTTGTGAAAGGAAGGAATTTCAGTGAAACCTCGGGGCGTCCGTGTGCGGGTGCGTTTTTGTCCTTCCCAAGTGGAATCTGAGAGGTCTTGGCTAGCCTCATCAGCTGGAATGCAGGCACACCTCGTTTTAGCATACTTGCCCTGATGACAGTTTGTGCATAGTGTGTCTTTCAAATTGAAGGTTTGTGGCAACCCTGCACTGAGCAAACTTATGGGCACCGTTTCCCCAACAGCGTTTGCTCACTTCTGTCTCTGTCACGTTTGGCAATTCTTGCCACTTTTCAGACATTTTTATCAGTATTATATGTGTTACAGCAGTCTGTGGTCAGTGATTTCTGATGTTACTTTCAAAATGTTATAACTTGTTAACGGTGAGCAGTTTTTTGCAATAAATATTTTTTAATGAAGCACATTGATTTTTAGACACAGTGCTTTTGCATGCTTAATAAACTACAGAAGAGTATAAAGAACTTTTATACACACTGGTACCAAAAGGTTCACGTGACTTGCTTTGTTGTGAGATTCCTGTTTTGCAATGGTCCTGAATGAGACCCACAGTGTTCCTGAAGGTGTACCTGTGCTAAAGAATGCACAACATAGCTACAGTAAAAATTGTTGCTTTCAGCAGGAGTGCTTGTAGAGGGTGGGGACTAGGAGCAAGAGGGTGCTGAGGGGCAGCAGCATTGATCATGGCCTGCAGGTCCTGGACAGACCTCCAGCCTCAGCCACTGGGCTTTCTCACAGGTTCCGTTTAGCAGTGTGCACGGGTTGGGGAGGCCCTGAGCCCTGGAAGCCTGTCACAGGCGTTAAACCTGGACGGGCTTCTCTGCTTAAGGGTGTTGGTTCGTTCTGGGGGGAGGATTCGGGGGACTTAAGTTTGAGTCTTGTCAGGAAGAGCGTTGTGGCTTTTGTCAATATCAGCCGGAGATGTTGCCCGTAAAGAGGGTGGTGAAGTGAAGCCGCTCAGTCATGTCCGGCTCTTTGCGACCCAGTGGGCTGAAGCCCACCAGGCTCCTCCGTCCCTGGGATTCTCCAGGCAGGAATACTGGAGTGGGTTGCCATTTCCTTCTCCAGGAGATCTTCCCAACCCAGGGATCAAACCTGGGTCTCCCGTATTGCAGGCAGACGCTTTACCATCTGAGCCACCAGGGAAGGAGGGCGGTAGCCGATTCAACAGGAACAAATAGGTCAGTGTCTCTAGAAACAGCTCCAGGACTGTGAGACAAAGCAAAGCAAAGGCAGGGAACAGTCAATTCACTTTGTTGCCTATTTTGATTGTTACTGTGAGTTCTTAGAATTCTTTCCCCTTTTGGGAGAAAGAAATTCCAGCGTGGTATTTTCTAGGATGTCTTGGCCTGATGAATGGAGGTGGAAGAAATTGAGGAGAGGGAGTGGTGGGTATCTTGGGGGGCTTAAGCAAAAAGCAACAGGTTCAGAGACACGTTGAGGTTCATCAGGGACCACCACCATTTGGACCACTTTAGTTTTCCAAGACGGGCTACTTTACCACAGTTGAGGTGAGTGTGGTAAGAGATTCATTCCCAAACTGGAAACTTGTTTCTCTGAGTTGATGATGAACGGAGTTTGGAAAGAGCCTCGTCACTGGGGGCTAGGAGGGCGCTGGAAAGGCTGATTAGAGCCTAAAGACACTTGAAGTACTTAAGCTTGCCACAATCTCTTTCCAGTGTCCTGGCTTTTTGCAACACTCGCAGAAACTAAAAGGGTTTTGTTTAGGGACCATTATTCGCTGGAGTTGAGGTTAAGGATTTGAGAGGTCTCTCTTGGTTGAAGGCTAGCTAAATCTGGAGTAGACACGGTTTCCTGTTTGATCCCAGTCCTTTGAACTAAAAGGGAAGGATCTCCTTTCAGCCAATTAATGAACACAGAACCAAAGGCTACCTCAGTGAATCTGTTATGAAACCAAACTCAGGTCCACTTGCCCACACACTATAAAGTCAGTCTGCTGATACCAGGATCAGCCTGTGGGCTCTCGTTTCCGCAGGGCCAGCAGGCTGCAGGCCCTGGACGGACCAGACCCGGGACAGCCAGTGCTGCTCCTGCCACACTCGCTGGTCAGACAGCGCGCTCGCCAGGCCGGGCTGGATCACAGCACCTTGTGTTGACTGGAAATCCCTGCATTCTGGGAAAACTGAGTTTGTCCATCTTCCAAAACTCAGTTGCTTCAATTAGCAGCTGTCTGGGTGAGAGATGATGGGGGCACGTGGCTCCTAAGGAAGCAGGAGGGAGGTGCTTGTAGCCATGGGACCCCCGACCCACAGGGAGCCTCACCCGGGAGAGAGGACTCATCACGACCAGGGTCTCCTGGTCACGGCGTCCTCGCATCGCAGAAGGACAGACGTTGCAGGAGATGGCGAGGTGTACCCGGGGCCTCTCTGCGCTGAGCGAAACCTCACGTGAAAGTGTAATTATTTGAAAATAAAAAGGTTTTGTGAAAGCAAGCTGTTTTAATAGTTTACCCAACAAACTTGACTTGGCAGTGAGGAGCCCCTGGGCCGGGCGGGACCCTCAACCTCGGCCTCCTCCTTGGTGACCCTCCTCTGCCCCAGGCCCTCTGCTCGCCTGTGGAGCAGCTGGGAGAAGGCAAGTAAGGCACAGGTTAGGACTGACGGCAAAGCCTGGATGGAGGCACAGCCGTCCTCCGGGCCCTGGGCCTGGCCCTGACCCCGCCATCACACCCGGGGAGGGAGGCATGGACGAGCCACTGGGCCACTCCAAGCCCCTGGGAGGCTCACTGCCACTGAAGCCCCCGGGACAGCACCCTTCCTGGGGGAGTCGGCCGCATGTGGGCTGGAGGAGCAGGGAGGGGCGGGGCGGGCCTGGCCGAGCTGCAGGCCGCACTTAGGATGCTCTTCACAGGAGGAGGGGACAGGCGCCCTGTGCTGCTCTCCAGGCGGGAAGCGGGCAGGGCCCGAGCAGCCAAGCCCGTGGAAAGAGACCAGAGGCAGCCGGCTTCTCCCCACCTTGACCAGGCTGAGGGTGTGCAGTGAGGGGCTGTGCCCGCTCCTCCCTGGAGGTGGGGGGGTGGGCGGTAAGGAGCACAGGCATTGTTGTCAGAAGCTCCCTGTAGGCTTGGGGTGGTGGTGGGGGCACACTCCACGGGTCCCACTGTTTTCTGGGGGCTGAGGCTTTGGATGGAACTCGAGAGAACTCTGCCAGGTGTACAGGCCAAGCTTCCCAGAGAGCCAGCTCTGGACCTGCTGTGGGCCTCAGCCGGGCAGGGAAGGGGCGCCGGGCTGTGACCCCCAGGCTCAGCTGTCCCTCCCAACACGGAGCCTGCAGGCGCTGCCGTCGCCTCGTCTCTGCAGCACAGGAGCCCCCTCAGCTCAGACAGGCCCGTGCGCCTCTCAGCACCTGCCGCACCCGCCTGGGCCCCGCCCCAGTCCACCGGGTCCCTCTGCCTACAGCCTGGACGCCACTGCAGGAGTGAAGCCAGTGCGCCCCTGGGGGCCCTGCAGGCCTGGGGTCACCCGGCTCCCGGGGCCCTTGTGGCGGGAGGCCTCCCCCACCCCGTGGAGGAAGCCCGCTCTGTTCTGTGCTCCCCGGTCCGCAGCCAGAATCGCAGAGCAGCTCTCCTGCCCAGAGCCCAGGTGGGGCCGTGTCCCGAGTCTCGGGCCACAGGGTCGGCAGGGGTCAGGGCCGCAGCTCCTCGGCAGTGGCCTCGTCCAGGATGAGTGGGGGCCGGAACTCGCGGCCTCGCAAGTATTCCTCCAGTCCCTGGAGACGAGCAAGTCGTGATGACTGGATCCCACCTCCTGGTCCACTGGGTGAGGCCCCAGGTCAGCCCGAAGCCAGTGAGAGGCAGGGCCAGAGAGGTTTCTAGGAGCGAGGGCTGGATGCCACCTTGAGCCCCCGGGCCTGCACAACCCTCCCATAGGGCCGGCCAGAACTGCCAACGGAAGGCAGAGCGGGCTGACCTCCCACTGAGAGGCTCCCACTGGTCCAAACCCCAGGCTCAGATGGACCTGCTTTGCCTTCTCCAACCCCTCCAGGCTTCTGACAGCTCACTGCACCCCAGGTCTCCGGCAGTTCTCTGCCACTGAGGACCGTGGCAGAGCTGTGACTTCCCAGCCAAGCATCCAGCTCAGCCTGCCCCGTCCGACCCTGCCAGCGCAACCCCAGGGGAGCCCCCGCCGGCCAGTCGGCTCTCACCTCTCCAGCGTATGACACCAAGGGTGAGATCTCGCAGATGGCCAGAGGCTCTGTGCTGCCAGGCAGGCTGGGGGGTGTACTCATCAGGATCAGCTCAGGGTCCTGTCCCAGTGCCCTCCCTGGCCCCACCCACCAGGGAGCCGGCCAGTCCCTGCTCACCTGGCGGACCATCCCCCACACCCGCAGCTCTCCTCCAGGCAACCTCCTCTTCCTCTAAACACCAGGCCCCGGGCACCGCCCCAAAATGACAGGCCCTGACTTGATCTGGAAAACGCTCCTTGCCCTCTACAGGCATCTCACAGCCTGGATAGCCAGATTCAGGAGGTGGCTGTGGGCATCGGGGTGGAACCTAAGTTCCTATTGTTTCCCCACCCTGGAAGGTGACCTGCCTGCTGCTTTCTGGGTGCTCCACCTGGGAAGGTGCAGCCCCCACGTGCCCGGGGACCTGAGCAGACCTCGAGGACCAGGCGCACAGCCACCTGCATTCAGCGTGGTGCCAGGGCAGGAGCCCCCAGCCCTGCCAGCAGCCATGCCAGCAAAGCCGTGGGGTGGGGCTTGGGCTGTGACACCCTGACACCACTGTCCTTTGGGCAACACCCCACAGCCTACATTCACCTGGGCTGCTCGAGGAGCCGGGTCCCGTGTGCGTCCAGGAAGCGGGCGCCTGCCCGCAGGGCCCACCGGCAGTGCTGGGCGAGCAGGGCCCGCCGGGACGTGGAGGGGCTGTCCCTGTCGGCTGAGTCGGCGTTCTTGAGTGGGGAGAACTCCTCCTCCCGCAGCACTTGGAAGGCCACGAAGTTCCTGCGGGGGCGGGGGAGACAGCTGCAGACCCATGTGCTGGCCAAGATGCCCTGGGCCCTGGCAGCTGAAAACCAGGCCGGAGCAACATAGACTACGTGGGGGTCTGTTCTCTGGGCCCTGGAGCACGCGTGAGTCTTTGTTCCAAGACCCGGGAGCTATCTTTGGTCCTCTCTTCCCTCCCCTTCCCACCAGCCTGACCCCCAGAACCTGGGACCCCAGGTGGGGGCCACCTACCCTGGCAGCTCCAGCTACGTCCCCTGGAAACAGCTTCAGGGCCCCAGGCCAGGGCAGAGGGGGACTCAAGAGGAAGCACAGGTGTCCCCCCAAGTCCACAACCCCGAGGGCTCCGACTGCCCTAGCCACGCCCTCCGCTCCCGCCCCAGGGAGTGCTTCCTCTGGGCTTCTCACGCCAAAACCTGCCTGCAGCCCCCCAGCCCCCTCTGCAAAGGGGCACGGCCTCCATTTCCCTGCCTGTTGGGCCTCAGAGCTACCACAAAACAGGGGAAGGGGGCAGGAACAAACACGGCTTCTGCACGGACTTGGCAAATGGGAGCACGTCAAACACGAACTTCTCCATCTTGATCCCGTTCGGCTGGAGCGGCTTTACTGGGTTCCCGTGCTCGTCCACACAGGGGACCTTCTTCACAGCCACGTGTGGCTGTAGCAGGGGCTCGAGCTCCCTGGGGACGCGAGGCCAACAGGAGGTAAGACGCGGTTCAGATGGACACCTCGGGACCCCAGCCTGCCTCCCGCACGCCTGGCCAGGTGGGGCAACTGGACAGACAGACACAATGGACACAGGGCGGTAAGAGCCCAGCTGAGCCCTGTCTCTGCAGAGCCAGAGAGCTGGCCACCATCAGCCTCACCCCTGACCAAGGACAGTGGCAGCGGCAAGCCCCGGGGTGGGTGGCGCCCGCCAGCACAGCCTCTCTACAGGAGGGCCCACTCGGCCCCACCAGCTGCTGAGCTCTCTGGTACGTCCAGCTTGTTTAAACTCAAGAGCCATTCTGCACTTCAACCCACAGAAGGTCAGGTCTGCCCCCAGGCCCTGCAGCCAGGCTGGCCGGGAAGCCGCCTGCCACGCACACCTGGTGACTGTCCGGAGGAAGTCTCGGGTGAAGAAGTGGTTGCAGATGTTGCCTGCGTTGTACAGCAGGCCCCCACCTGGCGCGCGCAGCTGCGCCACCTCGGGGCTGATCTCGCTGTACTCCACCACCTGGGGGACGCCGTCCACCTGGCACACCACGCCCACTGGCTCCTCAGGGTACGCCTTCTCCACCACCTGCAGCCGCGACAGGATGGATAGATGCCTGGCTGGGCGAATAAACTAACTCACTGGGGCGGGACCGGAAAAAAAAAAAAAAAAAATCCATAGAATTTCTCTCAACTATCAACAGACTTGGGTAGAAGCTATGGAACCGTTTCAGGAGAGCAGCCAGCATCGATTTAGAGATGCCGCGGCATCTGTTGCCTATATTTGTGGAGATGGAAGAGAGCCACTCGCTGGTGAGGAATGACCGCGGCGACCTGGGGACTGAAATCCACACTGCGACCTGCGATCAACCCACAAGTACTTATGGATTCCCTCCCGTGTGCCCATCACTGGATCAGAAGCTACGCAAGAAACCTAAGAGGTGGCGTGCTTCCGGCCTCTTGTGGCAGAGAACACGAAACACACGGAGATCAGCAAGACCTAGCCGGACCAAGTTATCATTGTGTGAAGACGGTTAAGTCCTACAAGTATTATGAGATCAGTGGGGGTACAAATGGCCAACGGGATAGGCTGTGCGTAGGGAGAGTGCAGGGAAGAAGAACAAGGAGGGATAAGAGAACTCGGGTGGGAATCTTTGGAGAATTCCGGAGAGAATTTGGAATTTGGGAGCGAGGCGGAGGGAGGGGAGAGGCCAAGCCCGCCCTGCGCGGACTGCAGCTTCGGAAAGTGTGGCTCAGCGGCCCCTTCTGTTTTCTTCACTTAGGTCCCAGGTATTTCCGACAGACCGGAGAGTCTCGAGTCAGCCTTCTCGCCGGCGCTACCTCGGGAGCACTTCGGCCACGCGGCGGGAGCCCGCGCCGCCGGCCGCAGCCAGTGCTCGGGAGGCAAGCTCGGCTACAAAGTGGGCGTGGCGTGGTGAAGGGGCGTGGCGTGGGCGTGGCAGGTGGGCGTGGCTCCCCTCCCGCCTGTGCCCGCCGACGCCGCCGCAGCTGCCGCCTCCGCCCGCCGCGCGGACCGAGGGAGCGGTGTTGCCGCCGCCTGCCCGCCCGGGTGCCCGCGAGCCCGGGCTGCGGTGGGCCAGGATGTCGGGCTTCCTGGAGGAGCTGCTGGGCGAGAAGCTAGTGACTGGCGGCGGCGAGGAGGTGGACGTGCACTCGCTGGCCGCCCGCGGCATCTCGCTGCTCGGGCTCTACTTCGGCTGCAGCCTGAGCGCCCCCTGCGCGCAGCTCAGCGCCAGCCTGGCCGCCTTCTACGGCCGCCTGCGGGGGGACGCGGCGGCGGGGCCGGGGCCGGGGCCGGGGCGGGGCGGGGCGGGGCGGGGCGGGGCGCGCGCCGGCTCACCTTGGCTCCACAGTCGGCGCCCCGCAGCACGCAGAAGCCTATGAAGACCGGGTCGGCCATCCGCACCAGGATGTTGTCCACACAGTACACGTGCACGAACTCCACTCCTCGCCGCTCCATGTCCTCTAGGATCTGGTGGTCCTCAAGCGCGCTGTACAGGCCCCCATTGCCATCTGCCGACGGAGGAGAAAGGGCCTTGCAAGGGCTCCGGCCGGCCTCTAGTTGGTGGTGTGCTAGAGACAGGGGAGGCCCCTCGGGGCTGGGACCTTGCGCCTAAGGGCGCGCTCTATCGCTATCCAAGTAGCCCTGTGGCTGTTCCACGTGACAGATGGGAATCAAGGCCCAGAGAAGGGAGGCCCCTTGCTCAGGACTACACAGCTTCTGGGCAGCATATTCTGGCCTCTGTCCCAGGCCTCTTGACCCCGAGCTAGCCCCACATTCAGACCCTTCCTGCCTCAGAGACGGGGCGTACCTGGTGCCATGGCGACCTTGTCTTTCCTCTCCAGGATGGCCCTGCCGTCGAAGGACACAGCAGGCAGCATGCGCTGCTCAAACATGATCACGTTGTTGGGATCCAAGTGGAAAAAATCATGCTCCTTGAAGAACCTGGCCGTGGGCCCCAGCGTGAACTCACTGGTCATGATGTACCTGCAAGGGAGGCAAGGCTGAGCCAGCCTTGCACAGGGCCTGGTCCCCCTGGCAGATGGGACTGGCAGGCCTCCCTCTGGGTGGGGGCTGGACTCTGACTGGGGCTGTGCTGGGGTTCAAGTCCTGGTGCGGAGCAGGACCGGGGCTACACAAGTTGGGGGAGGGGAATCACTCTGGGGCCAAGCGAATGCAGGCGGGCACACCAGGGCACCGTGCAGCGGGTCCCGTAGCGCTCGCCGGCCAGCTGTTCCACCCGCCGAATCCGCTCTGCCTGCAGCTGGTACAGGGTCTTCTGGCTGGGCAGCCCCACCTGATACATGCCCTTGGGGTAGGTCACCCCCAGGCGGGTGCCCTGCCCACCAGCCAGCAGCAGCACGGCCACCTTGTTCAGGGCGATCTGATGGAAACCTGGAGGCAGGGGGCAGCATGAGGGGGCTCCCGAAACCCACCACACAACCACCCCTTCATTTTAGCGCAAACCAAAGTTGAGCCTGGGGCTGCGAGCCACAGCGCAGAACTTTCCAGATGACACTCTGACCTGGGCCGGGGCCTCACCCACCCCTAACCTTACCCCGACCCTGCCGAGGTTCTGACCACGCCCTCCTGGGTCCTTCAGAGGAAACACCCCGCGGGCCTGTTCGGAGCCGCCAGCGGGAACCCGGGGCAGACTCCCCTCCAAGAGCAACAGCCTCAGCTACGGGCCGAGAGGCAAGGAGCACAGCCGGCCGGCGCTGCCTGTGAAACGGGGCCTGTGCGGGTGTCCAGGGGTCCCCTGCTGTCAGTAAGTGGCAGCTGGCCATCCAGGGGCGCCCAGCACGAAGCGCACCCCCAGGGAATTCGGCCTGGGGGCGGCGGCCCCAGAACCCACCCGAGCCGGTACGTGTGAGCGGGCAGGCGATTTCACGAGGAAGGCAAACGGAGCTTCAAGCTCCGCTGCCCCGCGCGCCCCGCTCGGCCCGCTCCGTGGGCGTGGCCCCTTCCGGCCGCCCGCGGCGGCCGCCGCCCGGACCCCCGCCGCCTACCTTCCTCCTCCCAGAGCCGCCGGGTCTGGGGGTCACCCTCGCTCGCGCTGCCCACGCGCTCAGGAGGCAGGGGCTGCAGGCGCGCAGCCAGGTCGGGCGGCGGGCCTGGGGGGCGCGCGCAGGCGGCAGCGGCGCGCTGGCAGTGCTGGCGCAGCGCCTCGGGCTCCAGGGCCTCGAGCTGGGCCAGCAGCGCGGCGCGGGGCTCCGGCGCCAGCTCGGCGCAGAAGCGCAGGAGGTGCTCCTGGCTGGCGCGCTGCAGCCGGGCGCGCAGGTCCGCCTCCGAGGCCATGTTGCCGCCGCTGGCCGCGCTGGCGCTCGTGACCCGCGCTCGGCGGCCAGAGTCACGGGACCCGGCGGGCGGCCCGGGGCGCCCCGCCTTGACCCCGCCCCGCCCGGGCCCGGCCGGGCCGCGGACCCCGGCCCACTCCGCCTTCTTCCGCCCCCGCCCCTCCACTATTCAGCCCCGGAGGCCGCTCCGAGCCCCGCCCCTGCCGCCCTGTAGGGCGGGCTTCACGTTTAGTTCACCTCCTAGCCCACAGTCAGTCCCCAGCGGAGCCAGGGGCCGACTCTGCCCGTGGACGTGTTTGCATCTACCAGGACCCCTGGCGCCTGGGGGCTCAGACTGGGGACCCCAGTCTGGGGGCTCAGGGCTCAGGGCCAGCAGACTGAGGGCTGGGCGGGGGCGGACTGAGCCAGATCTCCAGCAGGGCCCCCCAGAAGGCCAGCCTTCCTGCCTGTGGGCCCCCTCCTTCTCATTCCTCCTCCTTCCCATTGCCGTGTGACCGGAAGCCAGCACGCAGGGGCTGCCCCTGGCCCTGCCTTTTTACTTGAACCATCAGATTTTAAACCTCTTGCTGCTTATAGCCTCCTTGGTGAAAAATATGAAAGAGTAGCTTCAGGCACAGAGGACGAAATTTTCTTTTAGAAAGGAGTTTCATTAAGTCTAAAAGTCATACGTTCCCGTGGTTAAAACAAGTTAAAGGGTGCTTTAGGACCCGAAATGAAAAGATCTCTGGGACTCCCCTGGTGGTCCAGAGACTAAAACTCTATCTCCTGATGCAGGGAGGCTGAGTTCAATCCCTGGGCAGGGAACTAAGATCCCACAGGCTCCAGTTAAAGATCCCAGATTGTTGTTCAGTCATTAGTCGTGTCTGTCAGTGACCCCACGGACTGCAGCAAGGCAGGCTCCTCTGTCCTCCACTATCTCCTGGAGTTTGCTCAAATTCACGTCCATTGAGTCCATGATACTATTCAACCGTCTCATCCTCCGCCACCATATTCTCCTCCTGCCCTCCATCTTTCCCAGCATCAGGGTCTTTTCCAATGAGTTGGCCAAAGTATTGGAGATTCAGCTTCAGTGTCAGTCCTTCCCGTGAATATGCAGGGTTGATCTCCTTTAGGATGGACTGGTTTGATCTCCTTGCAGTCGAAGGGACTCTCAACGGTCGTCTCCAACACCACAGTTCGAAAGCATCATTCTTTACTGCTCTCAACCTTCTTTATGGTCCAACTCTCACATCCGTACGTGACTATTATAGCTTTGACTGTATGGACCTTTGTCAGCAAAGTGATGTCTCTGCTTTTTAATATGCTGTCTAGGTTTGTCATAGCTCTCCTTCCAAGGAGCAAGCATCTTTTAATTTCATGGCTGCAGTCACCGTCCCCAATGATTCTGGAGCCCAAGAAAAGAAAATCCGTCACTGCTTCCGCTTTTCCCCTTCTGTTTGCCATGAAGTGATGGGACCGGATGCCGTGACCTTAGCTGTTGTTGCTGTTTTTTAATGTTGAGTTTCATGCCAGCTTTCTCACTCTCTTCTTTCAGCTTCATCAAGAGGCTCTTTAGTTTCTCTTCACTTTCTGTCATTAGCATGGTATCATCCACATATCTGAGGTTGTTGATTTCTCCTGGCAACCTTGATTCCAGCTTGCGATTCATCCAGTCCAGCACTTCCCATGATGTACTCTGCATTTACGTTAAATAAGCAGGGTGACAATGTATATATAGCCTTGCTGTATTCCTTTCCCAATTTTGAATCAGTCAGTTGTTCCACGTCCGGTTCTAGCTGTTGCTTCTTCTTCCTTTATTTAAGTAACTTTATTTACTCACTTTCGGGTTTGGGGGTCTTTATTGCTACACGGGCTTTGCTCTAGTTTCAGAGAGCGGGGTCTACCTCCCAGTTCCAATGCATGAGCTTCTCATGGCGGTGGCTTTTCTTGCAGAGCACGGGCTTTAGGACGCTTGAGCTTCGGCAGTTGCAGCTTCCAGGCTCTGGGGCTCAGGCTCAGTGGTTGCGGTGCACAAGCTTAGTGGCTCTGCGGCATGTGGGATCTTCACAGAGCAGGGGTGGAACCAGAACCTCCTGTATTGGCAGCCTGATTCTTTACCACTGGGCCATCAAGGAGGCCCTAACTGTTGCTTCTTGAGCTGCATACAGGTTTCTGAGGATGCAAGTCAGGTGTTCTGGTATGCCCAGCTCTTTAAGAATGTTCCACAATTTGTTGTGAGCCACACAAAGGCTTTAGCATAGTCAGTGAAACACAAGTAGATGTTTTTCTGGAATTTCTTTGCTTTCTCCATGATCAAATGAATGCTGGTAATTTGATCTCTGGTTCCTCTGCCTCTTCGAAATCCAGCTTGTACATCTGGAAGTTCTCGGTTCACATACTGCTGAAATCTAGTTTGAAGGATTTTACCTGGCTAGCATGTGAGATGAGTGCAATTATGCGGTAGTTTGAACATTCTTTGGCATTGCCCTTCTTTGAGACTGGAATAAACACGTTTTCCAGTCCTGTGGCCGCCGCTGAGTTTTCCAAATTTGCTGACATATTGAGTGCAGCACGCTAACAGCATCATCTTTTAGGACTTGAAATATCTCAGCTGGAATTCCATCACCTCCACTAGTTTTATTCATGGTAATGCTTCTGAAGGCTCATTTGACTTCACACTCCAGGGTGTCTGCCTCTAGGGAAGTGACCACGCCATTGTGGTTTTCCAGCTTACAGTTCTTCAGTGTATTCTTGCCACTTCTTAATCTTTCCTGCTTCTCTTAGGTACTTACTATTTTTGTCCTTTACTGTGCCCATCCTTGCATGAAATGTTTTCCTGCTATCTCCAGTTTTTTTGAAGAGATCTTTAGTCCTTCCCAATTTGTCGTTTTCCTCTATTTCTTTGCATTGTTCGTTTAAGAAGGCCTTATCTCTCCTTGCTATTCTCTGGAACTCTGCATTCAGTTGGGTATATTTTTCCCTTTCTCCCTTGCCTTTCACTTCTCTTCTTTCCTCAGCTATTTGTAAAGCCTCCGCAGACAACCACTTTGCCTTCTTGCATTTCTTTTTCTTTGGGGATGGTTTTGGCCACTGCCTCCTGTACCATCCCACATGCCAGAACTAAGACCCAGTGCAAAGGAAGGGAGACAAAGAAAGAAAGAAAAGAAAAGAAAAGCCTCCTCCAGCCTGTCCCACGAACGCCTGTTAAGGCGCGAGCCCCACCCCTTCCAAGTACCCTTCCTGGGTTAGGAGGCAGAGCTTAACAGCCTCTTGGGGGTCCCCTGCACTCGCTAGGGACTGAAAGAAGTGGGCCTGCCTCTGGGTCTTTGCACCTGAATGGGTTGTTTTCAGAAAATCAGAGGACTTCCTGCTCCACTTTGCTAGATCTCTGCTCACAAGTCACACTTGGGGGGACCCTTCTATCCTTTTCTGTTCCTCCTTGCCTTTCTGCACCCTCCCCTGCCCGGCTTCCCACGGGAACTGAACCCCTGAGAGCTGGATGTTGTCTGGTTCACTGCTGTATGCCATCACGTGATCCATGACCAGCACACAGTGGACACTCAGCCAACGCCTGTTAACAGAACGATCGTGTTGGGCCCCAGGTCTAGCAGTGACTGGGCCAGACGGCTGTGTGGGTACGCACGCTGCATGGGGGGCTGGTCCGCTCCATCAGTCTGTGGCCCTGAAGGGAGGTCTGCGGCAGGCGCTCCAAGTGGACAATGTGTGTGGGAGGTTGGGACTCAGCTGAGGTCAGGAGGATTCGGACAACCGAGACCATGTAGCCGGAGGCACCTGAAGGGCCAAGAGTAGGGGGGCCGGCCCACCTGGGCAGAGGGGGCACTGACAAACGGGGGTACCTAGGAGACACAGGAGGGTGCCAGCTTCTTGGGCCACCTGCCAAGGGTGGCAGAGGACGGTGTGGCCAGTGCCCCTGCCCGCTCCAAAGAGCTCCTGGCTGCCACAGAGAAAATTACAACTAGGGTGGGTACCTCTAAAGCTTAAAGGCCGCAGAGGATCTGCCTGGCCTGGGCCTCTGGGGAGCCTCCCCCATCCCCCACCAGGGTGACAGCCAACCTGAAAGCTACAGGTGGGAAGGTGTTGGGCAGGTTGGAAAGCGACACGGAAGGAGGAAGTGATCAGAGTTCAGGATCAGAACGACATGGGGACCACGCCTTAGTCCCACGTCCAGAGCTGGCACTGACTCCAGCTTCTCCTTGCCTTTCTCCAGTGCCTAGTGAGGGGCCGTCGGAACACCCATGGACCAGGGGCCGGCAGGGCCCACCTTCCCCATGGCTCTAGAAGCCCTGAGGGGCCTTTGCTTCCTTGGCACAGTGGGCTCAGGCTCACAAGGGCCGTGGCCTAGCCTGGGTCCCGCTGGGCATGCCGTCTGAGAGGCAGCAGCTTTGCCCGCTGCCAGCCACCGGCCTCCATACCCACACTAACCCCACAGAGCTGCCCCCAGGCCTCCCCCTCCCACGGGCCTCGCCTTGGTTCAGCGTCCCACCCAAAGATGCTCTTTCCGCTGTGACCTCCAGGAAGGTTTCCACTGAGCACCACTGTGGACCAGAAGAGCACGGGGCTCAGCCAGGAGTACCGAGGAAGGGTGTTCCTGGCAGGAGAGCCCCGAAGTGCAAAGACGCAGAGGTGAAGGAACGCCAGTACCCTGAGCATTGGGGACTGGGGTGGGGGATGGGTGCTGGAAGCAGAGAAGGAAGGGGAGGTGAGCTGCAGGACAAAAGACCTGAATGCCTCTGGGGACTCTGGCTGGTCCTGCCACTAAAGGGGAAGGCAGAGACAGACCAGTCTCCACGGGGTGACTCTAGGCTCACAGCTTTCTAGGTACCCCCCAAAGAGTCCTCACTTTGAGGGATAACCCCAGGGGAGAAGAGGACCCAGGACACTCCCTGGCCAGGGCAGCTGCCCTTACAACAGCTTGAGACTCAGACCAGTGCCTGGGGCCCGAGGACACAGAGGCACAGGTAGGCAGGCCAGCCAGAGTGTGGAGCCCATAGCCACACCAAGAGCCTGTCTGGAGGAGGTGATCGTCAACTCTGTTCTTTTACCCCCCAAGGTGAACAGTCTTCTTCTAAAGCAGCAGATAACTCATGTGCTCTGCTCAGTGGCAAAGTGGGGTATCAGTTACATGGAGAAGACCATCAGTGGAGGAAAGGGATCAGGGCAGGACCTCAGGGCAGGCTATGGGGAAGGCAGGGTCCCAAGCAGACAGCCTCTCGGGTCCTTCCCTGATTTGGGGAAGGTCCCATCAGTGGGCCTGAGGTGAGGCCTTCCCAGACTGACCAGACAGAGTGACCAGGGAATGAAGCAGGGGCAGTGGGCAGGGGTGGGAGGGGTGCACAGGCCTGCCTAGCTGGCTTCAGGAGGCCCGGTGTGCCCTGGTTGCAGCTGGAGGCGGTGTCGGGCCAGAGGAAGGGGCTGGAGCAGAAGGACCTTGTGAGCACACGGGAATCTGGGGACACAAGAAACGTGGCTTTGTCCTGCGGCCGGCAGGAAAGGCCAGGCTGTCCCGAGGGGCCGGCGGAGGAGCGAGCAGCGGTGGGGACAGAGAGGCTTCTGTGAGCGGAAGCGCCCAGCTGGCTGGAGCCCACAATCCCCTCGGGGCCCGCCTGGCGCAAGAGAAAGGAGCCCCAGAGCTGCGCCGAGGGACACTCAGCGAAGAGCGCGCGGGGCAGCTCGAGGGGAAAGGGGGGGTCCCTGGAGGGCTGCTCTCCTCCTTATCCCCGGAGGCCACCTGGGGACAGGTTACCGCCAGCCCCGGGCCCGGCCTCCGGAAGGTGGGCTGGGCGGCCAGAGCCAGCGAGGTCAGGACCGCGGAGGGAGCGGCCGGAGTGGTTGCGGCTGGGGCGCCTACGGGGGCGCTCGGGGGTCCCGCCCCCACCCGCAAGCTCGCCAGGGAGGCGGACTTGGGGGACCCCGCCCCCGGCCCGCCGGGCGCCTCCGCGCGCCCCCGGCCCCTCTGGGCACGGCGGGAGCGCGCGAGCCACCGGCCTCCCCACCCGAAAATCAAACCAGGGCTGCCGGCCTCTCAGCCAATCAGAGAGGAGACGAGCTAGCCTCGGCCAATGGCCGCCGCGAATGCTAATGAGCACTGACGCCACGGGGAGGCC
>SJXO01001286.1:650960-666746 GCA_006408615.1 Connochaetes taurinus
GCAGCTCAGGCCGTACCTGTGGCCCGCAGGCCGGGGACACTGCAGTCGGCTGGGCGCTTGGTTATATGCTGAACCTGACCAACCTGATCCCCGCTGACCCTCCTGGGCTGCGCAAAGGCACAGACTTCAGCTCCTGGGTCGTCCTCCTCCTGCTCTTCGCCTCCATGCTCCTGGCGGCGTTTGCCCTCCTGCTGCACCAGGCGCGCTCCACCAAGTCGGCGAGCACCATCTAGGGGCCCCAGCGCGAAGCCTCCCCATCTCCATATCCCCTCACCCCTCACCCCACCCCGCCACCAACATCTCTGTCCCTAATGCAGCGCAGGATCAAGACTCAGGGCCCACGCCGACATCTGGCTGGGACGGGCAAAGGGAAGGGAACCCAGCCCCACCCTCCCCAACTCCAGCCTTGGTCTCACCTCCAGGCCTCCTGCTCCCCCTCTTACTGAGGGTGGGGGTGCTCAGCCTGTGAAAGCAGAGTCGGGTCTCCGGGAGTGGAGTTCTGAGGGCCCCTCCCACCCCAGGATTGGGTATTGGGGGTGGGTCACGGTCACAGCCCAGGGCCTACTTGTACACATTTTTTAATATTGAATAAAAGGATTTTCGTAGAGCAGTGGAGAGAATGTCCACTGGGCGGGGCCTCTCTGTCGCCTCCCTCCCCACCCCAGCTGCGTTGGCTGCACAGGCCCTGCTCTGGTCCTAGGGGAGGACCCTGGCTCTTCCTACTTCCTTCCTCTCTGGGCTCAGGCTAGGGGAGCGCAGACCCTGGTCCCTTGTGGCACCACCGTGGCCTGGAGTAGCTGTCAGCTGGCTGCTCTAAAACAGAGCCCCTGAGACTCCTGCCAGACTGGAGCCTGGGCCCTGGTCTCAGGTTGGCCGGGGTGGGGTGGGGATGGCAGACGAGGGAGTGAGTGGGCCCAGCGATGGCCTAAGTTGCAGGCAGTGCTCAAGGGGGCTTCCCTGGCAGCTCAGCGGTAAAGAATCCGCCTGCAATGCAGGAGGTGCAGGAGACGTGGGTTCAATCCCTTGGCTGGGAGGATTCCCTGGAGAAGGAAAAGGCGACCACTCCAGTTTTCGTGCCTGGGAAAATCCCATGAACGTGACTGGGCACGCAGGCCTCGCAGGCGGTGCTCAAGACACTGAGGGAGGTGGGGGGAAGGAGGGGGCAAACCCACTGCGCTCCCAGGAGGCAGTAGGTGGGGTTAGGGGGTGCGCCCCAGTGCTTGCCGTCGTGGGGCCTCCCGGAGCTGAAAGGCTGTGCCCTGGGCACCGTGGACAGCTCCCAGCTGGCCGTCCGCAGCAGCTCCAGGTCGCTCTTGCCCCCTGGTGGCCTCACCGGGAGCGGCCGGGCCAGTGTGTGTGCCTTTGCCGCGTGTCTGAATGCCCGGTCGGCCTCCGGGCACACCTGCGCGTCCCCGTGCGCCTGCCCAGCTGTGTGCGCCTAATGTCCCTCCAGACCCAGGCGGATCCTCCGCTCCAGGAGGGTGGCTGGGGGGGGGTGGGAGTTATCAGCCCGAGAGGGACCGGCTGGGGACGCGCATCCCAGGGGACCCGAGCCCCAGCCAGCGCCCCGCCGGGAGAAGGCCCCGCTTGCAGAGGCCGCAGAGGCTGCGGCGCCCGGAGGGCCGGCTGGGGGGCCGCGGAGGGGCTCGGAGCCGGAGGGGGCGCCGCCTGACCGCGGCCCCGCCTCCGCAGGTGGGGCGCGCAGGCGCACTCCGACGCGGCGCCCTCGCCGCCCCCGCCCGGATCCCCTGCCGCAGCGTCCGCGCCGCCGCCGCCTGTTTTCCTCGGCGTCCGCCTCCGGCCTCCGCCCCCTCCTCGCCGCCGCCTCCCCCGGCGCCCCGACCCACCCTCCCCGCCGCCGCCGCCGCCGCCGCCGCCGCCCTGGTCTGGGCCCGCAGGCCTCGCAGGCCCCGCCGGCCCAGCCCGCGAGCCGCCGCACCGGCCTCGCCTGGCCCTGCTCGGGTAAACAGTCCCCGGCGGGAAGGGCGCGGCGCCGCGCCGCCGAGGGACTCCTCTGGACGCGGCTTCTCCGGGCTCCTTGGCGGCGAACCTGAAGTCCGTCCGCTCCTTGTCTTTGTCTGGGTTCGTGAGCCGGTGGGTCGGTGTCGCAGGCGGGCTGTCTCGGAGCGGGCCGCGGCCTGGAGCCGGTCCCACGGGCGTTTCTGCGCGCGCGGCTCCGGTGCCTGCCGGCCTCCTTGCCGGTGGCCGTCCTGGAGTTGGAGGCGCGGTGCTGGTCTGTCCCTGCCGCTCCGGCGGTGGACACGCACCTCGCTTTGCTGGTGGCGTCTGAAGTTTCGCGGGCGTCTGACAGCTCGTCTCAGGCTTCGGGGCTTGCTCTGGCCTCGCTGAGGGCAGGAGGAGCTCTCAGTCTCTGCTTCCTCGCTCACGCTCTGCCCTGCGGGGCCCCTCCGTTCCGTCTTCTGTGCCTGGCAGTGGGGGCACCCCCCAGGGCAGATTCACGCAGAGAGGGATGAGCCCAGGGTCCTGGGAGACCCTGCCAGCTTCCCAGATGGCACTGACACTGCAGACTTCTGCAGGAACCCAGAATCCTGCTCGCACCCTCTCAGGTGGCAGGACCAGGGGGCTTTGTACCCAGGCCCCATTTCTCCTAGCAGCTCCACAGGAGAGGTGCTACCTTTAGCCCATTTCACAGATGAGAAAACTGAGGCACAGATGTGCCGTGACCAGTATGCCATGCGGCTGGGACGCTAACCTGCGCGGTGTGGTCTGCATGTAGCCTCAAGAGGCCAGAGCAGGCCAGGCTTCTTCCTGGGCACAGCACCCCTGGTCAGGGGCCTGGCCTGACCAGAGGAGGCTCCCAAGGAGGCCTGAGGGCCAGGACATGACTGGCCTGGGATGGTGGAGGCTGCCTGCTGGCGGCCTGGCTCCAGGGCGTACAGCGTGGGGCCCCCGAGGAGACCGGGAGGCCGGGTGCCACCCCAGCGGCTTGTCAGCTCTGTGCTCGCCCAGATGCGGGGCAGCGTGCCAGCCGCTCTCCAGGTGTCGTTCCTGGGGCCTCGTTTGCACTCTGAAGCTAGAGCGGGGACCTTCCCAGGATCGATGGGAAACATCCGAGTCTTCCTGGGGCAGGGGGCAGGGAGCGAAGGGAGACCCCTGGAGCCCAGAACCGAGAGCCGGCTCTGGACCGCAGGCCCCTAGCCCTGGTCAGTGCACCCCGAGTTCTCAGCACCCAGGGGCTGGGACTGCCTGGCTCCCCGGGGGCCCAGCCGCGGGTGGGGTCTAGACAGACCTGCTGGCCCAGGCTTAATGTTTAACCAGCCCCAGCCCTGGGTCCACCGCAGACATTGGTGCCTGCCGAGCCAGCTTGTGCAGGAGGTGGGATCCCTGGGAGGGGAGCCCCAGCCCACTTGCCCACCTGCTGTAGAAGCTGCTGGAACTTCCTCCAAGGGATACCTACAGCCAACGGGCTGTGAGCATCGTTACCAAGGAAACCAAGTCAGGCCAGCTGAAGTCTGGAGGACAGCCTGGGATGTCACCCTCCTGCGGGTGGGGGGGGGCTGGGCCAAAGGGACCAGTCCTGGTTGTCCAAGACACCCCCAGCCCTACCTCCCCAGGCATGATTGACGGTCCTGTTGGGTCCCTCCGTGGCTCCCCAGGCTCTGCTGCTGAGTGACTGGGGCCAGTGTCCCCGGCCTTGAGACCCCCCAGGGTGGCGGTGCCTCAACTTCTGCATCCAGAGAGGAGACTGAGGCTGAGAGGGCCTCCGCCCTCCAGTCCCCAGCATCAGGGTGGGAGCCACGGCTGCGTGTGCAGGACACTGAGGTCTGGGCCCCAAATTAGAAGCGGCCTCCCTGCTGCAGTCCCAGACCCCCCGTCCCTGGCAGTGGCGGCTACAAGAGTGCCCCGCCTGGTTTCTGTTTGCGAAGCCAGTGAGCCCGGCAGACCCCATCCCAGGTTTCCCCACCCCAGCAGCCCCTCTCTGTGCCAGAACGGGCTAGAAGGTAGATGTGGGGGGAGCGACTGGATCTGGGCCGTCTCCCAGCCGGGCTTTCTAGGGCTGTAGGGTGTCGTGATGGGCTTTGAGTGGGAGCCCTGAGGGGCTGAGAGAGACCAGGGCCCCACCCTCTGGGGCTCCCAGGCTGGGTGAGAGGCTTCCTCTGGATCAGCTTGAGGCCAGAAGCAGGGCTTGGAGGGCTGCCCGATCCTGCCCAGGAGAGCTCTGTGCTCTCAGGAGGACAAGAGACAGTTTCTGTGCAGAAAGCTGGCCTGGGCCTGGGCACTGGACTCTGGGGAATGGGTGGGGTGAGGGAGTTCCCAGAAGCGTCAGGACTGTTTGTCTTCCTGGTTCTGATCCCTGACGCAGGGGAGGCAGGGCCTGCCCAGAACAATGGCCGGAGCCTGGCTTGGCCAGCTCTGGGGTGGGGGCGGGGTGGCCAAGCCAGCACCACTTCTGGGCAGGGGCTGAGTCAGACCCTCCGAGACCCTTTTCTTCCTCTGCTTCCTTCCCAGATGCAGCCGCCTGTCCTGGGAGCCTGGACTGTGCCCTGAAGAGGCGGGCACGGTGCCCCCCGGGTGCACATGTCTGTGGGCCCTGCCTCCAGCCCTTCCAGGAGGATCGGCAGGGGCTCTGTGTGCCCAGGATGCGCCAGCCTCTGGGTATGGCCCCCCGCCCCCCGGTACATTTGCTCCCTTCCTCGGCGCTCGGGGGTCCTGCACCTTGTGGGAGGCCAGGACTCGCCGTCTCCCTCCAAGTGGACTGGTGGCCCTTTCCAGATGGCACCAGTGTGGAGTTGGGCAGTGGGCTGGGGCCTGGGGCAGTCACCCTTCCCAGGGCCGCCGGTACCCAGCATGAAGTGCCAGGGTGACCCCAGGAGAGACAAGCGTTCCCCAGGCCTGAGTCTCCGCAGAGTCAGGCAGCCACCTCTCCACCCCCCGAGCTGCCTCTGCTCTTTGCCCAGCGCCCCTTCTCTCTCCATCACGCACTCGTCCTGTCTGCTTGAATGCCCTGGTGCTGCCCTGACCCAGCGTCTGTTGGGATGGTGCCAGCCAGAGTGACTTCAGGTGTGATGGGGCATTACAGAGGGTATTGTGGGGGCTGAAGAGTTGGACAGGGTGGGGGGGGCTTCCTGGAGGAGCATGTCCCTGGCAATGAGTTGGGGGTGGGCACTGAAGCCACGTGGTCTGCTCTGCGGATGCTGAGTGTCAGAGTCTACTTGGCACCTCTGTCTGGGACGGGGAGGCCCATCCACAGCCCTGCCCCGGCAGCTGCCCTCCCTTCCTCCTGGTGACCAGGCAGGGGTGGGGTTAGGACGGGGCTTCTCTGCATCCCTGGGGAGTCCTGCCCCCTTGGCCGAGGCCCCCGTGGCCCAGGTGATGCACTGTTCCTGCGTTCCTCCTGCCACTTTGTGGGAGGCGGGTGGGGAGAGGGCCGGCGCCCCTGTCCTGGCCTCTGCGTGTTAGTTACCCTAGCACTTGCCCCCTGCCTACTTGCCTGGGAACTGCCGCACACACAGTTGCTTCAGTTCTCACCATGGCAACTAGGATGGCCCGGGCCCGCGGGCTGGCCCCTGGTCCTCTGGCTCCTGGGGCCTAGAAGGAGCCTGTGGGGAGGAGACCCAGGCCTGGGGACTGGCTGGCGGATGGGCCTTCCCGCTCTCTCTGGGAAGGCCACCTGTAGCTGGTGTTGCCAGGGAGGGCCCAGGGCCCCTCCAGCTGATGGCCCCTCGCCCTCGCCAGGGGAGGGCTTGCACCAGCCCAGACTGGAAGAGGAGATCGACTTCCTGGCCCAGGAGCTAGCCCAGCAGGAGGCGGGGCGCCCCGGGCTCAAGGCCCCGTCCCAGCTTGAGGGACAACAGCGGCCCCTGGAGGCGGGTGAGACCCTGACCCGCGCATCTGTCCGGCTCCCCACACCCTTGACCCCAGCCCGGTTTTGCTGTGCTAACTTGCCATCTCCCTGCAGCGGCCACCCTGGGGCTTTCAGAGCGAGGCCAGGGTCTCCCCTCCACGCGGGGAGCCCCGGCGCCCACAGCCCGCCCCTCCCTGGGCCCCGCTGTGTCGTCTGGGCCTGTGCACATGTCCCCGCTGGAGCCGCGGGGCGGGCACGGTGACGGCCTCACCCTCGGTAGGTCCGGCCGGGCGGGGAGGCGGGGTCCTGCCCCGAAGGCTGCCCTGACCGCACCCCCTCCCTGCAGTGCTGATCCTGGCATGCTGCGTGGCCGGCGCGGCCGCGCTGGCGGTGGCGGCTCTCTTCTACGGGGAAGGGGTGCAGGGGGAGGTGGAGGGGGTTCCCTCCCCTGCTCTGGGCCCACCTAACGCCACCGTTCGCAGACGGGAGAGATGGAGGTTCGGAACCCGTTGTTTGACCATGCCTCGCTGTCCGCGCCCCCGCTGCAGTGACCTGAAGGCTGACGCCCACCCTCTCGCCCACCCTCTCAAGGACCTGATCCACACTGGTGGGGAGGAGCAAGGGGCCTGGCCTTTCCCATTAAAGCGAGGGTGTCCTGATGCGCGCCTGCTTGTGGCTGGGGCCTCAGCGGCTAGGAACCCCTCGCGGGGCAGACTCCTGCCTGACTGTGCCCCCTTGTTGCACCTGTCCCAAGTGTGGAAGCCCCCAATCGAGGGGAGGAGGAGAACCCTAGAGACCAGGCGTGGATTGGTAATACTGGAGACAAGCTAATTAAAGTACATTTCAAAGCTTTGACTGAGTGTGTTAGAGACTGACCTCCCCCCAGCAGGGGGCCATGGTGGATGGACCCTGGAGTGGGTCCCCGGGCCTCTGCTGCACCCCCAGCCTGGGAAGGCCCTGTCACTGCCTGCTGGGGAAGAGGGCTGCGGAGGGGAGAGTATGGGCACATGGCCAGGCCAGTTTGGAGTTAGCGCTTTTCCCTCAAACACCCCATCCTGTGTATGATGAAAAGGGCTGGGAGTGGGCACTGCAGATACTGGCCAGTGGGCACCGAGGCCTCCGTTCCTGCCCTGCCTCCGCCAGGAGGGATGGGCTGCACACCTTGTCTCTGGGCTCATTGCGGGACCACGTGGACTCCTGGGCCCCTGCAGCATACATAGGGGGTATGCCAGGCAGAGGAACCTAGGCTACACACAGGCGGGTAGACCAGGGTGGGCAGCTGAGGCGACAGAGGTGGTGGGGTCCCTGAATGTTAGGAAGTACCTCTCAGGTGACCCCAACCCCCTGCCGAGAAGCAGGAAAGCCAGTGGAGGGGGAGGTGACCTTCAGCTGAAGCCCCAGAGTGGGGTCCATGCCTGGAGGGCCCCTAACTGGTCTCCAGGGCCCACGGGAAGAGGCTCCCCCTTCCAGAGGCCTTTTTCAGTGAAATCAGGGCTGGCCGCTAGTCAGGGAAGAGGGACCAGGGGCTGGGACCAGGCCCCTCAGCCCACTCACCGGGCTCTTGCCCCCACGGAGCCCAGTGCCCGCTCCCGCCACTGGCCCCGGCGAGCTCAAGCAGAGCAGCCAAACTCCTGCAATCACCGCTGGAACCAAGCCCTCAACAGCCCGGAGGTGGGCGGGTCTGTCCTGCACACACACCTTTGCCGCTCCAGCGGCACCCGGGGCTGAGCCGGGGCAGGCTGTGGTGCGCAGGGCCCTGGAGGGGGCCCGGCAGGCCCTGGAGCTCCCCCTGGATGGGATGTGGCCAGGACTCCAGCCGACAGGAAGGGCAGGAGGGCTGGAAGGGCTGGTGGCCTCGGGTGGTCCGCAGTGAGGCTGAAGGCAGCCGCCTGCTGTGACTGCTGCCCCCGCAGCTGCCCCCGATCTGGGGCCCCCTTTGCCAACTGCCAGCCTCTGTGCACCCCTCTTCCCCAAGGGGCTCCCGGAAGCCCTGGCCTCACTCTCCCTGTAGAAAAGCGGCGTAGGCTCCCCTGCTGCCCTCGTCCCCTCCTGCAGCAGCCCGCGGCCGAGCTCCGCCACCAGGGGGCGCTCCGAGCCCGTGGCCCCACTTGGCTGCGCTGAGCCAGCCCTGGGGGCAGACAGGTGTGCTCTGGCCCTCTGGCCCCAGGGCGCCCCTGGGGCTGCAGCTGGGTGTTTCCTCAGCCCGGCCTAGACGCTGCTGTCTGGAGGGAGTCGGTGGTCCAGCGGGGCATGTGGGTGGCCACCCTCTGCCCAGGTCAGAGCAGCACGAGGCTGCAGGGGCTGCAGGAATCCACGGACCGAGCCCAGGGCTCCAGGGCAAACTTCAGTCCTGGGTCTGCAAGGCTCCGCCGGTGACTGGCCTTTACCCTTAAGGGAGGCCTTAACCTCTCTGCCCCCCAGTTTTCTTTGTGGCCGTTCCCCCTCATGACATGGACCAAGTAACAGGGGACAGGGGTCCTCCATGCCTTGCCCACATGCCACCCTGCGCTCATTCCCAGCTCCCTGTCCCCACCCCCTTCCATCTCCCCCACCAGCGCACCAGGCGGGTAGACCAGGGTGGGCAGCTGAGGCGACAGAGGTGGTGGGGTCCCTGAATGTTAGGAAGTACCTCTCAGGTGACCCCAACCCCCTGCCGAGAAGCAGGAAAGCCAGTGGAGGGGGAGGTGACCTTCAGCTGAAGCCCCAGAGTGGGGTCCAAGTTTTGTGCTCAGAAGTGATGAGCAGACTGGGCTGGGAGGAGGGGCTTCTGGGGTCCAGGGAGCAGTGGGGGCCTGGTGCATACAGGGTGGGGTTCAGGCTGGGGAGGAAGGGTGGGTGGGGTTCAGAAGCCCCTTAGTGGGTCCTCGGGGCGGGGTCCCGAGGCTGCTGGGCCTTCGGCTCCTGGGGCGGCAGCCCTGCAGGGGGTGGGTCTGGCCTGCTTGGGGCGGTCTGGCCCCTCAGGTGGGGCTGGGCAGCGGAAGCCGGGCTGGCCCTCCTTGGACCTAGTGGCTCTCCCAGAGCAGTGTGTGTCTGGGGCTGTGGCCTTGGGCGGACCCCCAGCGGGAAGCCACGGTGTCCCTCTCCCAGCCCCTCCTCCCAGCCCAGTCTGCTCGTCACTTCTGAGCACAAAACTTGGACCCCACTCTGGGGCTTCAGCTGAAGGTCACCTCCCCCTCCACTGGCTTTCCTGCTTCTCGGCAGGGGGTTGGGGTCGCCTGAGAGGTACCTCCTAACATTCAGGGACCCCACCACCTCTGTCGCCTCAGCTGCCCACCCTGGTCTACCCGCCTGGTGCGCTGGTGGGGGAGATGGAAGGGGGTGGGGACAGGGAGCTGGGAATGAGCGCAGGGTGGCATGTGGGCAAGGCATGGAGGACCCCTGTCCCCTGTTACTTGGTCCATGTCATGAGGGGGAACGGCCACAAAGAAAACTGGGGGGCAGAGAGGTTAAGGCCTCCCTTAAGGGTAAAGGCCAGTCACCGGCGGAGCCTTGCAGACCCAGGACTGAAGTTTGCCCTGGAGCCCTGGGCTCGGTCCGTGGATTCCTGCAGCCCCTGCAGCCTCGTGCTGCTCTGACCTGGGCAGAGGGTGGCCACCCACATGCCCCGCTGGACCACCGACTCCCTCCAGACAGCAGCGTCTAGGCCGGGCTGAGGAAACACCCAGCTGCAGCCCCAGGGGCGCCCTGGGGCCAGAGGGCCAGAGCACACCTGTCTGCCCCCAGGGCTGGCTCAGCGCAGCCAAGTGGGGCCACGGGCTCGGAGCGCCCCCTGGTGGCGGAGCTCGGCCGCGGGCTGCTGCAGGAGGGGACGAGGGCAGCAGGGGAGCCTACGCCGCTTTTCTACAGGGAGAGTGAGGCCAGGGCTTCCGGGAGCCCCTTGGGGAAGAGGGGTGCACAGAGGCTGGCAGTTGGCAAAGGGGGCCCCAGATCGGGGGCAGCTGCGGGGGCAGCAGTCACAGCAGGCGGCTGCCTTCAGCCTCACTGCGGACCACCCGAGGCCACCAGCCCTTCCAGCCCTCCTGCCCTTCCTGTCGGCTGGAGTCCTGGCCACATCCCATCCAGGGGGAGCTCCAGGGCCTGCCGGGCCCCCTCCAGGGCCCTGCGCACCACAGCCTGCCCCGGCTCAGCCCCGGGTGCCGCTGGAGCGGCAAAGGTGTGTGTGCAGGACAGACCCGCCCACCTCCGGGCTGTTGAGGGCTTGGTTCCAGCGGTGATTGCAGGAGTTTGGCTGCTCTGCTTGAGCTCGCCGGGGCCAGTGGCGGGAGCGGGCACTGGGCTCCGTGGGGGCAAGAGCCCGGTGAGTGGGCTGAGGGGCCTGGTCCCAGCCCCTGGTCCCTCTTCCCTGACTAGCGGCCAGCCCTGATTTCACTGAAAAAGGCCTCTGGAAGGGGGAGCCTCTTCCCGTGGGCCCTGGAGACCAGTTAGGGGCCCTCCAGGCAGGTCCCCCCGGTAGGCTGGCCCTGGAGCAGAGCCACACGCGGCTGGGCTGCGGGGTTGACTGCATGTTCCAGGTCCAAGGTGCTCATGGGCAGCTGAGCCGACGGTGAGTGCCTGCCTGCACCCCGTTGATTCTGGGGCCTGGCACCGAGCTGGCAGGAGGCCCCGCTTTCTCTTTGACTCAGGCTCACCCGACTCTTTCTTTTTTCCTCTCAGAATGTCTCATTCTGACCCATTTCTGGGCCAAATCCTGAGCCCCATTTCCCAGCAAGCAGGTTCTCACAAGTGGGGCCCCAGCTGCCCCCCGAGCGGGTAGGCATGCAAGGGGCGCCGGGGAGCATCCCAGGCGAGGGTGGGGGCGGTTCCTGCGAGTCCACCCAGGAAGGGAGCGGGCTGCAGGTGTGGCTGGGGCCTCTGGCAGAGCCCCCACCACCTGGCAGTGCAAACAGGAAGGGCAGAGGCCCTGGCAGCCAGGAGCCAGGTCACCAGCGGTCTGTGGGGGTGTCGGCTCCTTCCTGCCCTCCCCTGCTGCCCTCAGAGCGCCTGCCACAGGCACAGGGGGTGGGGTCCTCAGGGGTGCCAGCCACCCCCTGCTCTGGCCAGCCCGATGCCACATCCACCCCGCGGGCCTCCAGATGGTTTCCAACAGTTCCCATGGCCCTCTCCCCACACCCCCCACCCCCCAGTGTTGCACAAGAACCTCGCCACCACCGCTCAGAGCCTTTGCTGGGGGTGAGGAGCCTCAGAGGGGCCAGAGTGCCCCCTTCTCTCAGACTGGCCTCTGTCCCCGCCATGGGTGTGCTGACGGCTCCTCAGTTCCCGTCCTGGACACAGTCTGGTCCTCACCGGGAGACAAGAGCAGGGACAAGCCAGTAGTCCCGGGAGCCCAAGAGTGGACAGGGGGGTGGGCGGCCCCCAGGATATCACGGGTGGCAGGCCTGGTGAAGGGCCCAGGCTGGAGTTCCTTCCACGACAACCAACCTGCAGCCTCCAAGAACCGGGCCAACCTGAGGCCCTCAGGACGCTAGCGCCAGGGCTGGGCCTTGCTGGCCACATCCGGCTGGGGCGAAGGAAGCTGGTGACCGAGAACAGAGCGGGCTGGAGCCAGGGCAAAAGGGGAAGGAACTGGACCTCCACGCCTGGGCCCCAGGACTGGCGGACGGCGGGGTGGGGAGAGGGCCTCTGGACTTCGGCCTTCCTTTTCCTGGAACAGGTGCCCACGTCAGGGACACAGCGACTCCTTCCCTTTCCAGCCTGGAAAACCCCCTCTGTACTCCTGCGCCTTGGGCTGTGGGGCCTGGAGGAAGAAACCCGGAGCCCCCAAGGGCAGCGTCCCAGCCCATGTTCCCGCGTCTCTTCCCAGCCTGGCCAGACCCAAAGCCACCCAGGCTGGGGCTCCTGCAGACCGATGCCCTTGGCGCAGAAGGAAGGCGTGGCAGCCCCACAGCCCACCGGAGCCAGGCCCAGCCTGGTGCTGTCCACGGAGGGCATGCGCTGGGGCCCTGTGTGGACCCTGTGACAGAGCCCCTCCCAGGGAATCCAGGTTCCGGGACAAAGGTGTCCTCGAGGCAGCAGGGCTAGGCGGCATGGAGAGGCTTGGCTAGAAGCAACACGCGGGAGGAACCTCAGCCTCCCCGGTGGAGCTGAGCACAGCGTGTCTGCAGCCAGAAGGTCTAGGGGCCCACCGCGGAGCCGAGAGCGGGGAGCGGGGGAAGTGGGTGATGACACAGCGCCGGAGGAGGTGCTCAGCGGCCCCGGGGAAGCACGCCTGCTCTCCATGGCACCCCTGGCAGGGCAGTGGGCGGCCACTGAGTCCTCGATGTCAGGGTCGCCCTTTCCGGGTGGGGGCCACCTCTACTCGCGATGGCCTCCCTGTCTCTGAGGCCAGGCAGACCCTCTCCTCCTGGGCCAGCTGGTGGGTCATCTCCAGGCCTTTCCACAGGCTGGCAGGGGTTGGGGACACGGTCCTGGACCCTGGCTGGGTGCCCTTCCGGGAGCCGCCACCCCCCCCCCCAGCAGGCAGGGGCCTCTGGGGGAGGCGGCGTTTGGATGCTGGTGGTGTCAAAGGTCACTGGGGGCGGGACGGGAGCGGGAAGATACTCTGGTGGCCTTCCTCCGGAGCAGACGAAAGGAGAGTGTTTTCAGGCGGCGCCCAGCGCGGGGGAGCAGCTGTGGTTTCAGGGCGTTCCCGCGGAGTGGCGGCTGTGATTTGAGGAGCCGTGAATGCAGAATGCTGGTGAGTCTCTGGCCTTGGGGGAGGCCTGGGCTGGGAGCCCGGGGCCCGTGGTGAGCTGGAGGACACAGCCTCTCTTCCCGTGTCCCCTGCAGGGCTCAGCCCCACTCCGAGCCTCCGGGCTCTGGGGGGCCTGTCCGTGGCGGCCCTTCTCTCTGCTGTCTGGCTCTGGTGGCGGCTCGGGGCAGCCCCCGGGGGAGCCCCGGCTCCACAGCCCACGATCACCATCCTCGTCTGGCACTGGCCATTTGCCAGCCATCCCCCAGAGCTGCCCGGGGACACCTGCGCCAGGTACGGGGTGGCCCGCTGCCGCCTGACCGCCAACCGCAGCCTGCTGGCCAGCGCCGACGCCGTGGTCTTCCACCACCGAGAGCTGCAGGCCCAGCGGGCCCGCCTGCCCCTGGCTGAGCGGCCACGGGGCCAGCCCTGGGTGTGGGCCTCCATGGAGTCGCCCAGCCACACCCGCGGCCTCGGCCGCCTCCGAGGGGTCTTCAACTGGGTGCTGAGCTACCGGCGTGACTCGGACATCTTCGTGCCCTACGGCCGCCTGGAGCCCCGTGAGGGGCCCGCGCCTCCGCTGCCGGCCAAGCGCGGGATGGCCGCGTGGGTGGTCAGCAACTTCCAGCAGCGGCAGCGGCGTGTGCAGCTGTACCGGCAGCTGGCGCCGCACCTGCGGGTGGACGTGTTCGGCCGCGCGGCTGGGCAGCCCCTGTGCGCGGGCTGCCTGCTGCGCGCCATGGCGAGCTACCGCTTCTACCTGGCCTTCGAGAACTCCGAGCACCGGGACTACATCACTGAAAAGTTCTGGCGCAACGCGCTGCTGGCCGGCGCCGTGCCCGTGGCCTTGGGCCCCCCAAGGGCCGCCTACGAGGCCGTCGCCCCGCCCGACGCCTTTGTGCATGTGGACGACTTCGGCTCAGCCCGCGAGCTGGCCGCCTTCCTCACCGGCATGAACGAGAGCTGCTATCGGCGCTACTTCGCGTGGCGAGACCGGTTCCGCGTGCGGCTGTTCAGTGACTGGCGAGAGCGCTTCTGTGCCATTTGTGCCCGGTTCCCCCAGCTGCCCCGTGGCCAGGTCTACCAGGACCTTGAGGGCTGGTTCCAGGCCTGAGCTCTGCCCGTGGAGGGGGGAAGGGGAGGGTGGCTGGGAAGCTGGACATGTGGGTAGAGGGCTGGGTGTTGAAATCAAACCACCGGCATCCGACCCGACCCCTGCAGGCAACGGCGGGCGGGCGGACGTGGAGGCTGGGGTGGGGGGCTGGGAAGCAGGGCTCGTCTGGGCAGCCTGCCTGGAGGAGGAGGCTGCTGCACATTGGAGCCACTCTGTGGAGGCAGAGGCGAGAGCAGGGAGGGAGGGACGGAGTACGGGGTGCTGAGGTCTGTCAGGTGGACGGCCACACAGGCCCTCCGTCCCCACCTCGATCATATCTGAGAGGAGCGGGGGCTGAGAGAGGCTGGAGGCAGGGCCCTCGGGGCTCCAGACATGCCCCCTGAGGTCTGTGGGGGCAAAAGCCGGGCCCCTGACCCATAGCTGGCGTCTCTCTGTCCCGGAAGTGCAGTCTGGAGCCCGGTGTGCCACCCAGCCTGCTGTGCCCTGGGGCGGGGACACCAACCAATAAAGACGAGCAGAACACACGTGCACTCTGCCCCCTCTGCGCCCCCGCCACCCGGGCCTCCTGTCCTGGCCGGATCCTGCCCCCTGCCCCCAAGGCTCATCCTCCCGGCCTCCATCGCCGCACTGAAAGGCTCTGCAGCAGAGAGCCCGCCCCGACGGCCCCCACCCCGAACTGTCTCTTATAACAGTGTGCAAGGTGCCCTGGGACTTCATTCTCAGGCTGCGGGCATCCAGGGTGTGACGAGGCCCGGTTAGATGTGGGCACCCTGTCACTGGTGGCAGCGTGGGCATGGGGGAGCACCAGGTTCCTGCTGCACCAGGGGGTCCTGGTATGCAGGGGAGGGGGGTGGGGGCTGGCGCTGAGCCTCTGGGTGGCGCTGCCAGGGCCCCAGGTGGGTGGGAGGCAGGTGGAAGCAGGAAGCTGCTGCCCTCCCCCTTGCCCCTTGGCAGTGGCTTCCTGTCCTGACCTAGCCCCACGTTCTGATAGAGAAGGAAGTGTCCTCAGGCTGCGGGTGGAGGGAGGGGAAGAGGGGGGCAGGAGAGGGGGCTGGATCCCCACCCCCTCCTGCCTGGCGCTCAGGTTAGAGCCTTCTCTGTGTAGCGCAGACTCAATACCACTTGGTTTGCCCCTCCCATTCACAAATTGGGAAACTGAGGTTAGGAGGAGCCCAGAGAAGCGCAAGGCGGGACTCTTCTTGCAGCAGGGGCGGGCCTGCCCTCTGCTGGCCTCCCTGGGAATGGGCCTCCCCACCAGGCTCAGCCCCGGCCAGGCGCTGCCCCTAGCCTGTGGGTGCACTGGCCCCAGAGACCCCATGCAGAGGCCACAGTCACCTGCACCCACAGGGAGAGAAAGCAGCCCCTCACAGAGGGCGCAGCCTCAGCCTCCCCAGACACCGGCCTGCCTCGCCTGCACAGGGCGGTTCTCTGGGTCCCTTCTCCCCCTGGCTGAGCCCAGGGAGCTGCAGCCCCCACCGAGCCCAGCCAGGGCAGCCCTGCCACTTGGTCACCAAGTGGCTCATTCACAAGGAGCACAGGAAAGTCTTACAGGGGAAGGACAGCCCACCTGCTGCCCTTCTCGTCAGGACGCACCACCCCCCCCAAGGTGCAGGTGGGGTTGCCCCCAGTCTGGCAGGAAAGCCAACTTTTTGAGCCTTTAGAGATATGCCCACCCTGCACAGGTAGGACCCGCACCCAAGGCTGCGCGCCCCCTCCCCAGTTATGGGTGGCTGTCCCCCTCCAGCCCCCGAGCGCCCCGGGCGCTGGGATCTGGCTCTCAGGTTCAGATGAAATTTCTGCCATCCTCAGGCAGGCAGAGGTGGGGACCTGGTGGGGGGCGAGCAGCCCCCAGCATCTCCCAGGGGCCACGGGCCAGGGCCAGGGCCGACCTCGGAGCGCCTCTAAGGGAGGACTATTTCAGGAGGCCGGGGTGCTGCGCCTCGGCTCGGCGCCCCTGGGAGAAGGGCGCCCTGGGCCTGCGTCGGGGGTCTCGGTTTGCGTCTGGCCCTTGTGCGCATCACCTCAGCGCCTAGCGGGAGGCGGGCCACCAGAAAGCCTCTCGGGGCGGGCCGGGGCTCCGGGAACCGCCCGCACGCCGCTGGGCCCGCGAGCCGCGTCGGGCGGCGCGCGGAGGGCGCCCGCCGGCCCCTTTAAGCGGGGGCGGCGCGGGCCGCGGCAGCCGGGGCGGAGCCAGCGCCG
>SJXO01001287.1:12399-130746 GCA_006408615.1 Connochaetes taurinus
CTTTTTCTACCACTTTAATCTTACCTCTCACATACAATGTCAGTAAAAAGGTCATTACATCTTTCTATTAAAATTGGTATCGTGGTCTTAGTTCTGGCCTAATTTAAGCACTGACATTATAGATGCATGCTAATTAGTCTGAATGGCCAAATCTCTAACCAGTTAAGCAAATGGAAACATTTCAGGTTATTTCAGCTACCTGGTGTTAAGGCTAAGAGAAAAATGTGTGTTATTTCATGGTAGAACTATTTCTTATCATTATGGTATCATGCATTCAATACATTCCAACTTTTTGCATTCTGGGTTTAGATGTTTGTACCATAATTGCCACAAATTCTTTATAGTCCACTTTAATGCTGAGTCGGGTGGCTGTGAGGGAAGATTTTCTTTGTCCAATGATGAGTCAGTTTAATTTTAAAAAATGGACACTATCTATAGAATAGATAACTGGTGAGAACCCACAGTACAGCACAGCGAACTCTCCTCCGTGCTGGCTGGTAACCTAAACGGGAGGAAATCCGAAAGAGAGAGGGCACATGTATGCGTGTGGTTGATTCACTTTGCTGAGAGCAGAAGCTGACACAACTTTGTAAAGCAACTATCCTCCAGTGAAAATTAATGAAAAATATTGCCTTAGTTCTTTGTATGAACACACATAAAGCATTTTATGTTAACTCCATCATATAGAGTGTCTTCACTTTCCAGTCTTAAACTTCCAAATGGACCAAGCCCTAAAAGTTCTTCTGTTAATTATCTATCAGTAATCTGGATGTATTTACCCATGTGAGTAGTGTTATAAAGGGGTTATTACATTCCCAGGCTAGCCCCTAATGTAGTCAAACACAGTTCCAGTGGTATTAATCTAAGCTCTGATTTCTGGAGCAGGAGGAGGGGGAGGGGAGGTACAGTGAGGAAGCAGTGTAGCCGGGCCAAAGGCAGGAGGTGGCAAGGCAAGAGAGGGAGAGAAGGGCTAGAGGGAGAGAGCTTTCCCCGGATTTAGGCCTCGTTCTAAACAACAAAAACCCCAATGCACTTGGCTTTTGTGACTTCCCTCTCGGACCCTGATGTTCTCATTCAACCCTAAGGTTCCACCATATCCGCCAGGCTTCAACCCTTCCCACCCCCACCGCCCCCGACTCCCCGCCACTGAACACACTCACAGGACTTCCCTTTCTCAGTGTGAATGTGCTTTACAAGATGTTTGGAAAATACCAGTCTAAGAGGATTTAATCATTTTGAGGGGCTCCTTGACCCAAAACCACTGAAGCCTGTCATTCTCTACGTAGGGGAATTCCAGCCTATGTAAGAACATGAAGAGGGGGAGAAAAAAGGCAATGTTTTGAAAGAAGATGCTTTTATTTTTTTAAGATTTTTTTTTTAATGTGGACTATTTTTTTTTTTTTTTTAAGAGCTTCCTTGGTGGCTCAGATGACAGATGGTAAAGAATCTGCCAGGAGACCCAAGTTTGATCCCTGGGTCGAGAAGATCCCCTGGAGAAAGAAATGGCTACATATTTCCATGTTCTTGCCTAGAGAAGTCCATGGCTAGAGAAGCCTGGTGGGCTACAGTCTACTGGTTGTGGAGAGTGAGACAAGAATGAGTGATTAACACTTTCAGTTCTCTTTCATTTTTTGAAAGTCTTTATTGAATTTGTTACACATTGCTTCTGTTTTATATTTTGTTATTTTGGCCGTGAGGCATGTGGGATCTTAGTTCCCTGACCAGGGATCGAACTGGCACCTCCTGCATTGAAAGGCAAGTGTCAGCCACTGTATTACCAGGGAAATCCTGGAAGACGCCTTTCTTTAGGGTTCATCCCCTCTGCTGAGCTCCACTAAGCAGTCCTTGGGGTGCACTGATCTAACATTTCCCTACCTTCCCTTAGTAGCAAAAACCTAGCCTCTAGCTGGTCCCCAACATATGCTTCTAGACTGAATCAAGTAACTTTTTTGATTATTTTTATTTTGTTTTCCCAGGGCCAGGCATGGGTGGAGCAGAGGGCTGGCTCTCTGTGAAAGGAGGCTGGAGGAGAAGTGAAGTTGAGGCTAGGAATACCCATGACCTTGTTCACAGATCCCTTGTTGAGATCATCCAGCAGATGCCAAAGTCCCCTGAGGACGGGCACAGCTACAATGTTAGTAAATGAAGGTGACAACGTAGCTTTTGTTGTTTAGAACTGGGAAGGTTTTAAGGTGGGAAAAGTAGGGGAAATTGTTGGCCATGCTGGCAGAGTTCGCAACACTGAATGATTTTAAGGAAGACTCCCTGTTGAAGAGTGCCATATCTAAGAAGGAGAGATACATACAGGTTTGCCAGCCTCCCTGGAACATGGGCTTCTCTCTGGATTCACTCTCCCCACCGTCGTGGATGAGTAAACTCTGTTCAGGGGAGGGATGCTTGGCCTCCGTGCTGACCCGAAGCCTCTTCAGACCGCAAATAGCCAGGTACTCAGTGGGGAGAGTGTTGGTACTGCACAGGGAAAGCTTCAGGTCCCGGACAAGCGTGAAGTTCAGCAGGAGCCCCAGCGCAGACGTGTCTGTGAACCAGATGGTCAGACGGTCACTATAGCTCGTTTGCTCAACGGCAAGAGGCAGCACGGTTTTACAGCTGCACATCAGGTTGGCCAAACTGTAGTCACAGTCCCGGATGTCTGCTGAGCAGCTGCACTTCCGAATGGTGTTTTCCTTGGTGAAAATGAGCGTGCCGTTCCTCTGAGCCCTGGTGAAGCTGTTGAGTGCAAAGACGCCCAGCGCACCGATCAGAAAGAAGCTGTGCCCAGAAGGAGGTGCCATTCTCGTCTCAGCGCAGGCCAGCCAGGTTCCCCTTCATGAGCCGATTCACTGAAACTCACCTGAAAGAAAATAAGTTTTCTTATCACAGCCTCTACTTAGAAACGAGCAACTTCTGGGAAAAAAGGAACCCCCGAAATAACGTGTCGTAAACTTTCTCACTTGCGGTTTCAGCAAAGGCAGGAGATGCTAGGAGCCCAAACGTAGGGCATGCTCTTTTCTAAGAGCCTGGGGTGGCGGTGGGGGGAGGGCAGCAACCAGGCTCCTGAAATCTGAAAAAGTGAGCTGGAAAACTCCCGGTGGTGTCTGTTGGTGGTGAGACGAACACGCCAACAAGCAAGCAAAGAGTAGATGCCGGGGGAGGAGGACTACTGCCCGTGGTCGGAGAACGGGAGTGATTGGAGGGTACTGTCTGTCTTACCCACTTAAGCACGCACATTCCCTCCTCCCCCTCAATATCTGACTTCCTGGAATTCAGGAGACAAGCGGTTTCTTGCTGGAATCAGCTACCCACGTGCTATCTGTTAACGCAGCACACATACCGATGATGAAACAGTTAATGGCAAACCTCAATGTCTAACTAGACAAACACGCTCCCCTCCCTCTTATCACTCTGCTTATACTACCGTTCATATTTTCCTGGTCTCTGAGACCAGGACTGTAGTCCACATTAACTGTGTCACTAGACAAGGAAAAGACCCGTTGCACAGCAATTCATCACAGGGCTCTTGATTTACCAACTCCTTTCCCCCAAACAAACCGTATCAATTGATTTAAATTTTTTTTATTCTTCAGTTGGTTGCACTGGGTCTTTGCTGCCTCATGGGCTCTCTCCGGTTGTGGCTAGCAGCAGATACTCCTCCTTCCAGTGCTCAGGCTTCTCGTTGCCGTGGCTTCACTTGTTGCCAAGCACAGGCTCAAGTTCGCAGGCTCAGTAGTTGTGGCACGTGGGTTTGGTTGCTCAGCAGCATGTGGGAACTTCCCAGATCAGGGATCGAACTCGTGCCCCCTGCATTCACGGGTGATTCCTAACCACTGTACCCCTAGGGAAGTCCTATGAACTGATTTCTCGAAAATGTGAAACAGTATGTAAACACCGTTAAATGATCAAATTAGGTAGGAATGCATGCTGAATTGAAAGGGCAGCCCTGATGTCCAGTTTGGGTGAAAATGCCCTATGGGTGTCTGGCGTTTAATTGATGTGTGTGTGGTCTTCTTTTATGGTGTGATTGAAATGACACAACTTGTGAAATAGGACACCAGGTTTCAGTTTTTCAAAAATAAATAAATTTCCCCTGACTTAGCTGATGACCAAAGAGAGAAAACAATATAATCCAGGGTATCTATCCATATGGCGGTGGGCACGGCAAGATGCTGGGAATGAGACCTCTGAAAAGGATCTGGTGACGGCCCCCGCAGGGGGGAGTGCTAAGGAGACACCGATGGAAAGTCAGTGCCCGGGGGGATAAACGTGTCCAGAGAAGATGGTGACAGCGGGTAAGGAGCTAGGCTGACCCGCACCCTTTAGGGAGCGAGATGAGGCTACAAGAGGGCAGCGCAGGTCAGTGCAAAACCCAAAGGGGACAGAGCTAAGAATGCTAGGGTGGGTACACAGGCAGCACAAGGCCATCAGCAGGAGCTGGAGTGAGGGTAAGGAGATAACGAATCGTCTCAGCCAAGTACACCTGAACAGGAGGTGAGACATTGGTTCACAGCAGTCAAAATGTCATCCATCCATTCATCCAACAACTGCTCATGGGGAGTTTCCTAGGTGGCAGGCACTTTGCTAGCCCTGGGGATACAGCGCAGAATGAGAAAATGAGCAAAGAGTTCTATGGGACTTGATTCTGCTTCCAGTGCCCAAGGTGGGCCAGGCCTGCGTGTGAGGACCAGAGGCTAAGAGAGTGAAGATACAAAAAGAAACAAAACCTGGATCCTGCCCCGAGGGCACCTATGCAAAACAGGAAGATAAAGAAGGCTGAACTGAGGAAGTCAGTCCTTGGAAGGAAAGTTATGACCAACCTAGCCAGTCAGTTAGTGAAGTTGCTCAGTCGTGTCCAGCTCTTTGCAATCCCGTGGACTGTAGCCTACCAGGCTTCTCCATCCCTGGAGTTTTCCAGGCAAGAGTATTGGAGTGGGTTGCCATTTCCTTCTCCACAGGATCTTCCCTACCCAGGGATTGACAGAGCTACCAGGGAAGCTAGTAGACAGCATGTTAAAAAACAGAGACATTACTTTGTCAACAAAGGTCCGTCTTGTCAAGGCTATGGTTTTTCCAGTAGACATATATGGACATGAGATTTGTACTATAAAGAAAGCTGAGCGCAGAAGAATTGATGCTTTTGAACTGTGGAATTGGAGAAGACTCTTGAGAGTCCCTTGGACTGCAAGGAGATCCAACCAGTCCATCCTAAAGGAGATCAGTCCTGGGTGTTCATTGGAAGGACTGATGTTGAAGCTGAAACTCCAATACTTGGCCACCTGATGCGAAGAGCTGACTCATTTGAAAAGACCTTGATGCTGGGAAAGATTGAGGGCAGGAGGAGAAGGGGACGGCAGAGGATGAGGTGGTTGGATGGCATCACTGACTCAACAGACGTGGGTTTGGGTGAACTGCGGGAGTTGGTGATGGACAGGGAGGCCTGGCGTGCTGCAGTTCATGCGGTCACAAAGAGTCGGACATGACTGAGCGACTGAACTGAACTGAACTCCTGAAGATACACACATAGGATCATAGCAGAGAGGCAAGCTAAGAGTCCATTCAGGAAACTGGAGAAGACGTTTGATAGTGCTTTGTGTTTATTTTGAAGTTGCCACAGAGTTTGAGTTTTACTTTTTTTTAAAGTATAAATAGTGGTTTTCTCCTTTCTCACAATGGATTTTTCAAAAAAATGTTTTAAATTAATTTTTACTGGAGTTTAGTTGATTTACAATGTTGGGTTAGTTTCTGCTGTACAAAAAGGTAATTCAGTTTTGCACATATGTATATCCACTCTCTTTTTTAGATTCTATTCCCATATAGGTCATTACAGAGTATTGAGAAGAGTTCTCTGTACTGTACAGCAGGTCCTTATCAACTATATGTTTTATATATAATACTGTATAAATGTCAATCCCAATATCCCAAATTGTCCCTCCCTTCCTTACCCCTTGGTAATTGTAAGTTTGTTTTGTACATCTGTGACTCTATTTCTGCTTTGTAAATGGGTTCATTTATACCAGTTTTTTTTAGATTCCACATATAAGCGATATCATATATTTGTCTTTCTCTAACTCACTTCACTCAATACACCAGTCTCTGAAAGTGAAAGTCACTCAGTCGTGTCCAACTCTTTGCTACCCCATGGACTATACAGTCCATGGAATTCTCCAGGCCAGAATACTGGAATGGGTAGTCCTTCCCTTCTCCAGGGAATCGTCCCAACCCAGGTCTCCCGCACTGCAGGCGAATTCTTTACCGCTTAGCCACCAGGGACGCCCAAGAATACTGGAGTGGGTAGCCTATCCCTTCTCCTGCAGATCTTCCTAACCCAGGAATCAAACCAGGGTCTCCTGAATTGCAGGGGGATTCTTTACCAGCTGAGCTACCAGGGAAGCCCCACACCAGTCTCTAGGCCCATCCACGTTGCTGCAGATGGCATTATTTCATTCTTTTTTATGGCTGAGTAATATGTTTACTACACAGATTCAACATATTCTTGTTAACAGTGTCCCTTCTGCCATTTTAAAGTGGATATTCAGACTCTTCTTGTTTGCACGCACCTTACCCATGCATCCATATCGGAGTGTGTTTTACTTGTTTTACTGCAAGTTCTTAGACCTGCTTTCTGCCTGTTTACATCGTTTAGTAGTATCTATATTTCACAGGGTTTTCTTAAAGAATTTATTCATTAGTTGATTTTGTAGCAAAAGAAAGAATTTGAGAAATGTGCAGAGCCATAATTCTCCCTGAACGAGAGGCTTAACGGTTTTAAATTGTGTTGCAATGTGATGGTAAATACCCCATTTAGTAAGGAACAGTGCATAATTTATTAATTACAAGACAATTTTAGATGATTATTTGTCCCAGATTCCACTGAAGGTTTCTAGGACTTCATGTCCCAGAAACCTCGTCATCCCTGGACTAGGAATGCTGACGCCAGTACCACTGGCCTGCTTTGCTCCCAGCCTTGGAGGAAAAGGAAGGGAGGGGCAACAAAGTATTGATATCATTCTCTTAAGTGTTGATACTGATCAGAGGCACAGGTGGAAAAAGACAGGGGTAAGACACTTTGGCTACCTGATGCAAAGAACTGACTCATTTGAAAAGTCCCTGATGCTGGGAGGGATTGAGGGCAGGAGGAGAAGGGGACAACAGAGGATGAGATGGCTGAATGGCATCACTGACTTAGTGGATATGGGTTTTGGTGAACTCCAGGAGTTGGTGATGGACAGGGAAGCCTGGCGTGCTGCGATTCATGGGGTCGCAGAGTCAGACATGACTGAGTGACTGAACTGAACTGAAGACAGGAAAAGAACATGAATTTCCCGGAACAAGTTGGGCTGGAGATCCCCAAAGGGATTTGTGAGCAACCTCCCAGCAGTCAAAGACCTGGCCAGACCTCAGCGGGAGCCCTGCCTTCTGGATGTCAGGGAGATTGAAGGCCAGACCAAGGAGGCCAGATGCATGGGGCCTCATGAAGGGGCACAGCGTGGGATGCTGGGAGGGATTGAGGGCAGGAGGAGAAGGGGACAACAGAGGATGAGATGGCTGAATGGCATCACTGACTTAGTGGATATGGGTTTTGGTGAACTCCAGGAGTTGGTGATGGACAGGGAAGCCTGGCGTGCTGCGATTCATGGGGTCGCAGAGTCAGACATGACTGAGTGACTGAACTGAACTGAAGACAGGAAAAGAACATGAATTTCCCGGAACGAGTTGGGCTGGAGATCCCCAAAGGGATTTGTGAGCAACCTCCCAGCAGTCAAAGACCTGGCCAGACCTCAGCGGGAGCCCTGCCTTCTGGATGTCAGGGAGATTGAAGGCCAGACCAAGGAGGCCAGATGCATGGGGCCTCATGAAGGGGCACAGCGTGGGCCAAGTGTCCTTGGTAACGGGTTTACGTGGTTTCCTCAAAGATGCTATGTGGACGTTGTTCTCCTTCAGTCTTACCGTGAGTTTCTTTCTTTAGGTTTCTTGACTGTAGATTGTGAGCACCCGACTTTCACGACATATTAATATCTATTCGTGCGTGCTCAGTTGCTCAGTCTTGTCCAACTCTTTGTGACCTCCATGGACTGTGGCCGGCCAGGCTCCTCTGTCCTTGGGATTCTCCAGGCAAGAATACTGGTGCGGGTTGCCGTGCCCTCCTCCAGGGGATCTTCCCAACCCAGGGATCGAACCCTCGTCTCCGGCATTGCAGGCAGACTCTTTTCCACTATTCATCTGGGGGTAAATTCCAGACTGGCGTAAGCAGAATGGGTACAAGTGTGTCACATTGCCCCACCCCACCCCACCCCCCTTTAATATTTATTTATTTGGCTGTGCCAGGTCTTAGTTGCTGCCTGTGGGATCTAGTTCCCTGACCAGGAATCGAACCTGGTCCCCCTGCATCGGAAGTGCAGAGTCTCAGCCACTGGACCTGCAGACAGGTCCCTACCCCAGCCGCTTGATCTGCCTCTACCCATAGTTGAGGTGGCACTGTGGGAAGGATGGTTTTCTCTGGAGGCTGCTGAAATTGTAGAAGGGAACCATGGATCTGTTGGCAAGTGCCAAGTGTCCAGAAGGGGTGAGCTTGAGAGTGAAGCCAACCCAGAGAAAAACAGAGATAAGAAGTGGAAAGATATTCCTAACAATCTTTTTTTTTGTTTTGTTTTTCATTACCCAGATCAAGCTATGCCCGACATTCTTCCTTTTTAAAAAAAAATGATTTATTTTATTTTTGGTTGCGCTAGGTCTTCATTGCTTCACAGAGGCTTTCTCTGGTTGCAGAGGGCAGGGGCTGCTCTCTAGCTGTGGCTCACCGGCTTCTCGTTCCAAAGGCTTCTCTCGTTGAGGAGAACAGGCTCCAGGTGCGTGGACTCAGTAGTTGCAGCTCAAGGGCTCCAGAGCACTGACGCAGTAGTCGTGGCACATGGCGTCATGACATTCTTCCCTGATTTTTTAAAAAAGATGTGAACCACACTTTTCCCCTATTCAAGCCAGTCTGAATTGGGATTCTATACTAAGGAGTTGAAGGAGTCTTGGTGCACTGACATTTGATAAACTAGGCTTTTTTCATTCACTCAGTAAACATTTGTTGAGCACTTGCTTTGTGCCTGGACTGTGATAGAAGTGGAGAAAAATAAAGCCAATAGGAGCTCTGTCAAGGAGTTACACTCTAGTCAAGGACACACTGAACCAATAGTCACAGTGTCACGTGACAATAATCATAACCACGATTTGTACGGGATATTCAGTCTGCACTAGGACTCCCTAGGAGCGCCTAAGCTCACAGAGGAGGTAATATCCGACGAGAGGAATACTTCTTGAATGGGAAAGATAAAAGGAAAATTATCTGTGTAATTATCATAGGGTGATCAGAATTTTTATAATTAAAAAGTAGGATAGAGAGATGGACAGTTTATGAAGATGGCAGGAGGAGCAGTCAGTTCAGTTCAGTTCGGTTGCTCAGTCATGTCCGACTCTTTGTGACCCCATGGACTGCAGCACACCAGGCTTCCCTGTCCTTCATCTCCCAGAGCTTGCTCAAACTCATGTCCATCTAGTCGGTGATGCCATCCAACCATCTCATCCTCTGTCGTCCCCTTCTCCTCCTGCCTTCAATCTTTCCCAGCATCAGGGTCTTTTCCAATGAGTCAGTTCTTTGCATCAGGTGGCCAAAGTATTGGAACTTCAGCATCAGTCCTTCTAATGAATATTCAAGACTGATTTCCTTTAGGATGGACTGGTTGGATCTCCCTGCAGTCCAAGGGACTCTCAAGAGTCTTCTCCACACCATAGTTCAAAAGCATCAATTCTTGGGTGTTCAGCTTTCTTTATGGTCCACCCTCACATCCATGTATGACCACTGGAAAAACCATAGCTGTGACTAGACGGAAGTAGGAAACTAGAGCTGCAGTAGGAGAAGGCAGTGAGGGTTCCTGTGGGGCTGGAATCCTCTGACTTGCTCTGACACATTGTTTTCTCAATGTCCCAGCCTTTCCTGTGCTCACTCCATCGCTGAGATTTGCCTGCTGTGACCTAATATGAACCCCCTCCACAACCCTAGGGGCAGCGACATAGGAAGGGGCAGGGGGCATGGGATCTATCTGTGCCCATCTTTTTATGCCATGCTAGAATCTGCCCACAAATGAACAAATGCATAGTGAAACCAGGATGAAGTTTAATTGCTTCCTTACATTACAGTCTAATGCCATTAAAGGCATAAGGCGGATTTACTCGGCTCCACACAGTCATTCAGGGACTCAGGCAGGCTTTATTTTTTTTTTAATGCTAACTTCTAGAGCCTGCAGGTCCTCCACAGCATTTTCTGCCTGCATTTCATGGGCCAGAACTGAGCCACCTGACTGCAAGCAGCTTGGAAATGATGCCCAGCAGCGTGCCAGGAAGGAAGAGGAGAGCATGGGTATTGGTGGGCACTAAAAGTTACTGATCACACCTAGGTTGTAAGACACAAAGAATGACTTTATGCAACCACGACAAAAGCTCAAGAGGTGTCAGTCCTCCTAAACCTTTCAGGCAAGAGGCTGAAAACCATGTATGATCACTAACTCTTTGATCATGGAATCACTGAACATGTCCAGAAACCAGAGCTCCTATTCAGACTTAGTGCAAATATCATTTTTATATTGCAGTTGGAGAAATCCTGAGTGCAATTAATGTGAACAGCTAGCTGCACAAAAGCAAAGACTCCTGAATTGAGCAGATACAGACATCAGACAACTTCAAAACAAATTCCACACAGATTCCTTCCCAATCTAGGATTACACCCAAAATTTAGATAATGTTTATACTTGGCTCCAAAAGGAACGTTTCAAACTGAACTAGTTTTGTTTATAAGAAGATATTACTAGTAAGGAGATAGTGTGTCAGTGGGAGGATAGCATTTGGACCATTTTCCTGAAAACAGATTTGAAATGTCATGAATAACGATGTTTTGAATTCTATAGTCTTAACACAAAAGACAAGAAAAATGACTGTGGGACTATAGAGTAACATTCTCCAAATCCTTGCAGCAATTAAAACTGAAGAGAGATCTCAAATTTTAATTCAGAAGTAAGTTTAATTTGAAATTAGGAGTGATTTTTTTTTAAGCGGAAAGGCAATTTAAGGAAAAGACTCAATGGAAGAAACTAGAGAAGTAAGAGAACCAGACACTGCTGAGATGCTCCAGTAAGAAGCAGACGGTCTGAAATATAAATCTGAATGGCAGCACGGGGTAGAAAGGCAGAAGAAATCCAGTGTCTGGATGTCCAAAAAAACAAAAAAACAAAAAACCACTTGGATGCAGGACTTGAGGAGCTAGGCAAGGATGTCTCCCCCAGATGCCATCCCTAGAGTGTGTCCCTGCAAAAATCCTCTAATATTTGGAGGTGGTGAAAATGAGAAAAATTCCAGAAAAGGAGACAATTTGGAATCTTGGGTGTGTCCCATAAAGGGAGAGAGGTACCCACACTCTGGAGTATATTTTATCAAAAGGGTGCCCACTGCTTGCTGACACAGACAGTGGCAAGATGGCCTCACTTACCACAGTGGCCTAATGGGTTGCCCAAGGAACATTGCATGTACTATGGGAACAAACAGCTGGGAAACTAACTGTAAAGTGAAGTGACTGGTGGGTGCTAATTAAAGACACAGCTCGAGTGTTGGGCAGGAATGTGAAAGACTCCCAAAGAAGGTGCTGTCTGGACTGAGAAGAGACAGGCTGGGATAAGGAAAGCTGAGATGCTGAAGACAGGAAAGCAATTTCAGCAAAATCTCAGTCTAGAGAACTTGGTGTGTCTTTGGATCACGAGGTTAGGAACGAGGCTAGGACTGTGCCAACCAAGCTAAGGGGTCTGGTCTCCACACTCTTCTGATCTTCACTCCTTTAGTAAGAACCCTTTTCAACAGATATAATTTTTAATTTATAAAGGTTTTAGAAATACCCCACTTACATTATTTACATTGTAAACAATACACAAAAAGAATGGACTTTTAAATGTTTGAGATGAATCATGAAAATGGCTTCCCTGGTGGCCCAGCCAGTAGAGAATCTGCCTGCAATGCAGGAGACCTGAGTTTGATCCCTGAGTCAGGAAGATCCCCTGGAGAACGACATTACTACCCACTCCTTGGAGTGGGTATTCTTGCCTGGAGAATTCCGCAGATAGAGGAACCTAGTCGGCTACAGTCCACGGGGTCACGAAGAGTCGGATATGACTGAGTGATTAACACTTCCACCTCACTGGCTTGTGTATATATACCCCCTCTTTGGAGGTCCCTGCAAGCGACAAAAGTGAGGAGCTGAGGGTTTGTAATCAGGGGCGACCTGGGTAGATCTGTGCTTATGGAAGCTCATGGAGGTGCCAGGTGGGGACTGAATTACGAGCGCAGAGACCAGGTACAAAGAGTTCTAAGTGAAAAAACACGTTTCACTTGCATTTTCTCTGATGGTTTATCTTTCTCCATTTGCTGACTCCTTCTAACTCCAGGCTCTCCAGAAAAATTCATTTCAATATCTGGAGTCTTTGAGGGGCTAGAGAGAACCAAGAGAGTGGAATTGAGGAGGTGGGGAGAAGGTCGAGGCTCCCGCCCTGATGTCCCCTTGCTGTACCTTCATCTTAATTCCTTTCCATCCACTCTTTCCAGGTTCAGTTCAGTCACTCAGTCGTATCCGACTCTTTGCGATCCCATGGACTGCAGTACGCCAGGCCTCCCTATCCATCACCAACTCCCGGAGTTTACTCAAACTCAGGTGCCCGGGGCTAAAAACCGACTCCCATATAAGAGTCGAAAATGATTTTTGTTGTTTTTCAATCCCTAAGCTGTGTCCGACTGTTTGCAACCCCATGGACTGCAGCACTCCAGGTAAGCCTTCATATAGATTTAAATAAACAAGGGGATTGCACTTTAAGCCTTATCCCTACCTTTCTCCTTGTTAGAGAGAGAGCAAAGGATAAATAGAAGCATGGGAGAAGTGTGGGGTGAGACTCTTGTCTAGAACCCCGTGGCCATCTGATCTCAGGCCCACTTCCCACTTGTTCGTGGCTGTGATATCACTCTGCCCATGGAGGCCAGAGGGGAAATATTGGCTACTCTGTGTTATACAGATGAGATTCTCACCGAGATGCTGGATGAAGGCTTTAGGTGAAGAACCTTGAGAAGGATTTTTTGAAAAAAAAAGAAAGGATTTTCAGCATTTTCCTTTTCTTTGACTCTGGTCCACAAGCGCACTGCAGGAAGCAGGTTAGAGATAAACACTATGTAAACACTATGTTAGATGATATCGAAAAGAGGAGTGACATGCTTACTGTTTAATATCTCAACACTTACGATGTTGAAGGCAATCTGGGTTTCTCTCCAATGTTTCTTACTGGGATGAGTGTTGCCTTTTCTTTCTTGTTCACATTCCACCGCGGCACATACCCTGTCCGTGGGACGAGCTGCTTGGTTTTCACACGCCCTCCTAGGTGATTCTGAAGTCACCACCTTGCGCGGTCTCTGTTGACGAAAATCACTTCCCTTCCATGGAGGTTTACATAGCTCATCATGAAGGCCAGGAAAGTGGGCTCACTGTGACTCTGAGGCGACCGGTTTCTCTTTAGAATTATACAGTAGGACCTCAACTATTTGCTGTCATCTGATGGCTTTTCTCATCCAGAGAAAGAAAAAGTACAAGTTTGTGTTTCTCCAAGTTGGAATTCAGGCAGAATCAGCTTCAAGCGTGCAGTTCAGGTCTTCGGGAGATGCAATTTAAAGTATTTTCGTGATTATTAAACTCACTAAATATTTTGGATCCAAAGAGTCTTTTCTTAACCATTTCTCTTAAAATAGCATGGGAATGAAACCACACAGGGTTTAACCACACAGGGTTAGAATGAGAGTAAAGCAAGATGCATGTTGTAATATTAGTATATATCTATTAGTGGTATTCACTATTACAACTACTCATAAGAACTGTAATATTAATACACAGAGTACTTTCAGTTCAGTTCAGTCACTCAGTCGTGTCCGACTCTTTGCGACCCCATGAATTGCAGCATGCCAAGCCTCCCTGTCCATCACTAACTCCCAGAGTTCACTCAAACTCACGTCCATCCAGTCCATGATGCCAGCCATCTCATCCTCTGTTGTCTCCATTTCCTCCTGCCCCAATCCCTCCCAGCATCAGAGTCTTTTTCAATGAGTCAACTCTTCGCATGAGGTGGCCAAAGTACTGGAGTTTCAGCTTTAGCGTCATTCCTTCCAAAGCACACCCAGGGCTGATCTCCTTCAGAATGGACTGGTTGGATCTCCTTGCAGTCCAAGGGACTCTCAAGAGTCTTCTCCAACAGAGTGCTGCTAAGTCACTTCAGTCATGCCCGACTCTGTGTGACCCCATATACAGCAGCCCGCCAGGCTCCCCTGTCCCTGGGATTCTCCAGGCAAGAACATTGGAGTGGGTTGCCATTTCCTTCTCCAATGCAAGAAAGTGAAAAGTGAAAGGGAAATCGCTCAGTCGTGTCTGACTCTTTGCAACCCCATGGACTGCAGCCTACCAGGCTCCTCTGTCCATGGGATTTTCCAGGCAAGAGTACTGGAGTGGGGTGCCATCACCTTCTCCGCTCCAATAGAGTACTTTAGTACTATTCATAAACTATGACTTTTGTAATGTCAGAATTAAATTAATAGTAATAATAGGATTATATATATTTGGGATATTAGAGCATTCCAAAAGCCACCTCTGTAAACCTCTAAAGTAATGGTTCATTTAACACACTGCATTGAAAATTTGAATGGAGAACAGGCTCAGAATAATGATGATGTGTGGGGGTCTGGAGGAGGGGTCGGCGGAGGGAAGCGTCAGTACTCGTCTCTCCTTTTTCATTGTGTTGTTCATTCGCTAAGTTGTGTCTGACTCTTCGAGACCCCATGGACTGCAGCATGCCAGGGTCATCTGTCCTTCACTGTCTCCCTGAGTTTGCTCACATTTATGTCCATTGAGTCAGTGATACTATCTAACCATCTCATCTTCTACTGCCCTCTTCTCCTTTTGCCTTTAATATTTCCCAGCATCAAGATCTTATTGAATGAGTCGGCTCTTCGCATCAGGTGGCCAAAGTATTGGAGCTTCAGCTTCAGTATCAGTCCTTCTAATGTATATTCAAGGTTGATTTCCTTTGGGATTGACTGGTTTGATCTTCTTTCAGTCCAAGGGACTTTCAAGAGTCTTATCCAGCACCACAGTTTGAAAGTATCAATTTTTATTTTTCAGCGCTCAGTCTTCTTAACCCAGACTAATGAAAGCTGTGGGCTGAGTCCAGAGGAGCTGTAGGCAGATGTTGCCTAGACAGCTCTCAAGAGCTCTGAGATGTGAGGCTTAGAGGTGGGGGACAGAGGCATTCTCCCCACTTCTGCACTGAGGGTAGCCCAGGTCTGGCACAGTGAGGGGCAGGCAGCATCATTTGGCCCCGCCTGGAGGACACACTGGGATGCTCCTGAACTCTGCTCTCTGGGAAGTGAATCAACAGGAAGCCCCTTAGCAGCAGCATGGGACAGTTAACATCCAACGGTGACAGAGGCACATGAAAGGACCACCTGGGAACACAGGTAAGGTAATCCTGGGGACCCCAAGAAATGATTAGAGGAGACTTTATTGTGTAGACATAGTGGTCTGGAAGGAGGCAAGGACCTGTATCAGGAAGGTGGGAACACAAACCAATCAATTATAAGCAATTAGTGTTGATTTAGCTTTATATGTGCCCAATGGTTGGTGAAGCCAGGATCTCTTCAAGTATCACTTGGATTGCTGCTTTCAGATAAATGTGTTTAATGATAGAAGTGAACTAATGTTCTCAAAAGCTTCTAGTCTGAGATCATTAAGAGCTAACTGAAAACAGGCATTTTCTGTTTTGAAAGCACTGAGCTTAACTGAATGTTGATATCACCCACAGTTTGCCCATTGGATGCTGGACCCGTGGCTGTTGGTACGTTGTGTAAGTCGGATCTCTGATGTGACAAAGCCCTGGACTTCTGGGTGACCTTGGTTTCCCAGTCCCTGGTGCCTGGCACGTGGAGGCCCTCCATAAACACTTGCGTTATTCAAGTGTATCCCTACGTTAGCTAAGTCAGAGAGCATGTGTCCCTCCTTTGCGTCCTCTTTTACTTTTGCCTCCTAGAATTGTGGAGTGTAGCACAGATTAAATCAGCAAGCAAAATCCATTTCAGCGTGAATTTCAGTGCATGGCCCAGCCACGACAGGGGAAGCATGATGAACTTTCGTGTGTTTGTCAAAGACTGCGTGTATTTGAGCTCAATATCCTATGTCTTGCCTCTGAATCTCCTTGAAGGCCATCAAATGACATCTGGCATAAGTCCCAACAGGCAACCCCAACCTCTTGTGACTTTACCAGCGAGCATCCTCTAAGTTTGCAGTTGCCTTGGACCATTTCTGTGAATCTGATGGAGACACAGGACGAAACACAGTCACCCAAGATGGGGACCATGAGCCCCAAATCAGGGCCCCAGATTGCTATCCTTCCACCTCACTCCACAGACTAAAGGGAAACATGAGTAGAATCAGCCTTGAGTATGTATTGATCTCATAGATATTTGTGGGCATCAGAAACTATCGCCTGAATTGCTTTTGGTTGAAGGGTTATAAGAACCCTGCTGCAAACTTCCCAACAATCTAACATTTAAGCATCCAGTCTTATAAAACTAACATGGGAAGAGCTTTGCTCAAATTACTGGGCCTGTATTATATGAGTGGGAGGTTGCCAAGGAAAATAAGCCAGAGTAACCCCTTTGCCAGGAGATGAGAAACAAAAAATGTTGGTAGACCTTTAATATTTTAATTACCTGCTTCCAGAACAATAAAAAGGGATTCAGGTCTTCCAGTTAACAGTTGTACGTGATTACAGCCCCATAAAGTATCTTAAACTATTTCCTTAAAATGTAAGCCTTAAGCTTTTTCCTTTCATCTGCATCCAGTGATTAGATTTCAGAAAAGTTAAGGGTTAAATTTTTCCTTTAGTGGTTTTAGTTACAAATATTGGAACCAAAGGCAATTTGAAATTTGTTGCTTTCTTGGAAGATTTTTAAGAGTTTTTACATGTCTACAACTAAAGGTAATGTGAGATCCTGGAACAGAAAAAGGACATGGGGTATCTAAAAAAATCTGAATAAAATATGGATATTAGTTAATAATAATAATGCATCAATATTGGCTCATTAATGGTGACAAATGTATACTATAGCAATGTAAGATGCTAATAAAAGGGGAGACTGGTTGTTGGGTACATGGGAACTCTCTGTACTAGCGTCACAATTTCCCTGTACGACTAAAACAATTCTAAAATGAGACTTTTATGTGAAAAGAATGCCTCCTGATCTCAGTGATGACTCACAGAAGATTATTTTTGTGACAAGAGCAGGGCTCCAGTGGATAAACTGGACAACACAATTTGGGTCAAATAGAACATCCATGAAGTGGTGACTAGGCATCACTCCAAAGGACTCCTCTAGAGCTCCTGGCCTTGGAGAAGATCCTGGCTTCCTTACTGACCTGGGAGACCAGGCATTTCAGAGACGCAAATGAGACGTGGTCCTTTAATGGGAAATAGGTCACAACTGGAAAGAAGAGGCATCGGGGAAAACTGTTAGAACAAGTCCTGACGTGTGTGTGTGTGTGTGTGTGTGTGTGATGCTACCTCATACTGCTTATGCTGCCCCGTGTCAGAAGTGTTTTCTATTTCTCATCTGCTAAGAAACCATCAGGATTCCCCGGTGGCCCAGTGGTGAAGTATCTGCCTGCCAATGCGGGAGGTGCAGGAGATAACGGGTTCTGTCCCTGGGTTGGAAAGATCCCCTGGAGAAGGAAATGGCTGCCCACTCCAGGATTCTTGTCTGGGAAATCCCACGGACAGAAGAGCCTGACGGGCTACGGTACACGGGGTGGCAAAGAGTTGGACACAACTGAGTGCAGGTGCACGCACACACACACACACACACACACACGAAACCACCCTCATCTCTTAAACTGTCTTCACATCTTTCACGAATCTTTGGTAGACTAGATTCACGGATGACAGTTCTTGCCTGCCTCCAGCCTCTTATTGGTCTACCTCAGTTAACCATAAAGGAAAAACCAAGCTTGTATAAGCAAATCTGTAGTCACACAGAAAGGCAGTGCTTGCTTATGTCAGATTTTTAAGCCACTCGAATCAGGCTGTCCTTAGGGTGGCCGCACTGGAACGATGGTCACCAGGTTCCCAATGATTCCCGTTCCCCAGTGTGTCTAAGCCAATGGTCAATTTCCTTGTCCCATTTTGCCTGACTGCTCACTAGCATCTGATATGGTTGCCCACTCCCTCCTTCTTGAGCAAAGACCCTTCTGTTTTCTTTTCCATTGCAGGCCCCTGTTTCCTTGCCACCTCAGTGGTCACTCCTTCTCAGTATCAGGCTAGCATCTCCTCTCCTTCCGTGATGCTGTTGTCTACCCCTTGCTCAGCAACAGGCTCTCTTCTCTGTGTATATCCACTCCCTTGGAGATTGCATGCTGACCCCTGCATTTCAGTATTATCTATATGCTGATCATTATCCAGCTCCCAAATCCTCCCTTGAACTTCACACTCATGTATCCAGCATCTTACTTGATAGCTCTACCTGAATATCTAACAGACACCTCAAACTTAACTTGTCAAATGTACACTACTTGACTCCTAAGAAAGTTCAGGCTGCTAGATGAAGAAGAGATGTTATTGCATTAAAATTTTACTACACAAACCTTTGGGTTTCCTGGGTGGTGGAGTGGTAAAGAATCTCCCTGCCAGTGCAGGGGATGCAGGAGGCACGGGTTTGATCCCTGGGCTGGGAAGATCCCCTGGAGAAGGAAATGGCAACCCACCCCAGTATCTTGCTTGGAAAATCCCATGGACAGAGGAGCCTGGTGGGCTACAGTCCATGCAGTCACAAAGAGTTGGACATTACTGAGTGACTGACATGCACACACACAGACATTTACTACCCCTCAGCCCTGTGTTCCCAGGGTTAAACTAGCTAAAATATAGAAAACAGTCATTGATAAGAGGCAATGTACTTTCAAATAAGAAATGTGGGAGTTACATGTGTGTTGAAAATGACTGAAATTAGGAACTACACGTTTCCTTAATATTAATAATAATATTTAATAAGTGCGTCTTTTGGTGCCAGGTACTGTTTGAAGTATTATTGCATGGCTTATATCATTTAATCCTTGCAATAATCTTAAAAGTAGATATTATGACCCTATTTTCATTATCAGAAACACAGAGAGGTTTCATAACATGGTCACAGTCACAGAGCCAGAAGGAAGCAGCTAAGATTTGAACCCAGACAGCCACATATACTCTAGGGAGTCATGATGGAAATGACAGTCCTATTTCCCATCCTAGAGTTGAGTTCCTACTCACATGACATCCCGTACCTCGGATTCCATTACTAGAGTCTGTGGCCTTTAACCTCAAGTGTGTATAGAAACCTCAAGCTAAATGAATGGGAAACAAAAGGAAAGAAGAGAGTTCCATTTTGCACAAGCATCAGAACTTTTTTTTTTTTTAAGAAGACACTTGTAAATTAGACCTTTAAGGACAACATTGGTTGAATGCTCTTTCTTTTGACATGGTGAGGGAACATGGGTCAAAGACTTCTCGAGAGTGAGCCAATAGGCAGTCTTAACGAAAATGTGCAGCTTTCTACTTGACACAGGTTCCTGTGAGAGTTAATTAGCCAGTGGTTGCAAACCCCTCAAGCCTTTCCTGTAAATGGCTTGGTGTGCCTGTATGCGTGGTAAGTCGTGTCTGTCGTGTCTGACTCTCTGCGATGCTGTGGACCACGGCCCGCCAGGGTCCTTCGTCCCTGGGATCCTCCAGGCAAGAACACTCGACTGGGTGGCCATGTCCTCCTCCAGGAGATCTTCCCTGACCCAGGGATCAAGCCCATGTCTCTTACATCTCCTGCATTCACACGTGGGTTCCTTACCAATAGTGCCACCTGGGAAGCCAAATGACCGGGTGTACACTTAGCTGGTCCGACCCCCGGTGCCGCAGCTCAGCACGCCTGGCCCCTGATCACACAGCCCCGGGAAACGGCAATGGTCTCTTCTGACCACGGACACAGAGACGTGATCCGCTGCACCTGACTTGCTTTTTCTGTCCACACCACACGGCTTGTGGGATCTTAGTTCCCCAACCAGGGGTTGAACCCAGGCCCCTGGCAGTGAGAGGGCCACTGAACCACCAGGAAATTCCGCGGACCCTGAATTTTAAAGGTAGATAGTATACTGCTGCTGCTGCTAAGTCGCTTCAGTCATGTCTGACTCTGTGCGACCCCATGGACTGCAGCCCACCAGGCTCCCCCGTCCCTGGGATTCTCCAGGCAACAACACTGGAGTGGGTTGCCATTTCTCTCTCCAATGCATGAAAGTGAAAAGCGAAAGCGAACTCGCTCAGTCGTGCCCGATTCTTAGCGACCCCATGGACTGCAGCCTACCAGGCTCCTCCGCCCATGTGATTTTCCAGGCAAGAGTACTGGAGTGGGGTGCCATTGCCTTCTCCGAGATAGTATACTAGGTTTAAGTAATTAAAATACTGAGGTGAAAAAGAAAATTGAGAGATCCAAACCAGTTGTTGAGAAGTATTCTTTTCCATAGAGGCTTTGTCGGACTGTTCTTTTCAGAAAATGCCCAATTTCTGTCAAAAAGATGATGTGAAGTCTTTTTTCCTTTTCAAACATTATTTTAAATAATGCATTACATTGAATTATTTGGTATAAAAATAAAAGTAAAAAAACTTCCCAAAGATCACTCTTTTCATCAAAAAAAATTTCAAGCAAAAGAGATCCAATATTTTTGGTAGTTTTAAGGATAGGTTTTTATGAATATTATACCCAGTTCTTTTGAAACATTTCCTTTCCTCAATATGCACCAACACACATATTGCTAAGAAACTCCCCAAAACATATTTATGAAACAATGATATATATGTAGAACTGCGTAAGGATTACTGGTTTTGACTAAGACAACCCTGTAAGCCTGTTGCCTTTTGCTATAGTATTTATCTTGTTTGTTTCACTTTTGAATACAGGGACCAATTTTTTAAAAAGTTAACTGATCTAAATGTTGATGCTCGTCTAAATTTGATTTCTTCTTGTCTTCCTATGTTTTCTAATGAATAGTATGTAAGCAGTAAATATAACACCATTAGATAAATATAACATTATTAGATAAAAACAGAGCAAAGAAACAATAAAAACCAATGTTTTGAGAGTTCCCAGTTTTGCTTGTGATCACAATAAGGAAAAGCGATATAACACATAACTCTTTCACTGAGTTCTTATTTAGCGTTAAAGACCAACAGGAAATATAGCTGGAATCTTTCTTGTTCTTTTTTTTTTTTTTTCTTTACTTTTCGCCAGATCTTAAAAATAGAAACAAGAAGCCCAGATTCCACGGAGATATCTGTTACATAATATTAACCTAAGCGAGTCTATCTATTTAGGGAATAATGAGAAGACCATTTCATTCTTTGCTCAAGCATCGATGTTCTGAAAACATTTCCTTTGAAAGGAAAGAGAATCTCAGTAGAAAGCAATTCACATGCCCGGAAGCTTAAAGGAGAGTTTCACGGTGAAAGTGACTCATAAGTGTGCGTTATATTCAGGAAACGCAAACACTGCAGAAGAAGGTGGTGCTGATGGTGGCTCTTCAAACATTACAGAACTTTTCTGCCATGCAGCAGAAATCTGAAGCTGTTAAAAACTGTTAAGCCTGATAGGCTTTGCAAAAAAGAACAGAGGAATGACTTACATCTCAGAGTTCCACGAAGAGGTTATCTCCTTCATTCCAGGGCTGATCCTTCATTCAGGCTTGACAGCTGGTTTAATCTGCCGGCAGGAAGGACGGAATGTCTGTTCTTGCACTTGCTGTTCTTTTCCGTTTTCAGAAGGCCAGTGGCCCTGGTCATTTCCATGACGACCAGAAGCACGCTGCCAGCCTTCCAGCTGCATGAACCACACAGCAGAAGAGAACCCGTCTTGGTCACTGCTGGCCACTCTTTGGGAGTTCCAAAGTGGAAAGTTTCCAGAAGAGTCAAAGGAGCCTGCTGCTCTATGCTGACCTGAAGGGCTGACGGTGATGTGAGGAATTCTACTTTAGCAGGAAATTGAATGGATTCAACGTAGAGCGTGGAAGACTCCTTGATGCTTTTACCATCATGATCATGCTTTGTTCCACTCTTTTTGGCCCAGTGAATTGTTACTTATAGCAAATACCCAAACTAGTATAAAAATTGGCCCAGTACAGTTGTTCCAGAGAGAAAATGAACTCATTTTAGCTCCAAAGACGTAGTCCTGCCGAGAGATTATTACGCTGTGTGTGAAGTAAGTCAGACAGAGAAAGACAAAGATCATATGATATCACTTATTTGTGGAATCTAAAATATGATGCAATTTTAGTATATGTGCTGCCAAAGCTAGCGCTAAAATATGATACAAACGAACTTATTTACAAAACAGAAACAGACCCACACACATAGGAAACAAACTTATGGTTACCAGGGACTTCCCTGGTGGTCCAGTGGTTAAGACTCTGAGCCTCCCATGCATGGGGGTGTGGGTTCGATCCCTGGTGGGGGAACTAAGATTCCACACTTCATGCTGCATGCCCCCTCCCCAAAATAGCACCATATAAACTTATGGTTACTACAAGGGGAAGGGGAGGGGGAGGAATAAATTAGAAGTTTGTAATTAGCAGGTATAAACTATTGTATGTAAAACAGATGAACAACAAGGTCCTGCTGTGTAACACAGGGAGCTATACTCTATATCTTATAATAACCTATAATGGAAAAGAATATGAGAAAGAATATATATACACGTATCTGTGTACATCCCTTTGCTATACACCAGAAACTAACACAACATTGTAAATCAACCGAACTTCAACAACAACAACAAAAAAACACAAAGATATAGTCCTGCTCTATCTTCAGTTCGGTTGCTCAGTCGTGTCCAACTCTTTGTGACCCCATGGACTGCAGCACGCCGGCCTCCCTGTCCATCACCAACTCCTGGAGCTTACTCAAACTCATGTCCGTTGAGTCAGTGATGCCATCCAGCCATCTCATCCTCTGTCATCCCCTTCTCTTCCCTCCTTCAATCTTTCCCAGCATCAGGGTCTTTTCCAATGAGTCAGTTCTTCGCATCAGGTGGCCAAAGTACTGGAGCTTCAGCTTTAGCATCAGTCCTTTTAATGAATATTCAGGACTAATTTCCTTTAGGATGGACTGGTTGGATCTCCTTGCAGTCCAAAGGACTCTCAAGAGTCTTCAACTCCACAGTTCAAAAGCATCCATTCTTTGGTGCTCAGCTTTCTTTATAGTCCAACTCTCACATTTATACCTGACTACTGGAAAAACTATACGTTTGACTAGACAGACCTTTGTTGGCAAAGTAACGTCTCTGCTTTTTAATAAGCTGTCTAGGTTGGTCATAACTTTTCTTCCAAGGAGCAAACTCTGTCTTAAGTTCATTTAAAAAAATGTTAAAAACAAATAAACATGTAAGATATTCTGTTACATTAACTAATGAGGGCTCATTATGGGAGAAACCAGATGGATGGTGGTGATGGAGAAAAGTTTTGGTACTTAGAAACGTTAGAAGACTGGAGCAATTGAATCTATCATTCTCCGGATTCAGATTAGCCGATATGCTAAAGAAGAGAGCACCTCCCTAGGGAAGTTTATTCATTTCTTTATCATTTATCCAGTGGGCTTGTTCCACACTCCTGCACTGTGCCAGAAGCTTAAAAGAACAATAGAGATGAATGTCATCATTCTTGTCTTTGAAGAAGTTGCAATACGAAAAGGGTAGTTAGATATGTTGATTATGGGAAATGTTTGAGGGGTGGGCACAAAGAAAATACGTGGGAGAGTTGGAAAAAATAGGACTACGTTTTGGCAGGGAGACTGGAGAAAAGTCTGTGGAGAAGTGCTTGATGTGGGGCTGAAAGGGTGGCTGGATATGAGTAGAGCAATGTTCTGGAAAGGACAGTGTCTCATGGGATGATTCTTGGATTCCGATGGATAATGTTTCCTCCTTTCTCACCTCATACAGTCCGAATACACATGCCATTGAGCTTCTCAGGTGGTCCACAGGATCAAGCTACTCCAGGAATTAAGAGAACGGCTGGATGCCATGACAGTTCTGAGGCCGAGTATCGGAAGACCAAAAAGCGGGCTGTGGCCCAGTTCCCGGAAATCCCTGCCCTTTCTCTGAAATAGCTGGAACAGTCCTCAATGAAATTAACTAGCAATGCTATCTTTTGAGGCTCCTCTTTCCTGAGATGGTCCACACTCTGTGGCGTGTGTTTCTAAGTAAATCCACTTCTTACCTGTTAAAAAAAAAACCATAACAAAACCAAAGAAGAAAATTGCTGAAGCAAGGTTTGGGGACCAGAGAGCAACTGGTCTCTACAGCTCTTTGAAAGCCAGGGATTCGTAATCAGAACAAAGGAATTAAGAATAACGAAAATCCATTATGGTTGGTGTTTAGTTTCAATAAAGCTGCCATGTAAATTCTACCACGTAAGGATAGTGGAACACGAACTTTAGTTCAAAATCTCGATTCTGCTACCTTCTGGAACATTATTACTTTAAATGTTTTTATTTATTGCAGTATGTTGATTTGCAACATTGTGTTAGCTTCAGGTGTATAACATAGTGATTCAGTTATTGTTTGGAGACTATATTCCATTATAGGTTATGAAAGATATTGAACATTATTATTTAAACTTTATGAGCCTCAGCTTCCTTGCCTATAAAGTGAAAGCTTGGGATAGGATTAAATGAGATGATATATGTGGCAAGGATGCCTCGAATGGAATAAGGGAAGGATGACTGTCCCAATACCAGCTTTCCCAACTTTCAGAACAATTGTGGCTAATACTGGGTTGGCCAAAAAGTTCATTTGAGTTTTCTGTAACCGCTTACAATACAATGGCCTGTCACATTCAGCCTCCGTTCCTACACTTTTCTCTCTTGCTTGCCTCAGCTATAGAGATTGGAAAACCAAAACACTCAACTTGCAGAGTCCTCAACTACCATAGCAGCTAGAACTCCATGCATGAATTCAGTTTTATTGATTATTTTTTCTTGATTCAGAACTGAGTCACATGGAGAGAGGCCCACTGAGTCACATGGAGAGAAGCCCACGAGCATTTGTTTGGGATTTGAATTCAGTGGGGAGCAAGAGAAGAGTTCTGAACATCGCTGGTGCTGGCCTGGGTCACGGCAGAACTGGCCGAGTCTGGGAGCGAGTGCTGGGAGGGTGTTTTCTGATCGACTTGCTTCCTGGTTGTCATGGATGCCTTGAGCTCATGACTGGCACTGGATTCCTGTCGGAGGAGGCGGCCTCTTAATTCAGCCACCGTCTGTTTACGGAGGAGGCAGCAGCTCCCTCGGTGGCCCAGCTCTGTGATGGCTTCCCGAGTCCGGCTGAAGTCTTTTCAGCCCTCCCCAATGGTTTAAGACTTTCTGGATAACTTAAGGAACTCCTTGCTGTTTAAACCAGCTGAAGTGGACTCTGTTGTCTGGGATCGACATGATCCCTGGAATGGTTCACTAGTTCCGGGCAATACAGAATAAATGGAAGTTTGCTGTTATGGCTTCTTCTGCTGCTTCTTCCTGCTTGAACACAGACACAGACTGGGGTGTGTGTGTGTGTGTGCGTGTGTGTGTGTGTGTGTGTGTGTGTGTGTGTGTGTGCGCGCGTGTAAATCCTATCACTAAAGAGGGCAGAGCAGAAGCATGAAGGAGCCTCATGTCCCAAGGACACTGCTGAATCCCTCAGCAGCCCTGTACCTCCCAGTTCAAAACAGAGTTAATATCACCCACTCACAGTTATTTTAATGACTAACTAGGATAAACTACATAGAGTATTGAGACTAAACCTTTCACGAAGGAGGCATTCAATCATGGTTGCTCTTATGATCATTACTTGTTGTCACCTTCTCTGTGTATGACATGGATGCCTTCTGGGACCTCTTGTTGAGTGAGCAACTGGGATGAAGGCACAGATGGGGTGGGGTATACTCCTCCCTGGAAACCTGAAGGGCAAAAAAAAAAAAAAAAACAAACACAACTGCCAATAACATGTGGCTGGATCTCTGTGTGTGGCATGTTAAACATTTACCTTAGGTTATATATCTCTCCATCTTTCTGAAATACTTCCCTTTGCTCTTTGTGTTAATGGGGTCACGTGGTTTAAGTTGATTTCACGAAGATGAATGTTGGGAAGCATAATGAAACCATTCCACTGCCTGTTCTGTTCAGCTTTGGAGTCAAGGGTGGTGGACAAGTGTTTGTTTTCTGTGGGCTTGAATTCTATTTTTGGCCTTGACTAATTTTGTCCCTTTCATTCTTTTTCATTGCAAGAGCTATGCAGGCTTCTGCTGGCACATTCAAATAATACCCAGTGTGTTAAGTAAAAGTGGAAATCTTCACCGATATCTCCACTGATCTCTCCAGCACATCCTGAAGAACAGAGCTCATGTAAGTCTGCAGTGAAGCAAATCTTGCTTTGTTTTCAAACTTCAGCAACTGCCTTGATTGCTCATTAATATGCTGGCTCCTTAAACTCTTATGATGAAACCTCAAAACACACTGTCTCCAACAGGCTTTCCCTGTGCACTGTCATCTGAAGCCTCTAGGGCCACTGTCTTGTCGCCGTTGTGTAGTCGCCCAGTCGTGTCCGACTCTCTGCGGCCCCATGGACTGCAGCATGCCAGGCCTCCCTGTCCCTTGCCATCTCTCAGGGTTTGCCCAAGTTCACGTCTATTGACTCGGAGATGCCATCCAACCACCTCATCCTCTGTTGCTCTTTTCTTCTGCCTTCAGTCTTCCCTGGAGTGCTGTGGTGTTCAGGCCTCCTGGAGTGTTTTTTGATTAGTGGCGGATGCGAGCTGATGAATAAATGCTTCCTCCCTTCTCACTCTAGACTGGCCATCCCAAGATGCACATTATACGGATTCTCAAGAGGTCCATGGGATAGAGCGACCCAATAAGGTACCATGTGCAGCTTTTCACAGCTTCACTTTTTTACCCCTCCTTCTTCAAATTATAATCCCCAATAATGTACACCGAGACACTATTTTTCTGATATCTGCTCTCTGGGGAAATCAGTCTGAGACACATCCTTTATTCTTCTTTCCAAATTCTTCTTTCTCTACACTCAAATTCTTGTTTCTTTAGGCTAGAAACCAGCCATCTCATTTCACAAGAGAACTCTCTTCTATAATGATGTCTCCCCTCTTCCAATAATCAGAATCTTAATAATTTTAAGAAATGTGCCCTGAGAGCTTCAAAAATCACACGGTTGTATCACTCACTTATGATTACCTTCAAAAATTGGAATGAAGATCCCAAACCTTACAGTGATGTTTTCAGACACTTTGGTTTCATAAAGTACAGTTGGCCCTTAAACAACATGGTTTGAACAGCGTGGGCCCACTTATACATGGATTTTTTTTTACATTGGTAAATAATATAGCCCTACATGATCCATGGCTGATGCAATCTATGGAATCGCAGTTATGGGGGAGCTGCAGATACCAAGGGTCCACTTAAATTATATTAAGATTTTCTGCTTCAAGGAGGGTTGGCACCTCTAAACTGTTCAAGGGTCAACTGGACTAAAGTAATTTCTGATTGTACTTCAGCTTAATAGCAACATTACCTGTGAAGCTTGCCTGGAGCTACGAAGAAGGAGAGTTCCTACCATTTGATGACAGTCACACTGTTCAGAGATTAGCAGAGAATAACAAAGCCATGATGTGATACAGATGTTGGACAGCTGGCCAGGCTTGCTCTCCAAATAAGTGACTCACGCCTGCCCAGAAGTTTCACAGCAGATATGATTCCCGTGCGTGCCCTGGCAACACTGAAAAATTACTACCTGCCTTCCATCATGGGGTCGTTGACAAATGGTAGGAACCACAACTACCAAAACTACAAATGCCAGGATCCATTGTACTTTCTGTCTCTAAATCTCTACTGTCTGGACTTGGAAATTTGAACGTGCACGTCTTCAACTTGAAATGAAGAAACCTTCACCTGACTCACTCACTCATAGGATCACTCAACTATGACTCCATCGTCAAATAGACTTACTGGACTGCCACCCTCCAGGTCCTCCTGGGGCTTCATTTTCGGATCTAGTGACTCTTTCTAAGCTTCACTCTTACTTACCCTCCCTGTTGCACCTGACTGCTAACCAACCTGTCTTTGGGCCTCCATGATCGTCATGGGTCTGTGGTTTTTCTCTGGTGTTTAGTCCATCATTCGAATTATATCTTTCTCTTCTTTCAACTTCTCTTTCTCCTTCCTTTGAGTACAACCCAAAGCCCATCCTTGATCTTCTTTTACATTTCTTCTTCATGAATCCCGGTCTCTTGTTTCAACTGTACTAAGGTCATTTGGAGAACAAATCGTCAGCATAGACTACTAGAAATAGGAGGGCTGTCATTTTGATAATCCACCCTCACTTGAATGCCTCCAGAAAGGAAGGGTTTACCTCCTTACACAGCAGTTTTTCGTTTTGTCTTTTTCATTTCTGAGAGCTCTACTATGTAAAATAGTTTAGTATGAATGGCTGAATCTATCTCCTCATAATTTTGAGACATTGACTGTTTTTCTGTCCTCCAAAATAACATTGAAAAAAATTCCTCCTTCTTTTTGATAGCCTTTACCAATACTCTGTCAGCTTATATTAAGCTCCTCTTAGTCACCAGACCAGAGAAGGCAATGGCACCCCACTCCAGTACTTCTACCTGGAAAATCCCATGGACAAAGGAGCTTGGTAGGCTGCAGTCCATGGGGTCGCTGAGGGTTGGACACGACTGAGTGACTTCACTTTCAATTTTCACTTTCCACTTTCATGCATTGGAGAAGGAAATGGCAACTCACTCCACTGTTCTTGCCTGGGGAGTCCCAGGGATGGGGGAGCCTGTTGGGCTGCTGTCTATGGGGTCACACAGAGTCGGACACGACTGAAGTGACTCAGCAGCAGCAGCAGCAGCAGCAGTCACCGGACCCAGAATCTCAGAAATACTTTTGATTCTTCCTTCTCCTTTAATTCATGGAAGAAACAGTTATGCATTACTCAAGTCTTGTTTTGAAGTTTCTCCAGCAGAAATTCCATGTTTCATTCCATTCTTCCAGGTAGAAGAATTAAGTATTCTAAAAATGATAATTTCAATTAACTTACAGAGCCAATGCAATAGTGATAAAACACCACTGGGCTTTTTTCCAAAGGAATAAATAAAAGTTTTCTGAGGTTAACTGAGATAATAAAGAATATTTCAAAAATGAAGAATGATAAGGATAGATTAGTTATATGAGCCATTAAAACAAAGTTTACAGTCTTTAAGGTTATGCTCAAAATCCTTCAAGCTAGGCTTCAGCAGTATTTGAACTGAGAAATTCCAGATGTACGAGCTGGGTTTAGAAAAGGCAAAGGAGCCAGAGATCAAATTGCCAATATCTACTGGATCATAGAGAAAGCAAAGGCTTTCCAGAAAAACATCTACTTCTGCTTCATTGACTACACTAAAGCCTTTGACTGTGTGGATCACAACAAACTGTGGAAAGTTCCTAAGGACATTGGAAGCCCTTCTCTTGAAGAGCAGGGAACGCCGCCTTGCCTGTCTCCTGGGAAACGCATGCGCCCTCTTCTCCTCCTGCCCTTTTTTCCGTCTCTCCGGCATCAGGGACTTTTCCAGTGAGTCAGCTGTTCGCATCAGATGACCAAAATACTGGAGTTTCAGCTTCAGCATGAGTCCTTCCTATGAGTATTCAGGGTTGAGTTTTCTTAAGATTGATGGTTGGATCTCCTTGCTATCCAAGGGACTCTCAAGAGTCTTCTCCAGCACCAGGCATCAGTTCTTCGGCGCTCAGCCTTCTTGAAGGTCCAACTCTCACAACCGTACGTGACCACTGGGAAGGCCATAGCCCTGACTAGACGGACCTTTGTCGGCAGAGTAATGTCTCTGCTTTCAATACACTGTCTAGGTCTGTCATAGCTTTCCTGCCAAGACGCAAACATCTTCTGATTTCATGGCTTCAGTCTCCAACCACAGTGATTTCAGAGCCCAACAAGAAGAAATCAGTCACTGCTTCCACTCCCCCCCCCATCTTCCTTGAAGTAATGGGGCTGGATGTCAAGATCTTAGTTTTTTTTTAATTTTTAGTTTTAAGCTGGCTCTTTCACTCTCCTCCTTCACACTCATGAAGAAGTGCTTTAGTTCCTTTGCACTTTCTGCCATTAGAATGGTATCATCCTCCTATCTGAGGTTGTTGATGTTTCCCTGCCTATTTTGGTTCCAGCTTATAACTCATCCAGCCCAGCATTTCTCATGATGTGCTCAGCATATAAATTAAACAAACAGGGTGCCAGCAGATAGCCCTGTCTTACTCCTTTCTCGGTCTTGAATCCATCAGTTGTTCCATGCTGCTGCTGCTGCTGCTGCTAAGTCACTTCAGTCGTGTCCGACTCTGTGCGACCCCATAGACAGCAGCCCCGCCAGGTTCCCCCGTCCCTGGGATTCTCCAGGCAAGAACACTGGAGTGGGTTGCCATTTCTCTCTCCAATGCATGAAAGTGAAAGGGAAAGTGAAGTCGCTCAGTCGTGTCTGACTCTTAGCGACCCCATGGACTGCAGCCTACCAGGCTACTCCGCCCATGGGATTTCCCAGGCAAGAGTACTGGGGTGGGTTGCCATTGCCTTCAGGGTTCTAACTGTTGCTTCTTGATCTGCATACAGGTTTCTCAGGAGACAGGTAAAATGGTCTGATATTCCAACCTCTTTAAGAGCTTTCCACAGTTTATGATGACCCACACAGCCAAAGGCTTTGGCATAGTCAATAAAACAGAGGCAGATGTTTGCCTAGAATTCCCTAGTTTTCTCTATGACCCTGCAAATGTTAGCAATTTGATTTCTGGTTCCTCTGCTTTTTCTAAACCTAGCTGGGACATCTGGAATTTCTTGGTTCGTATAATGCTGAAGCCTAGCATTAGCTATATGGAATTTTCCAGGCAAGAATATTGGAGTGGGTAGCCATTTCCTTTCCCAGGGGATCTTGCTGACCCAGGAACTGAACCTGCATCTCTTGTGTCTCCTCCACTGGCAGGCAGATTCTTTACCACTAGCACCACCTGGGAATCCCCTAGCATGGGTTACAGCCAAGAGTTCTGACAAAACATGATCCCCTGGAGGAGGGAACAGCAAAGCACCCCAGGATACTTGCCGTGAGAACCTCAGGAACTGTGTAAGAGGATAAACAGGGTAGAATGATTGTTTATTAAAAACAAAAATACGATATATAAAAGATGGGAATACATATCAAGGAGGATATTAAAGATTACTCAGCAATGTTTCTGGAATAACTGGCAAGGAATCTGGAGGGAAATGTCAAATGTATTGAATGAAGCTCCTATGAGATTAGTGAAAGTGAAATGTAAAATCATAGAAAAATAAGGCTAAAAGTAATTGAAGTTTGGTTAACTCTCTGGAACACTGAGAAACCTTTCAGATGTGAAGTCATTGATGGTGCAGCCACATTGGAAAACAGTCTGAAAATTCCCTGAAGGATTAAATACAGAGTTGCCATATGGCCCAACAATTTCACTGTTAGGTATATATCCAAGAACAATGAAAACATACATTCACACAAAATCCTATACACAAAGATTCATAACAGCATTATGCATAATATCCTAAAACTGAAGACAACCTACATTTTCTTTGCACATCAACTAACAAATGCTGCTAAGTCGCGTCAGTCGTGTCCGACTTTGTGTGACCCCATAGACAGCAGCCCACCAGGTTCCCCCGTCCCTGGGATTCTCCAGGCAAGAACACTGGAGTGGGTTGCCATTTCCTTCTCCAATGCATGAAAGTAAAAAGGGAAAGTGCAGTCGCTCAGTCATGTCCAACCCTCAGCAACCCCATGGACTGCAGCCTACCAGGCTCCTCCGTCCATGGGATTTTCCAGGGAAGAGTACTGGAGTGGGGTGCCATTATATTAATAGATAAATAAAATGTGGTATATTTATACCAGAATATTATTTGGCAGTAAAAAAGGAATGAAGTACTGATATATGCTGCAACATGGATAAACCTTAAAAACATTACCTAAGTGAAATAAGCTGGTCTGAAAGAATTATATATGCTATATTTCTATTTATATAAAATGTCTAGAGTAAACAAATCTTTGGAGACAGGAGGATTTGTCATTGCCTATGCCTAGGGGGTGGTAGTTTAGTCTCCAAGTCATGCCCAAATCTTGTGACCCCATGGACTGTAGCCTGGCAGGTTCTTCTGTCCATGGGATTCTTCAGGCAAGAGTACTGGAGTGGGCTGCCATTCCCTTCTCCAGGGAATCTTCCCAACCCAGGAACTGAACCCAGGTCTCTTGCATTGCAGGCAAGATTCTTTACTGACTGAGCAGAGGCTTGGGGTTAAATAGGGAGTGATTGCTAATGGATGTGGGTCTCTTTGTGAGGTGATGAAAAGTTTCTAATGGATTGCTAATGGATGTGGGTTTGTTTATGAGGTGATGAAAAGTTTCTAAAGTTGACGATGGTGATGGAATCACAATTCTGTGAATGTATTAATACTAAAGCCATCAAATTTTGCCCTTTAAATGAGTGTATTTCCACCTGCCAATGCAAGAGCCACAGGAGACACAAGTTTGATCCCTGGGTGGGGAAGATCTTCTGGAGTAGGAAATGGCAACCCACTCCAGTATTCTTTCCCAGAAAATTCCATGGACAGAGGAGGCTGGTGGGCTACAGTTCATGGAATCTCAAAGAGTTGGACACAAGGGAACAGAGGGCAGATTGTATAGTATGTGAACTATATCTCTATAAAACTGCTTGAAAAAGCAATTGAAAAAGTCAGAAAATACTAATATCAACTCACTACCCTCCAAAACATGTAATCTTATCCTCAGTCCTTTCTTTTTTTAAAAAAAATGTATTTATTTATTTTTGGCCGTGCTGTGTCCTCGTGCGGAGTGTGCTTTCCCCTAATTGCAGTGAGCAGGGCTGCTTCTCATCGCGGTGGGTGCGCTCCTCATGGCAGCGGCTTCCCTTGTTGCAGAGCACAGGTTCTAGGGCGCCGGGGCGTCAGTAGTCGGGGCACGTGAGCTCAGCAGCCACGGCTCCTGGGCTCTAGAGTATTGGCTCAATACTGTGGTATTAATACTTAATACTCCTTAATACTTAATACTTGTGGCCTATTAAATAGTTGCTCCGCAGCCTGTGGGATCTCCCCAGATCAGGGATCAAAGCCGTGTCTCCTGCACTGGCAGGTGAGTTCTTTACCGCGGAGCCACCAGAGAACCCCCTCAGTCCTTTCTTAAATGAGATGGGGTATTATATGGTGTTCAAAAGGGCAGAGAGATGAATGAAGTCAGAACTGAATTTTTTCTATTGGATTTCTTTTTTTTTTTTTCATTCATTAATTGTGGTGAAAGTCATTAAAATGTTCTTTAGCCAGATTTCACAATAGCTTACCTCAATTCAGTCTTTACATTTCTCCATGAAGTCTCCATCTCATTAAACACCCTCCCCAGAAATCACCCTTTACCAGGAACCCAGTGGAGATCTCCCAAGATCAACCTCTTCATTTCTGAGTGAACCCACTAGATGCTAATACATGGGATAAGATTACATGTTTTGGAGGGTTCAGTTCAGTTCAGTCACTCAGTTGTGTCCGACTCTTTGTGACCCCATGAATCGCAGCACGCCAGGCCTCCCTGTCCATCACCAACTCCCGGAGTTCACTCAGACTCACGTCCATCGAGTCCGTGATGCCATCCAGCCATCTCATCCTCTGTTATCCCCTTCTTCTCCTGCCCCCAACCCCTCCCAGCATCAGAGTCTTTTCCAATGAGTCAACTCTTCGCATGAGGTGGCCAAAGTACTGGAGCTTCAGCTTTAGCATCATTCCTTCCAAAGAAATCCCAGGGCTGATCTCCTTCAGAATAGATAGGTTGGATCTCCTTGCAGTCCAAGGGACTCTCAAGAGTCTTCTCCAGCACCACAGTTCAAAAGCGTCAATTCTTCGGCGCTCAGCCTTCTTCACAGTCCAACTCTCACATCCATACATGACCACTGGAAAAACCATAGCCTTGACTAGACGGACCTTAGTTGGCAAAGTAATGTCTCTGCTTCTGAATATGCTATCTAGGTTGGTCATAACTTTTCTTCCAAGGAGTAAGTAAGTTGATATTAGGAAAAATGATCCCAACTCAAACTAATTAGAAAAGAAATAACACTTCCGCAAAGGGCACTCTAAGAGGTGCTTTCTGCTTATGGAAAGAAACCAGCAAGCCCTCTAAGAATAAGAAAGGAGAGTATTTTGAATAAACATCAGTGCAGCTGTTGGGGGCTTCCCAGGCGGCACAGTGGTAAAGAATCTACCTGCAAATGCAGGCGATACAGGAGACTCAGGTTCAATCTCTAGGTAGGGAAGATCCCCTGGAGGAGGAAAGATGATTTGGAAAGAAGAATTCAGATGTTGCTGTTTTGCTGATCCAGGCTGTTAATACTCTGCTGGTCTTTCTCGTGGGGCCCCCTTCCTTCACTAGGAATCATAAAGCTTTATCCTTGGCACAAAGATGCTACACTCCTAATACTCCTTGTTCTCCTGGCAAATCAATTCAGTATTCCTTAGCTTTCCAAAGCAGAAATCCTTTGCTTCTCCAATTTGTTTGCTGTTGCGGGGCACTGACCTGCTGTGTTAATTTCACTGCTTTACAATACCCATTGCCTAAACCAAGATACTTTTCTCCCACACAGAACCCCTATTAGTAATTGTGTCTAAATGGGTCTCCAAGGAGCTGCTGCTGCTGTGTAATCACTAAGCCGTGTCTGACTCTTTGTGACGCTATGGACTGTAGCCTGCCAAGCTCCTCTGTCTGTGAGTTTTCCCAGGCAAGAATACTGGAGTATTACCATTAGTCCTGGTTACCATTTTCAGTAATCAGTATATATATTACCATTAATATAGGTTACCATTTCCTCCTCCAGGGGATCTTCCCTACCTAGAGACTGAACCTGAGTCTCCTATGTCCCCTGCATTTGCAGGTGGATTCTTTACCACTGTGCCGCCTGGGAAGCCCCCAAGCAGCTGCACTGATGTTTATTCAAACTGTAACAGCAAGGGGACATGTTCTCGATGTATCTTGACCTTATCTAGCAGCTACAGTAAGGTCATAGTCTTTCCCATCATACTTGCATAAAATTCTTCTTGAACTACTGAACAAATTTTAAAAAGACATGGAACTGTCTTTCAATGAATTGTCCACAAGAATTATTTGTCAACATCCATTCTCTTAAGGCCTGCTTGTATTGTAATATTTTAAATTCTGGTTGTACTCATGATTTGGCTTAGTTTGGGACTTCCCTTTCTTCAAGGCAATATAGCCAGGGAACAGCATTCCCTTCACTAACAGTCAGCAGCCTCCATGCACAATGGTTCCATCTTTGTTGGGACCAATAACAGACTCATTCATTCAAGCCAGAATCACCTCTTACTGGAAGCAGATTCAAAATTGGAATATGATAATGGAAGGACACCCTTTATGGTGTCTTTGTGCTGTGAATACAATGATACTTTAGGGGTGCCACAGAAGTGGATGACTGGGCATTCATAAGGTCATCAGGGTCAGGATCTATCTAGTCTAATTCTGAAGCACCAGAAATTCCATTCTGGGGGGACTGGTGATGTTCCTTCAGCCTCAGAAGACTGAAGTATGAACCTGGTGGGCACTTGATTGCCTGGAGTAGGGTACAGCTAATAAACATCAGCTAATAAACATACAGCTAATAAGGGGCAGGGTAAAAAAGGAGAAAGGGCTGCACAGCATTAGTCTGCTTATTACTGTACAGAGAGCCCAGGGAGTGAAATCTATGTCTATGAGGGAGTGGACTCTCAGGAAACCTAGAAGACCAGTTGGCCCAGGTGTTTAAACCAACCAGTATGATGTAATGGGGAGGTTTGTATGTCTCAGATGAGGGAACTTGCTAGGCCTACTTCCTGAATCCCCACTAGACCTGCGCCTTCAATTATGCTGGGGATTTGCTGGCTGCCTGCTGAAAGGCAAGTGGCTGGAATCCAGGAACAGCTAGATGGATCAGAGACTGGGCTCCTTTTTCTCAGAAGAAAAGCTATGACAAACCTAGGCGGCATATTCAAAAGCAGAGACAACACTTTGCCAACAAAGATCCATCTAGTCAAAGCTATAGTTTTTCCAGAAGTCATGTATGGAAGTGAGAGTTGGACTATAAAAAAGCCAAGCACTGAAGAACTGATGCTTTTGAATCATGGTGTTGATGAAGACTCTTGAGAGTCCCTTGGACTACAAGGAGATCCAACCAGTCCATCCTAAAGGAGATGAGTCCTGAATATTCATTGGAAGGACTGATGCTGAAGCTGAAACTCCAGTACTCTGGCTACCTGATGGGAAGAACTGACTCATTTGAAAAGACCCTGATGCTGGGAAAGATTGAGGGCAGGAGGAGAAGGGGACAGAGGATGAGATGGCTGGATGGCATCACCGACTCAATGGACATGAGTGTGAGCAAGCTCCAGGAGATGGTGAAGGGCAGGGAAGGCTGGTGTGCTGCAGTCCATGGGGTCACAAAGAGTCGGGCTCGACTGAGCGACTGAACAATAACCCAAGAGAGAGTGCTTGTGGACTCAAAGTGGAGGGCTGTGCCAGCTTAACGGTGCCGTCTTCACTTACATCCCACATATTCAGTTAGCCTGGTGCCTCAGGCATTAACTACCCACTTCCTGCTATTTTTTGAACAGCTGGGACGAGGAGCATCACCTCTGTTTCTGCATCCAGCGTTTGTAGCTCAGTCTGTAACCTTCTCAGTACATCCCGCAACCTATGGATTTCCGACCAAGTACGCCACCTAGTGGTGGGACGGGAGTCCGGCGGAATCAGACCTTAGACCCTGCAGTCAAGGGTTTATCAGCAACACCTTCAGGAGCTCTCTTTTAGAGGATGTACTCACGCTCATTTGACCTCGTGCCTTTTAGAAGTTTCAAACTATGGGCAAAAAGTTTATGTCTGTTAGAGATGCTATTGGCCTCCCAGGTGGCTCTAGGGGTAAAGAACGCGCATGTCAAAGCAGGAGACGTTAAGAGATATGGGTTAGATCCCTGGGTCAGGAAGATCCCCGGGAGGAGGACATGGCAACCCACTCCAGTATTCTTGCCTGGAGAATCCCCATGGACAGAGGAGCCTGGCGGGCTACAGCCCCTGGGGTCGCAAAGAGTCAGACACGACTGACGTGATTTAGCACACGGTACAGAGATGTTATTAAGCAATAAGAGATTAATTTTGTTATAAACCAGACACTGACATGAGGAAACTGGACAGAAAAATGAGTTTCTTGTCTTTTTCTGTCACACCACATGACTTGTGGGATCTTAGCTTCCCAATCAAAGATCAAACCTGTGCCTGCTACAGTGGAAGAGTGGGGTCCTCAGCACTGGACCACCAGGGCAGTCCCCAGCTTCTTGCGTTGATGGGAGGGGAAAGGATGCCAGCTACTCAAGATGACGGATCGAAAGGCAGTATTCAACTCTGTGCTGATTCTCATGTTTCTCCTAGCGTGTAGCCCTCAAATGGTGATCTGGGTGTCTATCATAAACCCACAAAGTGATCTGGGGAGGAAACAGCAAACCCTGGATATTTCAGATCATAGACCTATTATCTCTGTGACTTGCCCCAAATAATGTCTTTTCTTTATAAACTCATGGAAGCCTCTGGATTTAGGTGGCAAATCAGTGCTGCTATTTGGTCAGTTAGAAATGCAATTTAGGGTTATGGTTCACAGAATTTTTCTAAAAATCCATTTTTCAGTATTTTAAATACCACTTGCAAAAGCGAGAAATAGTACACCTGTGTTCAATCGGCTGACAAAATTAGGATGACTATAAATTCTGATAAAATGCAAGGTAAAGTAGTAAAATTACTGCTGAAAAAACATACCCTTATCGTGGCAAAACCACAAAGCATTGTATCTGCATAATGACATTTGTTTGGGCAGGTGAGTCATTATTCTGTACACGGCAGTTTTTCTGTGTTTTATGGCATGAGGTGAAATTACTGGGCTTCTCTGGTGGCTCAGTGGTAAAGAATCCACCTGCAGTGCAGGAGATGTGGGTTCGAAACGAGTTGGGGAAATCCCCCGGAGAAGGCAGTGGCAACCCACTTCAGTGTTCTTGCCTGGGAAATCCCATGGCCAGAAGGGCCTGGTGGGCTACAGCCCATGGGGTTGCAAAGGGTTGGACATACTGAGCACACACACGCCCCTTACCTTAACAAGCTGCATTGTAAAGGGGGTGCTCACATTCGCCTTCCTTTCTGATGCACCTCACATTTTGGAATGTATAAGCAGACAGAGAGAAGTAAAAAATATACCCCCTGGAGCTTATTCTTGGTGGGGGCTGTTTGAGGGTAAATTGCCAGGGTGCACACAGACAAAATGATGACGTAAAATGGTTAGTAGAGTAGTTCGACTCAATTATATATGCTGGTGTTGGCTTTCGATAGGAGTAGATCACGAACTCTTAATTTGTCCTCCTTCATTTTTTTATTGCTTTTTCTGCTTCTTTGCTACCTTCCACTATTGACTATCAAGCGCGTGCGTGCGCACACAGACACACAGACACACGTTTTCCCTTAGTTACTAAAATTGCTGAACTTTGTTGGGTCAGTCTGAGCATGCATTGTCCCTTGTAACTATGTGTAGCTACTTCTACAACAACAACGAACAACAAGAACAAAAACCCACATAGCACTTCATAAGTGTCAAGCAGTTTTCAACACTTGTAAGCATATTACTTATGGAATCCTCTCAACGTATCTATACAGTGGAGGCTGCTAGGATCCTTATTTTTCAGATGTGGAAACTAAAGAACAGAGTAACTTGCCCAGGCTCTCACAGCGAGAAAGCTAAGATTGGAAGTGAGGGGGCCGGCCCCAGTGGCAGTAGATTACTCAGTTGTGTCTGAGTCTTACGACCCCATGGACTGTAGCCCGCCGGGCTCCTCTGTCCATGGGATTCTCTAGGCAAGAACACTGCAGTGGGGTACCACGCCCTCCTCCAGGGGATCTTCCCGACCCAGGAAGCAAGCAGATGGATTCTTTATCGACCGAGCGCCCAGGGAGCCCTTCCCTAATCTGACGTTAGATTTTTTTGGTCTAGCATATCTTTATCCCTCATTCCTTTATTCAGCAGCACTCTTCTCATATTTATACATTTTGGATTTATCTTTTGTTCATAGAATACAGCTAAAATCTTAACCTAAACTGTTTGTGTGTGATGATTTGAACCATTAATGTTATTATTGGTATATTTAAATTTGTTTTTATCATTTTTCTCCATAATGGCTTTATTTATTTTTATCCCAAGCATATCATCTATTTTTACTATACGTATTCTAGAGTTTGCTTTGCTGAGGTCTACAGGGCACACCGGATAATGCTCATCCTGCCCAATTTGGATGACATAAATTTTAAGCTTTTACTCTGAGTTTTAGATCATAAGTTTTGTGAAGCCCAATACCAAGGTCTTCCCTGGTGGCACTAATTGTGAAGAACCCACTTGTCAATGCAGGTAGATGTAAGAGATGCAGGTTTGAGATGTGGGTTTGAATCCTGGGTTGGGAAGATCCCTTGGATGAGGGCATGGCAACCCACTCCAGTATTCTTGCTTGGAGAATCCCATGGACAAGGGAGCCTGGCGGGCCAGTCCTTTGGGTCACAAAGAGTTGGACACGACTGAAGTGACTCGCACGCACGCATACCAAGGTCACAGGTGTAAAGCCTTGAACACAGGCCGTGGAGCCCTATCCCAATGTCATCTTTAGAACAGACTGAGTCCCTAGCAACCGTTGCCATGAGCCCCCTGACCTAAACCAGCTAGCTCCCTGACTTCATATCAGGTAAAAAATACCCACCCTATAGCATACTAACCAATCAGCTGATGCCACTCTTCCAGCAGGGATTTTTACTGTCTGGAGGCTATAAAAATTGACCACTAGCCCACAGAGGCGGCGGCTCTGCCTTGAGTTGGCCCCCTGATCTAACAGAGTCTCCTCTCTAGTAAACTCTATTCTTTCATTCTGCCTTGTGTCTGGAAATTCTTTTCCAACCTGTACACAGACCAAAACAAGTTTGTCTCTCTCTTTTTTTTTCAGCCGAGCCATGTCACGTGTGGAACCTTAGTTCTGTCCCCAGGGATGGAACCCACGCCCTCTGCAGTGAAAGCATGGAGTCCTAAGCACTGGACTGACCGTGAATTCCGGTTTGTCTCTATTTTGAAAGCTATTTCTTAGCAGCATCAGGAAGTGTTGCTATATGAACATATATGTAATCTGTGTCCATGGGACTGGATTAGGTGAAGCTTTTGACAAACGAGTCATAATATGGACACAAACAGGGAAAAGCATCAACAATGAAGAGGAAGTTAGCACACTGGTCAGGAACTGAAGTTGCCTTTATTTTCTCATCCCCTTTCCTTTCTAGCTCAGGCTTCTGGTGATTTGCATAGGAAAGAAGTGCCCAATTATGTGTTTGTTTTTTCAATTCACTGAAGTACACGTTTAAGGGTAGAAAGACGATCAAATGCTTTCCTGAGAAAATTTGAATGTAATTCAGCGCAGAAGTGAGATGGTGCTATCAATATTTTATCCACCGTGAGCTCAAGAAAATGAATGGGAACATTGCTTGTTCTGGCGCTAGATGGCAGTCTTTCTTTGCAAACCAAACCAGATGGACAGGCTCTCTGACAAGCTGGCTGACTTCCCCTAGGAGGTGCCCAAGCTCTCTTAGCAGCTTTCCTGACTGAAGAAGCCAAATTAGAAGCGGTTCAGTTCAGTTCAGTTGCTCAGTCGTGTCCGACTCTTTGCGACTCTGTGGACTGCAGCACGCCAGGCCTCCCTGTCCATCACCAACTCCCGGAGTTCACCCAAACCCATGTCCATTGAATCGGTGGTGCCGTCCAACCATCTCATCCTCTGTCGTCCCCTTCTCCTGCCCACAATCTTTCCCAGCATCAGGGTCTTTTTTAATGAGTCAGCTCTTCACATCAGGTGGCCAAAGTATTGAAATTTCAGCTTCAACATCAGTCCTTCCAATGAGTACCTAGGACTGATCTCCTTTAGGACGGACCAGTTGGATCTCCTTGCAGACCAAGGGACTCTCAAGAGTCTTCTCCAACACCACAGTTCAAAAGCATCTTCCATTTAATGAGAAAGGAAGATACTGATGGTCCCCTGAGGCTTGTGGCTGAGTTAGAATTAGGGGAGGGAAGAGAGTGGGTGAAATAGAAGATGGGGTATAGTTAATTATAGCAAACACTTCAGTGAAGGCAGCAGAAAGCAAATGCCTTTCTGAGGAAGTATCTTTGGAGCTAACTTTGGATTTGAGAATGAATCTTGCTTGCGTTCTTTCTGATATTCTATATTCACAAGCTTTCTTCCTCCAGTTGTCTTGGAAAGAACCTGAATAATAGACAGTGCAGCTTTAGGTTTTAATAGGACTCAGGTAGGGATCAACTCACCTTACAAGATGCTTACTGTATGTCCTTGTGCCTCCTAATTTAAAAAAAAAGAAAAAATCCCCAGAACATTTCTCTTTGCACTGCCACTTTCCATCAATAGACATTTATGAAGATAATTCTATATTTTAAAAATTGTGCTAGCACTTTGGTAGATACAAAGAAGTACTTGATAGGCCCTGAGGAAGTACTATTACCCAGGTATCCTGCATTACAGGCAGATTCTTTACTATCTGAGCCACCAGGGAAACCCAGGGGTAAGTTTACTGGGAGGTGAGAATTCTACCATTGAACCACCAATGCTGTATAAGCATACTAAATCATCAAAAATGGAGCAACCAGCCACCTCTCTGTAGAGGGCTGTGTTTTCACGTTTTTGGAACTTAAAATGTATTTTCTACTTAAGGTGTCTTATTACATGGCTATTAGTTGACTCTTGAGAGTCCCTTGGACTGCAAGGAAATCCAGCCAGTCCATCCGAAAGGAAATCAGTCCTGAATATTCACTGGAAGGACTGATGCTGAAGCTGAAACTCCAATACTTTGGCCACCTGATGCGAAGAGCTGACTCATTTGAAAAGACCTTGATGCTGGCAAAGATTGAAGGCAAACAGAATAGGGGGCGGCAGAGGATGTGATGTTTGGATGGCATCACAGACTCAACGGACATGAGTTTGAGTAAACTCTGGGAGATGGTGATGGACAGGGAAGCGGATGTGCTGCAGTCCATGGGGTCGCAAAGAGTCGACACGACTGAGCAACTGAACTGAACTGAGTTTTCCAAATTAACCCATAATATCACTCCATTATATATTTTTTTATCATTTTCTTTTATTATTAGAGTAAAAGGCAAACAGAATAGGGGGCGGCAGAGGATGTGATGTTTGGATGGCATCACAGACTCAACGGACATGAGTTTGAGTAAACTCTGGGAGATGGTGATGGACAGGGAAGCGGATGTGCTGCAGTCCATGGGGTCGCAAAGAGTCGACACGACTGAGCAACTGAACTGAACTGAGTTTTCCAAATTAACCCATAATATCACTCCATTATATATTTTTTTATCATTTTCTTTTATTATTAGAGTAATCTATGATTATTTGGGGGCTCCCCTTGTGGCCTAGCTGGTAAAGAATCTGTCTGCCATGCGGGAGCCCTGGGTTTGATCCCTGGGTTGGGAAGATCCCCTGGAGAAGGGAATGGCTACCCACTGCAGTATTCTGGCCTGGAGAATTCCATGGGCTGTATAGTCCATGGGGTCACAAAGAACCAGACACAACTGAGCGACTTTCGCTTCACTTTATGATTATTTTAAAAAATATAAAAAATTAAAATATTGTAATCATCCTAAATTCCATCCACAGACATAGCAACTGTTAACATTTTGATGTCAATATTCTTCTCTGTTAATTACAAAAAATTGTCATAATTATTAATTATCAGGCTCATTTCCCTTCATCAGCTAAAATTCTTCAAACATGTGGACTTTGGGGAGAGACTGCCTGATGTGGTTTCTGGAACTAACATTGAACTTGGTCTTTTCATCTGCAAAGTAGGAGTAATGCGCGTCCTTCCAACACAGAATTATCTATAAATGAGATAGTGCAGGTAATGTGTCTGGCACGTAAGAGACACGCAGTAAGGACTACCTGGTGGTCCAGTGGCTAAGACTCTGAGCTCCCAGTGCAGGGGGCCTGGGTTCAACCTCTGGTCAGGGAACCAGATCCCACATGCCACAAGGAGGATCAAAGTTCCCACGTGCTGCATCTAAGACCCGGAGCAACCAGGTAAATAAATACCAAAAAAGAAACGTCCAGTAAATATTAGCTTTGATGCTATGACCATTATTACATACAGTTTTCTCCTATTATAAAATCATGGTAAAATGTTTAGCAAACTCAAAGGAGTATAAATAAGAACATAAAAATCATGTATAGTCTCACAACACAGAGATGGTCATTGTTAATCTAATTCTTTTTTAATAGTTTTCTTTAAAAAAATCCAAATAGGGATCCTGTCTGACTTACTATTTCACCAAAAGAACCCTGATTTTATTGGCTGCAAAATAGTCTATTGTATGGAAGTCTCAGAAGTATTGTAATTAACTATTTCCCTATGTTTGAGGGCCTTCCAACTGTTTGCTATTATAAACAATGATGTGATGAATATTCTAGACATAAAGCCTTGCTTGCATTTGGCTTATTTATCTAGATTAGTGTCATAGAAGTAGAATTATTAAGTTGATGTATATGAACCGTTTTTTAATTCTTGATGTACACTGGCTAAATTCTTTTTAGAACATTTCAACTAATTTATATTTCCTCCAGCTTCAGTGCCTGTTACTTTAAGTACTCTTGTATTTTGAATTTTGGCTAATTTGAAAAGTACAGTTTTGTCTTACTTGGCATTACTTTGGTGGATGATGGGATAAGACTTTTTTTCATATTATCATCCATTCTGTGAAATATCTTTTTCCTTTGTCCATTTTCTTATTGTGGTTTTACTTTTTAAAAATCAATTTATGTCAACTTTATATAACACTTGTATGCATGCTAAGTTGCTTCAGTTGTGTCTGACTCTTCACAACCCCATGGACTGTAGGCTCCTCCGCCCATAGGATTCTCCAGGCAAGAACACTGGAGTGGGTTGTCGTTTCCTCCTCCAGGGGATCTTCCCAACCCAGGGACTGAACCCAGGTTTCTTACATATCCTGCACTGGCAGGCAGGGTTTTCTTTTTTATTCTTTCATTGATGATTGCAGCATACAGTTAATTCTTTAAAAATTAACAATTTTAATCCACCTGGGCTTCCCCAGTGGTTCAGCAGTAAAGAATCTGCCTGCAATGCAGGAAATACGGGCTTGGTCCCTGGGTCAGGAAAGATCCCCTGAAGGAGGAAATGGCAACCCACCCCAGTATTCTTGCCTTGAAAAAATCCCATGGACAGAGGATCCTGGTGGCTACAGTCCATGTGGTCGCACAGAGTCGGACACTACTGAGTGACTAAACATGTGCTGACTTTGGTTCGAATACAGTATGAGAGGAAATAGTAAACTGAGTGTATTCCTTCCAAGTGTGGGTATTTACTTTTCATTAGTTTTTTTCACTGGAAAAGTAACATGTGAGATAAAAATGCAAACAGTAAAAAAAGGGAAGACAATGAAAGCGAGTGCTCCTCCTGCAGTCTTGGTGGGAATGCAAATTGGAACAGCCACTTTACGGAGAACAGCAGCACGCTTCCTTAAAAAGCTTAAAATAAAGTTATGATCCACCAGTCCCACTCCTGGGCATGTCTCTGGAGAAAACCATAATTCAAAAAGATACACATCCTCCAGTGTTCAGGGCGGCACTGTCTACAACAGCCAGGACACGGAAGTTAAATATCCATCAGCAGGAACGGATAAAGAAGATGGGGTATACATCGTTACTAGGTCATGTGACTCTTTGGCAACCCCATGGACTGTCGCCCACCAGGCTCCTCTGTCCATGGGTTACCAAAGGGGAAGGGAGGGAAGGGATGAATTAGTGGTTTGGGATTAGCAGACACAAGTATAAAATAGATAAACACAAATGTCCTACTGAACTATATCCAGGGAACTAAATCCAGTATCTCAATCTATAATGGAAAAGAATAAATATGTATGTTTAACTGAATCATTTGGCTGTACATCTGAAGCTAACACAACATTGTAAGTCAGATATACTCCAATTAAAAAAAGAAAGTTTTCTCCTCTTCTTACTCTAGGCTTTTCAGTTCCTCTCTTCAGAGTCAACCCATGCTTCCTGTTTCTTGTATAATCTCCAGAGTTATTCTAATATACAAATTCATGTGGGCCTGTGTGCGTCTTTGTATGTATGCCATGTTGCATAATGGAAACGCACTAGCTGTTGTGTCCATAGATTTTCTTTTCTTTTTTAACTGGAGGATAACTGCTTTACAAAGGTCCATCTAGTCAAAGCTATGGTTTTTCCAGTAGTCATGTACGAATGTGAGAGTTGAACCATAAAGAAAGCTGAGCACTGAAAAATTGATGCTTTTGAACTGTGGTGTTGGAGAAGACTCTTGAGAGTCCCTTGGACTGCAAGGAGATCCAACCAGTCCATCATAAAGAAAATCAACGCTGAATATTCATTAGAAGGACTGATGCTGAAGCTCCAATAATTTGGCCACCTGATGAGAAGAGCTGACTCATTAGAAAGGACCCTGATACTGTGAAAGATTGAGGATAGGAGGAGAAGGGGATGACAGGGGTTGGATGGCCTTACTGACTCGATTCACATGAGTTTGAACAAACTCTGGGAGATGGTGAAGGACAGGGAGGCCTGGTGCGCTGCTGTCCATGAGGTCACAAAGAGTCAGACACGACTGAGCAACTGAACAACAATAACTGCTTTACTATGTCCTGGATTCTTAGCATTTCTTAAGTCCATTTCTTCAGTCCAGTAGAAGGACTGATGCTGAAGCTCCAATAATTTGGCCACCTGATGAGAAGAGCTGACTCATTAGAAAGGACCCTGATACTGTGAAAGATTGAGGATAGGAGGAGAAGGGGATGACAGGGGTTGGATGGCCTTACTGACTCGATTCACATGAGTTTGAACAAACTCTGGGAGATGGTGAAGGACAGGGAGGCCTGGTGCGCTGCTGTCCATGAGGTCACAAAGAGTCAGACACGACTGAGCAACTGAACAACAATAACTGCTTTACTATGTCCTGGATTCTTAGCATTTCTTAAGTCCATTTCTTCAGTCCAGTTCAGTTCAGTTCAGTTCAGTTCAGTCGCTCAGTCGTGTCCGACTCTTTGCAACTCCATGAATCGCAGCACGCCAGGCCTCCCTGTCCATCACCACCTCCCAGGGTTCACTCAGACTCGCATCTATCAAGCCCGTGATGCTATCCAGCCATCTCATCCTGGGTCATCCCCTTCTTCTCCTGCCCCCAATCCCTCCCAGTATCAGTCTTTTCCAATGAGTCAACTCTTCGCATGAGGTGACCAAAGTACTGGAGTTTCAGCTTTAGCATCGTTCCTTCCAAAGAAATCCCAGGGTTGATCTCCTTCAGAATGGACTGGTTGGAGCGAGTACACAAAGGGCTACCTCAGTCTTTTTCTAAATTACTGCAAGAGAGTTATATTTGAAAGACGTATGGTTTATTTGGGGCTTCCTGGTGGCTTAGTGATAAATCTGTCTGCCAGTGCAAGAGACTTGGCTTTGATCCTTGGGTTGGGAAGATCCTCTCTAGAAGGAAATGGCAACCCTCTCTAGTATTCTTGCCTGAGAAATTCCATGGACAGAGGAGCAGACTACAGTCCATGGGGTTGCAAAGAATTGGAGGTGATTGAGCCACTCAACAACAGCAATAGTTTATGTGACTGATTTCTAACTTCAAAACAGACTTTCATGAGCTGGACTGGGAAGGTGTGAGAATAGACGTGCTGTCACCAGTGGCCCCTGGGGCATTTCCAACCCCTGTTAGTAGGTAAGCTCGTCGATGGCATTGGTTTGCTTCTTCTCTGCTGCATTCCTGGTGTCTATCACTGGGGTATAAATTAATCCCTTGTGCTCTCATAATCTTCTATTTTTTAGCTCTAACACTTTGGCCACCTGATACAAAGAGCCGACTCATTGGAAAAGACTCTGATGCTAGGAAACATTGAAGGCAGGAGGAGAAGGGGACGACAGAGCTAAACAGCAGTCACCTAAACTGCTAACACCAGCAGTTGGATGGCATCACCAACTCAATGGACGTCAGTCTGAGCAAACTCTGGGAGATGGTGAAGGACAGGGAAGCCTGGAATACTGCAGTGTATGGGGGTTGCAAAGAGTCGGACACAACAGAGCGACTGATGGAGACTATTACATTTAGAATGGATAAACCACAAAGTCCTACTGCAGAGCACCGGGAGCTGCACCCAATATCCTGTGATAAACCATAGTGGAAAAGAATATAAAGAAGAATGTCTCTATGTGTGTAACTGAATCACTCTGCTCTATAGCAGAGATGGGCACAACACAGCAAATTGACTACAGTCCAATAAAAATTTATTTAAAAAGCAGTCTTTGCCCTAGCTGTTATGATTCTCAGAACTGGAGAGCTCAGAAGGAGCTGAAAAGGCCATTTAATGCATGTTCTTCCTTTCGTCCAAGGGGCCAGGCCTGTGTGATGACGGCCTGCTGTTTCACCGTCTCCTCTCGGGACCGCAGTTCTAAACGTCATGGAGCGCACACCAAGCGGTCTTTGTTTAGCTCAGTACAGGGAGGCACTGACTCCACCAGGTGGCCAGGTGGGGCCAAGGGCCTGGGGCCGCCCTAGTGCTGTGTCCTTACTGAGCTGACAGACAGCCACCATGCCTCCGACCTTGCTGCCTCGAGGCTGAAAGGCAAAGGGCCAACCAGGTGGCCCCTGGAGGCCCCTGCAGCTTTGAGACCTGGGACTTAGCAGGCCTGGCCATCTGGGCCTGTGGCCCATCAGTGTTCTCCTGCTTTTGTGAGAGAACTATAACTTCTAATGCTCTCCATACATCTCAGAGGTAAGGCTTCAGATTTAATATAGGTATTTATTTTTATTTACACATTTGGCCATGCCGGGTCTTCGTTGCAGCAGGCAGGATCTTCACTGGAGCGTGGGGATCTTCAGTTGTGGCATGTGGGATCTAGTTCCCTGACCAGGGATCGGACTGGAGCCCCCCGCATTGGGAGCATGGAGTCTTAATCGCTGGATCACCAGGGAAGTCCCTCAGATTTAAATCGAAGAAGCAACCGACTACTTAAACTGACAGGAGGATGTCAACGTGGTTATCAGATCTTTAACCAAGAGCTGAGACTAAGAAGGGGCACAAAGAATGAGAAAGAGGAGGCTACGTGCATAAACGGGACACTCACCGGTGCTTGCCTGCTGCACACGATCTTTCAGCCCTTCTGTTCCCAGCTCTGAAGCTGAAGTAGGAAAGGCGGGCAAAGCCAAGCGCCCCTTGGCAGATGGTGCTAGGCACCAGACCTCGATGTCCTAACGAGCCTGGCAGAGCTGGGGCCTGGTATGGGGAGACTGCCCTTTCTCGGGCTCTGATTTCTCCCAGGAGAGTTGGGTAGCTCTCTAGTATTTTATTTTTGTCACCAGCCTTATGTGCCAATGCTGTCAATGTGGTTACGGGTAGCAAACAATCACAGATAAACACTCACATCCATTTTTCCTTAGGAACTGTTGCCGTCAGCCACACACTCACACCGTAAACTGAGCCCAGCCAGTTATATACAACTGTAAATTTTTTTTGATGTGTTCATACAAAACCATACATCCTTGGAGAATATTGTTATTATTCTGTTTGTAATTTTATGGCTGTTGAAATATGGGAAAAATATTTTGGAACTCCAGAAATCAGTTGTTTAAAAAATTTAAAATATTTCCATTCTTATTCAAAGGATTTGCAAGGGTGCTAAATGAAGGTTACAAAGACCCACATTTTGCAGCTCTAGAGACCACAGTCCTATCCTGTGCTATTCATGCAAATTCTCTCCCTCTTCCAGTTGAAAATGCAAGAAATCTGTTTCAACATTGTGCCATAACATGTTTTCCCAGGGCAAACTTAATTCTGTCAACTGTTCTTTACCACATTCAACATGCACTAATCATCCACAGTTCAAGGTCAGATTGCATTTTGTGACTTGGTCTATCAATGCAACAAATTTGTGTTTCAGTTGATTTCGAAATCATCTCTGGTTTTAACAGACATTTTTTTTTGCATATGGTTATGGTATAGTCACTCTGTCATGTTGGACTCTTTGCAACCCCATGGACAGTAGCCTGCCAGTTTCCTCTGTTTGTGGGACCCTATAGGCAAGAATACTGGAGAGGGTTGCCACTGCCTTCCCTACGGGATCTTCCCGACCCAGGAATTGAACCCGGGTCTCCTGCATTGCAAGCAGATTCTTTACCATTTTAGCTACAGGGAAGATCAGTAAATATACATATATATATATATATATTTTGCATAAGATTCAAGTAGTAATAGACATGGAGAAATGGCATAATTAAAAAAATTTTTATTGAAGTATAGCTGATTTACCATATTGTGTTAATTTCAGGTGTACAGAAATAGCACAAATTTTTAAGCCATCAAACTATAAATAAAATGAAAACACAATGTAAATAGATTTCAAATTAATTTGCTATAATATGATGTTAATTTACTATGACTTTGTTTCCTTTAGTCACTAGAAATTACATTTTATTATCATCTGTTTCAATATGGGAGGACTATTTGTTTAACTGTAATTTTTTAAAAAAGAAACTTTATGAAAAGATTCTGAGTTTTTAAAATATTAAATGTTTACCTAGAATAATTTGCAATGATCATTTCTCAAACATGGCCTAACGTTTATACTGGATGTTAAGGAATGAAATGAAAGTCAATAACAAAGTATATTATATTTAATTCAGATGATTAATACAATCATACTGATGGCTCAGCAGGTAAAGAATCCGCCTACAATGCAGGAGACATGTGTTCGATCCAATTATTTTCCTACTGACTCTTTCTTAGCCAGAAATAGGTTGGGGGCCATTATTACATGTTGAAAATTGAAAATCCTGTCCCTCAAACTTTATTGAGGAGGTTAGGAAGATCCCTTTGAGGAGGAAATGGCAACCCACTCAGTATTCTTGTCTGAAAAATCTCATGACAGAAAGACCCTGACGAGCTACAGTCCATGGGGTTGAAAAGAGCTGGGTATGGCTGAGCCACTGAGCACACGTGCACACAACGTTGTTATATTTCCTGAAAAAGACGGGATGCAAATTAATATGAAACTGTGTGAGAATAGCACAAAATCCTTCTTAATAAAGCACATATTTTATTTTATCTTATTTTTTAATTTTCTATTTTATATTGGGGTAGAGTTGATTGAAAACATCGTAATAATTTCAGGTGTACAGCAAAGTGATTCAGTTATGCATATACATGTATCTATTCTTTTTTCTTTTAGGTTGTTACAGAATAGTGAGCAGAGTTCCCTGTGCTATACAGTAGGTCCTGGCTGGTTATCCATTTTAAATAGAGCAGTGTGTACATGTTCATCCCAAACTCCCTACTTATCCCTTCCCCCAACACTCCCCCATCTCCCCCCCAGTAACAATAAATTCCTTCTTTACATCTGTGAGTCCGATAAACCATACATTGAAAAAGGGAGAACCCTAAACCTGAAGAATAGATTTTCTCTATTTAAAGAAAGTGAGAGAAACATTTTCACTTTTTGAAAACTGTTTACCTGGAAGATAAACTTTCTCTATTTAAATAAAGTGAGTAAAGCATTTCCATTCTTACTTGAAAACTTTACTTGGTGAATGGTTACTTATCTTCACTAGGATTTCACAAGGTACAGGCAAAAACCAAAGAAAGAGAAACTTGCATTAATAAACCTGTTTATCAACAAGCTGATCATTATAGTGCATTGTTTGTGTGTGTCTCAAGGTTTAGGAAAAGAAACAGATTTGCTACCTTGAGCAAGCAAACCATGTGTTTTTACTGATTACCTCTAATGGCAAAGAATTTTTTTGATCATAGTTCATGTTCATGGCCTGCCCCAAACGACGAGATAAGTCCTGGGGTTTTGGTCTCTTTTTCACTGATGGGCCGTGAAGATGGGAGCACACATTTCAGAACCAAACTGCTGCTGGGTTGAGCTCTAGGTAAATGCTGTGGGTCTCTGTGGCTCCCGGCCCACTCAGCTTTTCTGCAGAGTCACAGCACCCCTGCCTCAGATGGGTCCAGCAGCTTTCTGACTCTCCCCCGCAGCCGCAATGTGGATCCATCATCTCCTGGGGAGACTGGCTGTGTCATGGAATGAGCACGGCCTTTGGAGTCAGACTGACTTTAGCTCATCCCGCTCTGCCATCAACAGCCTGGGCGATTTTATCTCCCTGAGCCCCATCCTACGAGCCAGGGCCAAGGAGGACTACTGCTCCTCTGGAGAGGTTGGAGGAATTGCATGAGATAATGTAAGTAAACAGAAGCTTGCCACATACTCAGGAGACACAATATAAATACCATCGGATGTACACTTCCGGGCTTCAAGTGGGTTTAACTTGGCTCCTGTGACCCTAGGCAATTCACAGGACTTCTCTGAACCTCAGTGTTTTCATCTGTAAAATGAGTCCATAGGGTTCAGTTGGACTCTCTGGATGGGGCTAGTGGTAAAGAATCTACCAATGCAGGAGAGGTAAGAGACCTGGGTTTGAGTCAGGCCTGAGTCAGGATCCCCTGGAAGAGGGCATGGCTACCCACTCCAACATTCTCGCCTGGAGAATCCCAGACTTTAGCTCATCCCGCTCTGCCATCAACAGCCTGGGCGATTTTATCTCCCTGAGCCCCATCCTACGAGCCAGGGCCAAGGAGGACTACTGCTCCTCTGGAGAGGTTGGAGGAATTGCATGAGATAATGTAAGTAAACAGAAGCTTGCCACATACTCAGGAGACACAATATAAATACCATCGGATGTACACTTCCGGGCTTCAAGTGGGTTTAACTTGGCTCCTGTGACCCTAGGCAATTCACAGGACTTCTCTGAACCTCAGTGTTTTCATCTGTAAAATGAGTCCATAGGGTTCAGTTGGACTCTCTGGATGGGGCTAGTGGTAAAGAATCTACCAATGCAGGAGAGGTAAGAGACCTGGGTTTGAGTCAGGCCTGAGTCAGGATCCCCTGGAAGAGGGCATGGCTACCCACTCCAACATTCTCGCCTGGAGAATCCCGTGGATGGAGGAGGCTGGCGGGCTATGGGCCAAAGAGTCACAGAGGCAAACACGACTGAAGCGACTTAGTATGCACACATGCACTAATGCTCACATGCAATAAGATTAATACATACTCAAAGAATATTCTATAGGGTCAATATTCACATATTATAGAGCCATACTCAAATATTATTCTAACATAGTAATACTCAAGTATTATAACACCTTACTCAAATCATGCCATTATATTCGCACACATATTATAATTACAATACTATCATTTGAGCTCTCTAATAGTTACCTCTGTGTTTTGTGGTTTGCTGTTTCCTTCCAAGTCCTGACTCTGTGAACACGCATCTCCTGGATGGAGCGGAAGTTCCCTGTGGACAGGACAGCTGAGCACCAAGGCCAGGCACCAAGTGCTTTCGATGGACCAGCTCCTCGTGTCCGTGTTCTGCTCTCACTGATCCGTGGCGGGGCAATTTTGCCTTCTCTCTCAAGACTTTCCTGAAAGCCCACTCCAGGATACACAGTCTCCCCATTTCCTGATCTTCTGGGATTTACAGAGGCAACACTATCAGATTCTGTAGGCAACACGCTACAGAAAAGACCAAAGATTCAGCGTCAGGCATCCGATGTGGATAAACCATCGTGCAGGGCTGCATTTCAAGAAAATCTTTGAAACTTCGGTCCTTGGTTTTTGAGAGTTCACTGACCGCAGAATCCTGCAAATATGCCTATACGTAAGTGATATTTTAAAGCTCAAGTTGGTTTTTCTACATGCTATCGTCTCTCTCTCAATACCAGGGGAAATTTGGTCATGTATAAATAGATAAGTAGTCACACACACAAGGAATTATCTTTCATAGAGGAAGACATGAAAAATGTTCAGATTTCACCAGTAGTCCAAAATGGAAATAACAACTTATACAATTAGCCAATGTGTTTTAAAATAAAAATTTGCTGTGTCCATGAGGCCTTGGCAAAAACGCTACTTCCACATGCAGCCAGTTACAATGGAAATTGGTTCAAAGCATTTGAAAATCAGGCAGCCATTCAGATCTAAGATCTAACAACGTGAATCAAACTGTTCATATTTTTTGATCCAGTAATCAGACTTCTTGGAATCCCTCTTAGGCAAGAAATTCAAAAGAAGTTGAACATTTTGTGTTTAAAAATGTTTGCTGTAGTCTTTATTGTCAAGATTCAACATTTGGAAACAAGCTAATAATAACTACCACTTGTATGGACTCTGCAGCATAGAAGCAACTTTCATACACATCGTCTCCTTTGATTTTTCAGTGGTGCTGGGAGATAGAATGCTGTTATCTTCAAGTCATAGATGAAGAAACTCACATTCAGAGTCGTTAAGGTATAGAGATCACACTGCTGGAAAAATGTAGGCCAGGGCTGGAGCCATCTTGCCTATAGTTTTATATCCCTTTGTATGCATGCATGCTAAGTTGCTTCAGTCATGTCCGACTCTTTGTGACCCTACAGACTGCAGCCCTCCAAGCTCCTCTGTCTATGGGATTCTCCAGGCAAGAATACTTGAGTGGGTTGCCATGCCTTCCTGATCCAGGAATCGAACCTTGTCTCTTATTTCGCCTGCATTAGCAGGCCGTTTCTTTACCACTAGCACCAACTGGGTATATACATCTATATCCATGTGACAGCTGGACTATAAAGAAAGCTGAGCACAGAAGAATTGATGCTTTTGAACTGTGGTGTTGGAGAAGACTCTTGAGAGTCCCGTGTACTGCAAGGAGATCCAACCAGTCCATCCTAAAGGAAATCAGTCATGAATATTCATTGGAAGGAATGATGCTGAAGCTGAGACTCCAACACTTTGGTCACCTGATGTGAAGAACTGACTCATTTGAAAAGACCCTGATTCTGGAAAAGATTGAAAGTGGGAGGAGAAGGGGATGACAGAGAATGAGATGGTTTGATGGCATCATTGACTCAATGGACATGAGTTTGAGCGAGCTCTGGGAGTTGGTGATGGACAGGGAGGCCTGGTGTGCTGCAGTCCATGGGGTCGCAAAGAGTCAGACACAACTGAGCAACTGAACTGAACCGAACTGAACAGAAGGTATCAAGGACAAGCATTTTTAAAATGCCACAGGGACTCTGGGGCAGGGGAAAGACACATGGTGTGAAAGTCACCTCCTGACATGGCTCCAGTCTCGCCTTCTGCCTGTGGCTGGTACTCGGTGGTTTTCTTGTGCTGATGGATATGAGGAACAATTTTCTGCCCACTTTTTTACCCCTTTCTTGACCAAGAACGCTGTGTCATGTCATACATCTTAGCCTAGCTAGTTTTCTACCTTTTTTAGACAATACATTTTGTGCCTGGCAGTGTTACCTGTAGTCTCCTTAGCAAACTGATTTTTGAAGACATTTGGTACTTAGTTTTCCCTTGTAACCATGGGCACCCACATAGGATCTGTCAGGGTGCCATCACACTAACCTAGGATCTTGGGCTAAGCTTAATATTCTCTCAGTCTACATACTGGGTCTCAGTAAGACAGACAGATACTAAATAAATATTTAATAAATTACATATTAAAAGGTAAGGGAGAAAGATTTATGAAAATACTGCCTAGACTAAATGGATATCAACATTAGATTCATTACTTGGGCCTAACTATTTATTTTTTGGGGGGCTCCAAAATCACTGCAGATGATGACTGCAGCCATGAAATTAAAAGACGCTTACTCCTTGGAAGAAAAGTTATGACCAACCTAGATAGCATGTTCAAAAGCAGAGACATTACTTTGCTGACTAAGGTCCGTCTAGTCAAGGCTATGGTTTTTCCTGTGGTCATGTATGGATGTGAGAGTTGGACTGTGAAGAAGGCTGAGCGCCGAAGAATTGATGCTTTTGAACTGTGGTGTTGGAGAAGACTCTTGAGAGTCCCTTGGACTGCAAGGAGATCCAACCATTCCATTCTGAAGGAGATCAGCCCTGGGATTTCTTTGGAGGGAATGATGCTAAAGCCAAAACTCCAGTACTTTGGCCACCTCATGCGAAGAGTTGACTCATTGGAAAAGACTCTGATGCTGGGAGGGATTGGGGGCAGGAGGAGAAGGGGACGAGCGAGGATGAGATGGCTGGATGGCATCACGGACTCAATGGACGTGAGTCTGAGTGAACTCTGGGAGATGGTGATGGATGGGGAAGCCTGGCATGCTGCTAATCGTGGGGTCGCAAAGAGTCAGACACGACTGAGCAACTGAACTGAACTGAACTATTTATTTGCTTTTCTTTTTTTAAAGGAAACTGTACGAGTGCCTTCAAAATAGGAGGCACTCAGTAAGTACATGTTGCTGTTGTTTAGCCACTAAGTTGTGTCTGACTTTTTGCGACTCCATAGACTGTAGCCCTCCAAACTCCTCTGTCCACAGGATTTCCCAGGCAAGAATCCTGGAGTGGGTTGCCATTTCCTTCTCCAGGGGATCTTTCTGACCCAGGGATCGACCCCAAGTCTCCTGTATTGGCAAGTGGATTCTTTGGCACTGAGCTACCCGGGCAGCCCAAGTACATGTTACAGTTGAATGAATGAGTGCCTTAGTAAATCAAAGCGTAATTTCTCGTGACAAATTGTCTGGACTTTGTCACTTACCACCTGTGTGACATTGAACAAGTTACTTAAGCTCAGTTTCCTCATCTGAAAAACAAAGATGATGATGAGGATGGTGGCAGTACTTTCTTTACAGAGCTGCTCTGAGGATTGAAGGCACTGTTGTTGTTCAGTTGCTAAGTCATGTCATGCTCAAACTCATGTCCATTGAGTCAGTGATGCCACACAACCATCTCATTCTGTCACTCCCTTCTTCTCCTGCCTTCAGTCTTTCCCAGCATCAGGGTATTCATACATGCAAAGCTGTTAGATTAGCATCTGTCACAGAATAAATGCTATATAAGTGTGAGCTACACTATCATTATTCTTTGCTTTCAGCAAAACAATTCTAGAGCTGTATTAACAGCATCCCCTTTCCTACAGTGTCAACGAGAACAGAAACATCAATGTATCTTTTTATTGTATATCCTTAGGTCAATTCCAAAAGAAGATCTTAGCATATAACAGTCAGTTTATTAAAATGCAAAAATTATAAGAATTCAAGGATAGTTTGAAATTATGAAATATGATATCAAATTCACTATATTAATAAATCACAGAGCAAAACCCCTATAATTATGATCTTGGTGGCCAAAAGAGCTTTATATCAAAATTTAACAGCCATTTTTTATTTAAAAATTTTAATTAGAAATAGATGCTGCACACAGTGGAAAAAAAAACAACAACACATTTTCCCAGTGTCAGAGATAAGACAATATTGACCACTATGGAAACTATTATTTAATGTTTTCTGGAAGTACTAGCCAATGCAATAAGAAAAGAGAAGACAAGAGAAACAACAATTAAAAAAAAAAACCCTATGCATATGGGGAAGGAATTATTTGCAAATCATACTATTATATATTTTTAAAGTTCATACAAATCAGTTGAGAAACAAGATAAGTAACCAGAGTGCCTGGTTACAAAGTTAGTTATACAAAATTTAATAAGTTTTCTATAAGTAAATACAGTTTGATCTCTGGTTCCTCTGCCTTTTCTCAAACCAGCTTGAACATCAGGGAGTTCATGGTTCACATACTGCTGAAGCCTGGCTTGGAGAATTTTGAGCATTACTTTACTAGCATGTGAGATGAGTGCAATTGTGCGGTAGTTTGAGCATTCTTTGGCATTGCCTTTCTTTGGGATTGGAATGAACACTGACCTTTTCCAGTCCTGTGGCCACTGCTGAGTTTTCCAAATTTGCTGGCATATTGAGTGCAGCACTTTCACAGCATCATCTTTCAGGATTTGAAATAGCTCAACCGGAATGCCGTCACCTCCACTAGCTTTGTTCGTAGTGATGCTTTCTAAGGCCCACTTGACTTCACTTTCCAGGATGTCTGGCTCTATGTAAGTGATCATACCATTGTGATTATCTTGGTCGTGAAGATCTTTTTTGTACAGTTCTTCTGTGTATTCTTGCCACCTCTTCTTAATATCTTCTGCTTCTGTTAGGTCCATACNCACAGCTATTTGTAAGGCCTCCTCAGACAGCCATTTTGCTTTTTGGCATTTCTTTTCCATGGGGATGGTCTTGATCCCTGTCTCCTATACAATGTCATGAACTTCCATCGAAAAAGCAAGAGAGTTCCAGAAAAACATCTATTTCTGCTTTATTGACTATGCCAAAGCCTTTGACTGTGTGGACCACAACAAACTGTGGAAAATTCTTCAAGAGATGGGAATACCAGACCACCTGACCTGCCTCTTGAGAAACCTATATGCAGGTCAGGAAGCAACAGTTAGAACTGAACATGGAACAACAGACTGGTTCCAAATAGGAAAAGGAGTACATCAAGGCTGTATATTGTCACCTGCTTATTTAACTTCTATGCAGAGTACATCATGAGAAACACTGGGCTGGAAGAAGCACAAGCTGGAATCAAGATTGCTGGGAGAAATATCAATAACCTTAGATATGCAGATGACACCACCCTCATGGCAGAAAGTGAAGAGGAACTAAAAAGCCTCTTGATGAAAGTGAAAGGAGAGTGAAAAAGTTGGCCTAAAGCTCAACATTCAGAAAACGAAGATCATGGCATCCAGTCGCATCACTTCATGGCAAATAGAGGGGGAAACAGTGGAAACAGTATCAGACTTTATTTTGGGGGGCTCCAAAATCACTGCAGATGGTGACTGCAGCCATGAAATTAAAAGACACTTACTCCTTGGAAGAAAAGTTATGACCAACCTAGATAGTATATTCAAAAGCAGAGACATTACTTTGCCGACTAAGGTCCATCTAGTCAAGGCTATGGTTTTTCCAGTGGTCATGTATGGATGTGAGAGTTGGACTGTGAAGAAAGCTGAGCGCCAAAGAATTGATGCTTTTGAACTGTGGTGTTGGAGAAGACTCTTGAGAGTCCCTTAGACTGCAGGGAGATCCAACCATTCCATTCTGAAGGAGATCAGCCCTGGGATTTCTTTGGAAGGAATGATGCTAAAGCTGAAGCTCCAGTACTTTGGCCACCTCATGCGAATAGTTGACTCATTGGAAAAGACTGTGATGCTGGGAGGGATTAGGGGCAGGAGGAGAAGGGGACGACAGAGGATGAGATGGCTGGATGGCATCACTGACTTGAAGGACGTGAGTCTGAGTGAACTCCGGGAGTTGGTGATGGACAGGGAGGCCTGGCGTGCTGCGATTCATGGGGTCGTAGAGAGTCGGACATCACTGAGTGACTGAACTGAACTGAACTGAAGTAAGTACAGTGGGATGAAATTGGTCACTTCAGAGTCTGATGATAGGCTATGCTACTTTTTGGCTCAGCAAACCAGGCTTCATTCTGCCTCTGAGCAGTGGGCTGTGACAGGATGAGTTTCTGTTGGGTCAACTGAAGTGATGCCTTGGACAACAAGACGATTCTCCATCCAGAGACACCTTCGTGTTGCTTCTGATCACCTGCTGGCAGGAACTAAGTCTGGCTGTTATATGTGTGCCATGTGTGCCAAGTCAGAGTCTTTGAAGTTTTTCAGATAAAGAGGATTAGTCATAGTTCTAGGGAGATACAAAGACGAAGGCAAAGCAGCAGAGTTCACACGGCTTCATGCATCTGTTAACACATTTCCTTGATGTAGTATGGCTATTTTATGCACTGTTTGCCTTGAAATGGTCACAGATTTAATCAATTCTTTATTGTACTAGACCTCTTGTATCCACAAAGAAAGATGATGTCCATCAGTATCTTAATAGCACATCTAACACAGAGTTAGTACAATCCAATCAGGAAGTTATTTCTCTGATCATTACATCTATACATAAACTCCAAACACCATATATAGCTTTTAAGTTTATTTTCTGATCTCCAGCTGTCAAAGCTGACTTATAGCTTTATTATTTATTATGATTAACTCTATGAAAGAGTTTACTTTTTTTCCTCTAAAATGTGTTCTAAGGCTGAGGCTGTTTCAATAACATTTTTGAAGTTATGTGATCTATTCTTATTTACTCAACACTGTCAAATACACGTTTCAAAGATGTGGTAGACATATCTCTTTCATCTCCTGCGATGGTAGGCAGAGTCTTTACCACTAGTGACACCTGGGAAGCCACAGTATTAGAGGAAAGCTGGTTTCTCTGGTGGCTCCGTGGTAAAGAATCTGCCTGCAGTGCAGGAAACACAGAGACTTGGGTCTGATCCCTGGATCAGGAGAGGAGGGATCCTCCAGAGGAGAGCACCGTAACCCACTCCAGTTTCCTTGCCTGGGGAATCCATGGACAGAAGAGCCTGGGGGGCTATAGTCCAGAGAGTCTCAAAGAGTCAGACACGACTAAAGTGGCTGAGCACGGATGCACCTGTGTAACATACATGCTGAAGAGACAGAGGTGTTTATTAAGCTTCCCTGGTGGCTCGGTCGGTAAAGAATCTGCCTGTCCTGCAGGAGACCCGGGTTTGATCCCTGGGTAGGGAAGACCCCCTGGAGAAGGAAACAGCAGCCCACCCCAGTATTCTGCCTGGAGAATGCCATGGACAGAGAAGCCTGGAGGGCTACAGTCCATGGGTCTCAAGAGTCAAATACAACTTAAAGACCAAACCGTGAAGTTTTAATTTAGAAAATGTTAATCATTTAGAAAAGACCTAAAGACTTACTTTAAAAATCAGCTTAAAGACTTCTGATTATTTATTATTTTGACTACAGATACTTGGTAAATATGTAAAAGGCAAAAATAATAATTATAAAATACAACCCCATTCAGCTTTGTGCTCTCTGTAAATAAAGGGAAATGAGACTTAACTTTAAAGTTTCATTCCTTTGTTTCATTACAGGAACCACACCAAAAATGTGATTCTTTAAATGGCAATCTCCTTTAGGATAACTAAAATATTTAATTTACAAAAATTAAAAATACATGCATATACTTAAGAACTCATCCAATAATTTTTTGGGGGTAAAAAATTTCTGGCAGATATATCTTTGTTTCCCTGATTTTTACCTCCTTGTTTATTGGTTTGTAATCAACTTTGAAAACTATTATAAAATAAAAATATACAGCATAAATATTTAACATTTATACATGTTTAAGTTTGAAGTTCTTCCTTTCAAAAAAGATGAAAGATGAAATACCTACCATGGCCAAGTATATGTGTCCTGGGTTATAATAGTGAGTAAAATTCCTGTCCTTATGGAGCTTCTATTCTGATTCTGGAAAAGATAAGAAACTGATGGCTTAAAATTTTTAAAAATCTATCAGTGCTGGTAGATTCTTGTAAAAGAAAAGAGAAAAGAAAAGCAAGCTCAGGTCAATACATGTCATCTGGCTAAGCTAAATCCTGACCCAGGGATTGAACTATAGCAAATCTTTCTTGGAAACAGGTAAGGTACATGTCCTTCAATTATCCACCATTTGGGCATTCTAGGTGCTTCCCTGGTGGCTCAGATGTTAAAGAATCTGCCTGTAATGCTGGAGACCTGGGTTTGATCCCTGGGTTGGGAAGATTCCCTGGAGAAGGGAAGGGCAATCCACTCCAGTACTCTTGCCTGGGGAATCCCATGGACAGAGGGCCTTGGTGGGCTACCGTCTATGGGGTTGCAAAGAGTTGGACATGACTGAGCAAATAACACTTTCACTTTCATTCTGGGATGAGTCATTTGGTGGGAGCAATAGGCTATTGGAATTTGCCAACAGTTTCATATAGTCAAGTGTCATCCTGGGAAGAATATTTACTTTGATGCCAAAGGAGTCCACCCTCAGATTTCACCTCTTACATTACATTACATTAATTATAATTAATAATATAATTAATAATTACATTACATTACACCAGTTACTTGATTCCTCTGAACTCAATTTTTCACCAGGTAAGTGGCTATATCAAACCTCCCTAAAGGAATATCATTCAGGTTAAAGAAACAAGTCAGTGGAGTGTGCTTAACAGGCGGGAATTATCTTGTCCCAGGCCCCCATTTAGTGGCAGAACTGGGACTGGAGCCCACTTTACTCTGTCTTGTATCATGTCTGCGTTTAGTAACCGCTGGTGATTTTACCCACCTGACAAGACAGTACCTCTAGTCATCCTTTAAGGGGACCTGAGTCCCAGGCTTTGCTTCTCAAGGACCCCACTGCGCCTCAGCTTCTGCTTGTATAAGATAAAGAAGCTGGATGACATGGTCTTTGGGGGTCTCTCTCCACCATGCCCCTCTGTGTCTCCAAGTAGGGTGGCCAACTGTCCTGGTCTGTCTGAGACCGAGGTTCCCCTGGACATTGGACTTTTAGTGCTGAAACTGGCTGCAGGCAGGCAGGAATGAGTTGACTCTAAACTCAGGCTTCCTCTCTCCTTGGTTTCCACTATCACCCTTTCTGTACACTTAGAACATAATCCTACAAAAGAATTTGAGCATAAAGTTAGCAGACCATCCATACTGCATCCATGGGGCCTCTCTATCTCTCCGCTCACCCTTTCTTCACCCTTAGCAGTTTCCTAGCTGAAAGCTGGGTTGAGATTGATGGTGTCAATCACTCAGTCATGTCCAACTCTTTGCGACCCCATAGACTGTAGCCTGCTGGGCTCCTCCGTCCATGAAATTCTCCAGGCAAAAATACTGGAGTGGGTTGTCATTCCCTTCTCCAGGGGATCTACTCGACCCAGGGATTGAACCCTGGTCTCCTGCAACGCAGGCCAGATTCTTTACTGTCTGAACCACCAGGCAAACACAAAACCTTTTTTCATCATCTTTGTCTATGGTTTTAGTTTTGGTAGCTAGAAGCTCTAAAGTGGTTGACCAGTTATCTCAGCTGACTGAGGTTCAGTCCAAGAGCCTTTCTTTTCTACCAGGTTGAAGTCTTTGCTTACCTTGGTGGCAAGAAACCACTATTTGCAGAACGCCACCACCAGGCCTCATCAGAAATGTTCCCTAGTGAATGTACACGCAAGTTTTGTCTCCTGCTGCTCTCTCTCTTCTTTATTTTTATTCTCCTCATTATTATTATCATTACGACTAAAAGGCAGTCACCTCTATGGGAACCACAACAGAAAGGGAGCATTTGGAGCATGATGTTTTGATTTCTGCCCGGAGGCTGCACACCTTTGGGCTCATCCCTAATGGGGACGCCGGCTCTGCCAGCCCCAGCTGAGATATCACTTACCAGTGCCAGCCTTCAGGGGCAGGATCGGCTCAACATGTTTACAAGATGTGTAGCTATTAGCAACATCTTACAGCTCACACTAATTAATGGAGAGAGCGGCTGAGGCAGCCTGGCTCTAAAGAGGGCCAAATTGCATCAGTGTTTGGGCTTTAAATTGATACCAAAGAATCACTCATCACAGGTGTGTTTTGAGTAGCTCCTTCCCCAGCAGGCTGGTTGGTTGCTATGCTTCAGCTGCAGTAGATCCCGAAGTGGCCCTAACGCCAGGGTTACAAGTTTATTAAGATCATTTAAATTGGTTAAGTCTATCTATTATTTCAGCTGAATGAAAAGGGCTCTGCATGTGCACCAAGCCCCATGAATCCCACACCAGGAGCCACCTGGTCACTGGATCCCTCCTTGTCCTGGTTGGGGGCATAGATTTGTGTTGTGTTCTCAGGCTCATAATGGAGGGACCACTCCCCACTCTAAGACACACACGCCCCTGTTATTCCAGCCAGAGCACAATGTTTCCGTGACATTTATAGTGAACTCTTTCCATGCTGAATGTTTTTAATCAGACCTGTAGATGAGTTTTATTTCTCATTAAAATCATCCTTTTACATTATGAGTTGCTCTTTTGCCAGGCAATGACCTCAATGATGGTTCATTCAGCTTCTGTCTATTTAAAGTTTTAAAGATTTCATTTGGTTAAAGCTTGAAATTTTGAGGCCACTAAAATTGCCACTCTCCTGGATTCTGTTGTCCTGGATGCTAGGTATCTGTGGTAGAAAGCTACTGGGTTTTATCATGTCCGTTTCATGAAGGGTAAACTAGCACCCCTATGATCCTCCCAGAGTTTAAAAAAGTTATCAAAAGTCACTATCTCCCAACTTCCAGTGTGAAAGCCTATGTTATTTGTGAGATATTCCCACCAGGGTGAAGTTACAACAGTATTTTTGCCTCATTCTATAGCATTCTCATCTCACAGAGGAGATTCCAATAGCTTTTGGGAGATTCACTGGGCACCATCTAATATCCCTTTCAAAATACAGAACATACCAGTAACAATGGCACCCTTGAGCAGAGGGAGAAGGTTGGTCAGAAAGATGGTCAGTTGATAAGATTTTCACTTTTTATTTTATCCTCTACAGTGTATTTCCAAAAGTTAAAAAAAGAGCATTTCTTATTTTTCAATAATAAAAAAAAAAAAAAAAAGTTTTGTTTTTCAGGCTGTGAATCAAAGATTCCCTACCTGCTTGGTTGTGTTTGTCTCTGAATAGACACAGAAGGGGTTACAGACTTAGGGTTGCCCCTAGGAGTGGTGGGCAACTTTCTGGTGGAGGTGATGGTGGTTTAGCTGCTAAGTCCTGTTCGACTTTTGTGACCCCCGTGGACTGTAGCCCACTAGGCTCCTCTGTCCGTGGGATTTCCCAGGCAGGAATACTGGAGTGGGTTGACACTTCCTTCTCCAGAGGGTCTTCCCAACCCAGGGACAGAACCCGAGTCTTTTGCCTTGCAGGCAGTCTCCTGCATAGCAAGCAGATTCTTTGTTGCTGAGCCACCAGGGAAGCCCTCTGTGAGGACTGCTTTTTGCTAATTACACTTAGGTGAGTGTTCATGCTCCTTGGAGGAAAGACCAGCCTCATCAGTGCAAAATAACAATCAAAAACACTGCTCCTAATGTTGCTGATGACTTTTCTCTTGAAATTCAAGGGAAAAGCTTCACCTTTCAGTGGCCTATAAACTGCCTCTTATAAAGCCTGAAGGTTCCGCTGAACCCACCAGAGGCTGACAAAGCTGCCCCCAGGCTGGCTCTTCCACAAAACACCCTCCCCCATCTCTCCTAATCATTAAAGAAAATCTTCTCCCTTTCAGCAAGTCTTTTAACTGCATGTAATTATTCCTATTTGGATTCTGAAACCTACCCCCCTGTCTGCCATGCCTAATAGAGAGGGTCAAAAAATAGATCTCTGAGAGCTCCACATGCCTCCACGTGGCGGGTCTGAGAACAGACCTCTTCTCTGCCATGACGGCTGCCACCGGGATGGGCAAACAGGAAAAGACGGACGGTTGATTTCCTCCTGCTAACCGGATTCCCTCTCCTCTCCCTCATGTCTCACATCCGGGTCGCGCTTCCGACAACAGCAAGCCTGCAATTAGAAGCAACTACTTTTATGAGACATTGTTTTGCCAAAGCAAATACCCTCAATGTGTTGATTTAGAAGGTTTCGGGGAGGCGGGACGCGGGGAGCCGCGATGGGGCCGCTTGCGCGATGCCAGGCTAACTACTTTTGAAAGAGGGCCATGTGTTGCCTTTACAACATCCCTTTGGTGTTTAATTTGATGAGACAATGCGCCGTAATCAGCGCTGAAGACAGCCGTGGTGGCGGATGGAGAGGGACTCGCGTGGTGCGGCTCTGACTTCAGTGTCACCACGCTAATCCCATCATGCGCTTGAGTTGGCTTGTTTTGGGCTACCTTAAAAAAGTTATTTCTTTAATGGTCAAATTGCCTTGAGGTCTGGAAGACTGAATGTATCATAAAACTCATTAAATAACTAGCCTGGCAACCCCTACTGCTGGGTGGTGTTCCGACGTTTGGGGGATCCTAGCAGCAAACTCCAGGCTTCATTTACACACCTCCTTGCCAAAGCCTCAAGCGGCAACTTGAGAAGTGTATTGTAAGTGGGCGTCCCTCAAACGTTATCTTGTATTTGAATCATCCCAGCATCTTATCAATAACAGATTCTGATTCAGCAGGTGGAATGGGGCCTGAGCTTCTGCCTTCCTAGCAAAGTCACGCTGATGCCGCTGGTCCAAGGACCTCACTTAGAAGAGCAGACCACGGGGGCATCTTGAGAGTATCCAGTCTTGAGAGTATCCAGTGCTGAGAGTATCCAGTGCCACCCCCACGTTATAGATGTGGAAGCCGTGGGAAACTCAACCAAGGTGCAGCTACTATGGAAAACAGTATGGAGGTTCCTCCAGAGCCTGAAGCTAGAACCCCCACATGATGCAGCAATCTAACACTAATTCGAAAAGGTTCGTGCACTCCAGTGTTCACAGCGGCACTATTTACAACCGCCAGCACGCCGAAGAAAACCAAGCGCCTATCCGCAGGTGACTGGATTAAGAGATGGGGTACATATACACAATGGGGCATTACTCAGCCATTAAAAAAAATAATAATAAGAATTCGCCATTTGCAGCAGCGTGGATAGGCCTAAAGCATATTATGCTTAGTGAACCGTCAGACAGAGAAAGACAAATACTGTATAGCACTCACATGTGGACAGTGAAGAATAATACAAATGAATGTATGTGCAAAATGGAAACACACTTGTATAGAAAACAAGCTTGTGGTCACCAAAGGGCGAGGGAGGGGCAAATTAGGGACATGGGAGGAAGAGAGACAGTCCATTATGTACTGTCAACAAGCAACAAGGATATGCCCCATAGCACAGGGAGTGAGAGTCATTATCTTGTAATAACCTGCAATGGCGTACAGTCTGCAAAAATATGGAATCACTACATTGTGCACCTGAAATTAACACAGTATTGTAAATCAACTATACTTCAATAAAAAGTTAACTAAAACAGTCTATACAAGCAGAAAAAAATAACTAAGCTCATACAGCTTTGGAGTAGCTGGAACAAAATTCAAAGCAGTGTCCTCTGACCGCATAGCCTATTTGTTTTTTATTTTGATTTTCAACCCCTTACACTATATGTCTTCTTAAATGCGATTGACTATAGAGGCCCCATGTTTAGTTAAAGAGTGAAGTAGTGGCTGCTGCATGCATCTGCTGTGAGCTGAAGGGCAAAATGATGAAATCATCTTGGGGCTCTAGTTGCCTCTTTCTGTATCCCTTTCTCTAAAAGATAATCTCTGCCAAACTGGAGTGCTGATAATACTTGAATTTTAAGACTCTGTTGAATCAAGGCAAGATTTAGTCTGAGTGATGAGCAGCTGATAGCCTAACCTGAGCCTTGAAAGGTAGCTGTTTTAGCTTCTGGCCCATCTTGTTGAATTGGTGCTTGTGATGAAGCTGGTCTGGCAGCATTCCCAGAAGGGAAATGGCAAAGGAGAAAGCAAAAACCTCTCATAGGTTTTTCTAGGGGACCCGAGGTTATCTTAAGGGAAACTGTGTAAAGTAAAGCAAGTACATTTGTCATAAATCTTGTTGTAATAGGCATTTCATTTTGCCTATTTGCCATTCATTTCCCCCTTGGGTACTGGTTTAGGTACAGTTTTCTCAAATCAATAAGTCTTTTATGTGAAAAATGTATTTTTGATGTCAAGAATTTAAAAGACATTAAGAAAAAAGAGAATAGATGTGCTTAAAAAATAGAAGTTTTGTTTGACTTTAGAAGTAACAAAACAACAATCACCAACTCAGGATTTAACTGGGGAAAAAAGTAGACACTAATTCTAAAAATTGCTCTTACAGATCCACAAACACACCTAGAAGGCAAAAAGTGGCCAGTGTCGATTAGAAAATTCACTGAACTTACCCAAATATCCCATTTTATACAAATAAAAGTATGTGCCCAAAAGATCATTGCCTTTTCAGGTGGCACAGTTGGTAAAGAACCCGCCTGCCAGTGCAGGAGATGCAAGACGTGGGTTCGATCCAGGGATTGGGAAGATCCCTTGCAGAAGAAAATGGCAACCCACTTCAGCGTTCTTGCCTGGAAAATCCCGTGGATAGAGGAGCCTGGCGGGCTATAGTCCATGGGGTCACCAAGGGTGGGACACGACTGAGTACGCATGCATGCACCTAAAATATAAACCAGGTTATAACATTTATAGTATTTCCTTTAAAATGAATGTGCTGGGGGTTTCCTAATGGTCTGTGTGTGTGTGCTAAGCTGCTTCAGTTGTGTCCATCTCTTTGTGTGTCCAGCTCTCTGGTGGTCTAGTGGTTAAGAATTTGTCTGCCAATGCAGGGGACACGGGTTTGATCTCTGGTTCGGGAACTCAGATTCCACGTGCTGCGGAGCTGCTTAGCCCATGCACAACAAATACCGAAGCCCATGCCTGTGCTCCATAACAAGAGAAGCCACCTCAGTGAGAAGCCTAGGCACAACTAGAGTAAGCCTGTGTAGCAATGAAGACCCAGCAGAGCCAAAAATAAAAATAAGTAAAATGAATGTGTTGAAGTCAACATTATTAGACTAGGGGTCAGGAGCCCTGATTTTCAACCTCATGTTGGAGAAGACTCTTGAGAGTCCCTTGGACCTCAAGGAGATCCAACCAGTCCATCCTAAAGGAGATCAGTCCTGGGTGTTCATTGGAAGGAATGATGCTGAAGCCGAAACTACAATACTTTGGACACCTGATGTGAAGAACTAACTCATTTGAAAAGACCCTGATGCTGGGAAAGATTGAAAGCAGGAGAAGGGGATGACAGAGGATGAGATGGTTGGATGGCATCACTGACGCTATGGACATGAGTTTGAGCAAGCTCCGGGAGTTGGTGATGGACAGGGAGGCCTGGTGTGGTGCTGCAGTCCATGAGGTCGCAAGGAGTCAGATCCGACTGAGCACCTGAACTGAACTGAATTTGAACCTGAGTTTCCTCATCTGTGAAATAAGGGAGGCATCCATCCAGACCTGAAATTTGATGAATTTAAGTTTTACCGGGTAGTCTAGCACCCGAAAGCGGATTACCAATCAGGTGAGATTATTAAGCTAAAACTACGAGCCTGTGTTTTCCATTGGGCTTTTTGGATGCCTCTGGACCCTAGGACTTTTCTGCTTTAGCCAGTTGAGATTACTCCGAAATCTCATCAGGGTAGAGATAGATCCAGACATAGATATTGATTTTACATGTCTAATTTTAATTGCTGGACCAGGTGACCAGGCACTGTGTTAGGTGTAACTTATTCATCATAAGAACAGTCTGAAATACTGTTCTTCCCATATTGCAGGGGCAGGGTGGCTCTGAGAGGGGTCACTTTGCCACCCTGGGAGACTGTACATGTAAGTCAATGGCACCTCTTTTTGCAGAAACCTGAAGCCCTACCCCCCCTCCCCAACTAATTATGCAGCTTTCTTTAGCACCGGGTCTCCTTTTTAGAACAGGAAGTCTTTGTATTTTAATACCTACCACTTGCTATTAGAAAAAACTTCTGCCAGCAGCTTTTGTTCTCATCAGCACTAAGGCAATAGGCAGCCCTAAATTCATTTTTCTTCAGTCTTTGCATGGAGCTTGGAGCAGCTTTGGCCTTGCTCACCCTTGGGTTCTTTTTAATCCTAGTGGATTGTAAGGAGAGGCCTACCCCAGATAGGTAACTGATTACCAGAGCCCTTGAATTTTCCAATAGCTTTCCACGGTAAAGGAGTCATTCTGCTACAAAATTCATAGAGAAATGCCATTTCTCTAAGCATATTTCTCTAAAAATACTATTTCGCTAACTATATGCATTTTCTCAGCCCAAAGTTATTCATAACTCATTGCCTCTGTCTTCGAAATGCCCTAAAATGTCATGACGAAATGATAAAAAAAAAATCTTAGGTTTGTTGGGAAAAGGATGCCTGCTGTGTATAGGGAAATGTTGGCTGAGTTCTGGGAGGAGTGGGGAGAGAGAGGAAATGCAAAGAGACCCTCCAGGGCTGGTCTTGTGTAGTGTCCTGTAGAGTTTGTTGTAGAGTTGTTTGAAACTTGTCCCCAGATTTAAAGGACCAATGCTGACTTCAGAGCTCAAGTATGCAGGATATTCTATAGTTGGACAAAGTCATAAAAAATGATTCAGCCACATGAGGGATGAAGGCTGTCCTCTTACTCTTTAACAGCCTAATGCTTTTGCTCTGTTCACATTTCCAAAGGCCAAATGTCATTGACCTTGCACATCTGTGAGTTAACAGTTACTTACTGTTTGGAACAACTCAATGCTGCAAAATAACAGTAGGATTTAGGCATGAAAGGTAAAGGTCTTAAGGGATGTTTGAATTTACTCATAACTGCTGCTTACAAAGTTGCCAAAAGATCTGAGTTTTTAAAAATTATTTTTAGAATATGTAGAAATGTGATGATGAACTAACGCAAATATGAAATCCCAACTCCTAGTGTTACAAGGAATTGGCCTTCCTGGGATTGTATCTGTTCAAGAAGGAAAGAGTTATTAAGTCAGAAATGTTAGTTACCTCAATCTTGACTTTGAAAAATTCTTACTCTGTTACCTTTGTTTCTCCTATAAAGTGATAGAAATATGTGATACTAATTTTGTCTGCTGTTCTCTTGTGGTTATAATAAATCGAAGAATTATACTTAACCCAATCCAGACTAAAAATGATCACAAACTGATGATAAATCATATGGTAAGAATAGTCACCTTATTACCTGTAATGCATTCTCCCTCAATACATTAGTTTCATGCATTCAAAAAGTTGAAACCTGCATAGAAAAATAAAATGGGTTTTGTCTAATTTACACATAATTGCCCTATGAAAAAGGTTCAAAAATCTAAATGACCCATTTTAAAAGACCAATGTGATCAAAAGGGAGGTATTGTAACTACTCTTAAACAACAGGTACTAAAATGAATAGAACTGAAAGTTTTTGATCTCCTCTCCTCCATCTTTTAACATCACACATCTTCAATTAATTCTATTAGATTTTTAGCCGCTTGCTGAGAAGCAGGGTGCCTGAGCAGCACAAAATATTTCCTACCAAACAGTGATCCAGCTTCATTTGATGCTTTAAGCAAAAAAAGCCAACAATATTCCACGAGACTCTTACATACTATTTTATGCTTTTTTTCTATCTCTCTCTCTCTCTTTTTTTTAATGTTTCACTTGCAGGAGTGGGGAGGGGAGGGGAGAGGAAAAGGCTAAAACAAACTAATTTTTGGTCATTTTCTTCCTTTTGCAAACAGTTTGAAGACTAACCAATTTGTACTTACAAATCTGGGGCATTAGCAGGTGGGGACCCTAAATCCACATGCATACAAGTAGTAACTGTTTGTATGCCAAGCTGTTTGTAAGCCTGATTTGACAGGAGAGAGCTATTCATTCTTTTGTCAACTGTCCGTCTAAAAACGTTAACCTGCCTGGGTCCCGGGGTATGGGAGCGCTAAATCTTCCGTCCTACAACTGTATAATGAACAGACTGTTTCATTAGTGGGACAATTCACTCGACAAATCCAGCCCAAACAACTTATTTCACAATTTGTGAGCAGAATTAAATTTAAGGGGAGCCGCGAGAGGGGGGCTGGGAGGGGAGGCGCGGAGTAGGTGAGCCGCACACAATGTACCCAGGGGGCTGGATGCTGGGACGAGCGTCGCAGGCAATTTGGCCGGCAGTTGGGGGCTGAGGCTCGCAAAGCCATGGCATGCAGATCAGCGGATTAGGGGGGGCAAAGCATTAGGTCAAGTGTCTCGAGGGGGGCTGATAAACACCCCAAACCTGACAACAGATTTTCCTTTCTTCCCGCACCACTTGTTAAGTGTCAGAGCAAATCTTTTGAATGGCAGTCGAGTTTACTTAGAGGCCCTTTCTTTAAGAAGACACTCTATCCATTTTCTGAAGCCCATTCCAGGCTGCCTCGGGAATAAATTTGCCCCGCATCTCGCACACAAAAAAACGTCTTTTTCCTCCACATCTTGACTATGAGTCTTTGTCTCAAGGTGTGTGAACCAGAACAAAAATCCACATCGAGAGCCCCTAAGGTTTCAGAGCCCCGGGATTTAGCTTTAATACAAATTAAACACTTTGAAGATTATACAATTGCATACTTTTTTTTTTTTTTGGTCTCACAAAAAAACCTCATTTTTAACATTAGCCATGTATAGATTCTGCTAAATGGGAAAATTTTAAGCGGTGAAGGGCCAGAGAATAACTGGATCTTAATAATATCCTATAAATACATTGCTATTAATTCAAACCAAGTAAACTGCCAGCGTGCTCTATTTCTTGTGTCTTAAGAATCCCCAAGGGGAGAAGCCATGCTTCTTGTATTAAGTCCTATCTCTGTGTTAACTCAAAGTGCATGATAGAAAATCTGTCTTGCAACATCAAATATTTTCTAACTAGGTTTGAGAACTTTGAGATGTTCTAAAACGTTTAAATAGGCGCAAATGTTTGAAGAGTCTTTGTTGTAGCTTGGTTTTACTTTACGGTTTTATCCTTGGTTTCTTTTGGCAGTTAAGTTTTAAAAGGATCAAATAGGAAAGTCCTCTGAAAGTGAGGCTGGTATTTAATTTGGAACTCTTTAGGGTCATAATTTTGGAGATATTTTCCTTTTAATAAGTGTTTTGGCTATATCTTTATGATAACTTTTTAAAAAATTTAGTTAATGAAAAATATATTAATGAAGTATTGACAATTCTTTGAAAAGTGAATACTGTTCGTTTCTGTTACTAGCTCCACCCACTCAAAAAAGAATCTTCAATCAGGCAAACTAGTAACCAAGCCCAAATTCTTATTTACCCACCCAGAAAACTTTGCCCGTTAGACCTATTACACTTTGAGTAGATAACTACTCACATCTTTGGTTAATGAAGATTTCAAAGCTATGTTTAATACTTACAAGGATATTCCATAATCACTGCTGGATTCCTGTTATAGTAAGAGTATATATCCTTTCATCTCTTTTTTCATCTTTAATTTTTAGGAAAGAAAAACTTGGTATTTCTCATAGTGCTGAATGCAACCGCCTTTCAGGATAGTTTTGAGCCTACTGTGGACCTTGATGATTTACTGTGTTCCCTGAAACAGTTTCTTCCTCTTCCACCTTGAAAGATGGTATTTCTTGAGACTGTTAACTTAGTATTTGCTTTCTCTGCACAGGGCCTAAGCTAACCAAAAAAATCCTGGTTAGCAGGCTGTTCCAGTGGCCCACTGAGTCCTGTGATGCCAGGAATTCTATGAATAATAATGGAGACATGCAATCGCACTCAGACTCGCGAGAATTCAGTCTAATCACCCAGAAATTCTGCTTTGTCACAGTCCTTTCTCTTGCCATAAACTGCCTAGGCACTCTTTGCTTCCACATCATTTAAGCCTTTCTGACCACCCTCCAATCCATCCACAGGGCCTCCACTGATCAGTGTTCTGAGGTTTCCCAGGACTTTCCAAGAGGCTCCTGAGGCTGTTCTTTCCATCTCCTTCCAGGACCGGATGCTGAAATCCAAATCCACTCTTGTAGAAGGTTCGGACAACACAGGACAAAATATGGAACAAAGTAAACGTTGCCATAAATTCTCCACCTAGAGCTATCCACTGTCAATTGACTGGAGACCATTCTTCCAGATATCTCGCTATCATTTGTACCTGTCATTAAATAAAAATGACACCATATCATGCATGTCATTTTATAAACTGCTTCTTTTTGCCCAAAAATATGTCATGGAGATTTTTTTTCATATCACCAATTTTATGTCTGCATGTTTCTTTCTAAAGGCAGCATGAGTCCCTCATAGACACTACTTCATTATCTAAGTAGGCCCTTTCGTTGGACATTGAGGGCTTGTCCATTTTTTCCATATTGAGAAGGCTGAAATGAGCAGCTGCATGCAAATAATTTTGCATACTTCTCTGATCAGCTCTTAAAGACTTAAAAGAGGAATTATTGGGTCAAAGGATATACATGTTTTTATATCGGTAGTCAGCTGTCCACTGAGAATTGATTATGTGACAAATCCTGTGCTTGCGTGCTGTCTTTCCAATTGTGTCTGATTCTTTGCAGCCATATGGACTGTAGCTCTCTAGGCTCCTCTGTCCTAGGGATTCTCCAGGCAACAATACCGGAGTGGGTTGCCATGATCACCTTCAGGGCATCTTCCATACCCTGGAATCGAACCCGAGTCTCTTAAGTCTCTTGCATTGGCAGGCGGGGTCTTCACCACGAGCCCCACCTGGGAAGTCCTGCCAGCTGACGAAGGACAGGGCACATGGTGGCTGAGAAGCCATATTTACCATCACTGATTCAGTCTCATGAAGCCTGCAGCTCAGAACTGTGGTTTATGCTGTGTTTTTTCTAGATTCTCATCAGAGTAATTTACCATGCAACTCGACTTCCTTCTCTTTCTTTTTCCTACTTGAGATACATATGACATTTTAGGGACAAATTTCCTAATGTTTACAAAAGTCTCTTGAATAATTTAAATGAATAGATGATGTAAGAGAAAAAATTTAATCCTTGTACACTTCATGTTCTATGACTTTGTTGACCTGTGGATTGTCTCTCCATTGCTTTCTCTAGTTTTGTGACTGGAGGAGCCTGGTGGGCTGCAGTCCACGGGGTCGCAAAGAGTTGGACACGCCTGAGCGACTTCCCTTTCACTTTTGTCATTTTACATGAAAGGGGGAACCTTAGCACATGTCTCTTCTAGCTATAGCAGAGATTCACTGTATTTTATTTTTAGTAAACATTTATTGAAATTGTAAAACTAACATGATCAAATTCTATAAAGACTGAAAAACAGAAAAACAAAGCATATCATCATTTCTCCAAATTGTGAAACTGTCACCTAGAAGATTACGGTCTTTTTACCCTGTTAGTGAATTAGCCGCTTCTTTGTGGCTTGAATGTGATATTTTCACTTAAACCAAAGAGGGATATATGAACTTTTAGAACGCTGACTTCTCAAAATACAAATGTTTTAGTTTCTCGAAGCGGAAATGTTTTTCTTTATAAAATAGGATCTGTGCTTGTGCTTAATTACTCAGTCGTGGCTGACTCTTTGGGACCCTTTGGACTGTAGTCCACCAATCTCCTCTGTCCGTGGGATTTTTCAGGGAAGAATACTGGAGTGGATTGCCATTTCTTCCTCCAAGGGATCTTCCCAACCCAGGGATCAAACCTGTGTCTCCTGCATTACAGGTGGATTCTTTACCTGCTGAGCCATCAGGAAAGCCCAAAATAAGATCATCGTTTGGCTTTTAAGAATAACAATTTCTATTGATGCAGTAAATATGATATTTCATTAAAAAGGAAGAAAACACAGAAAGAAAAAAGAAAGCACTGACCAAGTTTTCATGATCTCACCACTGAGTAAATAGGTGCGCCTTGTACAGAAGGAACTAACAGCCACAGGCCTTGTGTCCTCTCGAGCGTGTGCACATGCTTAGTCATGTCCAACTCTTTGCGATCCCGTGCAGATGACACCACCCTTACGGCAGAAAGTGAAGAGGAGCTAAAAAGCCTCTTGATGAAAGTGAAAGAGGAGAGTGAAAAAGTTGGCTTAAAGCTCAACATTCAGAAAACGAAGATCATGGCATCCGGTCCCATCACTTCATGGGAAATAGATGGGGAAACAGTGGAAACAGTGTCAGACTTTATTTTTGGGGGGCTCCAAAATCACTGCAGATGGTGACTGCAACCATGAAATTAAAAGACGCTTACTCCTTGGAAGAAAAGTTATGACCAACCTAGATAGTATATTAAAAAGCAGAGACATTACTTTGCCAACTAAGGTCCGTCTAGTCAAGGCTATGGTTTTTCCTGTGGTCATGTATGGATGTGAGAGTTGGACTGTGAAGAAGGCTGAGCACTGAAGAATTGATGCTTTTGAACTGTGGTGTTGGAGAAGACTCTTGAGAGTCCCTTGGACTGCAAGGAGATCCAACCATTCCATTCTGAAGGAGATCAGCCCTGGGATTTCTTTGGAAGGAATGATGCTAAAGCTGAAGCTCCAGTACTTTGGCCACCTCATGCGAAGAGTTGACTCATTGGAAAAGACTCTGATGCTGGGAGAGATTGGGGGCAGGAGGAGAAGGGGACGACCCAGGATGAGATGGCTGGATGGCACCACTGACTCAATGGACGTGAGTCTGAGTGAACTCCGGGAGATGGTAATGGACAGGGAGGCCTGGCGTGCTGCGATTCATGGGGTCGCAAAGAGTCGGACACGACTGAGTGACTGAACTGAACTGAACTGAGACTGTAGTCTGCTTGGCTTCTCTGTCTGTGGAATTTTCCAGGCAAGAATAATGGGCTGCCATTTCCTTCTCCAGGGGATCTTCCTGACCCAAAGATCAAACCCGCATCTCTTGAGTCTCCTGCATTGGCAAGTGGGTTCTTTCCCACTGTGGCACCTGGGAAGCCCTTGTATCCTGGTATCCTATTAAAACGGATTTCTGAAGGTCTGGATAGTTTTCCGTGATGGTGCAGGAGAGATGAACACAGGCCGCATTCTGGTTGTGATATCAAGATCCGCTGGTCTTCTTCATGGTCCAAGGCCTCTCATTCCTGTGTCTCCTCGTGAGTCCCATCCATTGTCCACTTTGATCCTGGGCATGCCCTGGAATTTTGCTTCTTTGATATCTGTGCCTAGAGTCTTACTTTTGTGTATTTTGACATCCTTCATTTCCAACAGCTGTGGGATAAACACTTACAGGCAGCAAGTGGTTTCATTCTGCAAGCTGCCAGGATGCTTGCCAAAAATTTCATGTTTTCTTACCCTGTATAGAAAGCCTTTAAAAATGCTTAGTTTTCTTTACTCTTATTCCTAACAGTCTTCCCCTCTGTTTCAGGAGATGTGGCTGGTGAATCTGGATGTCATGTTGGAACATTGCCATTTACTCCTCCAACGGATCTTCCCAACCCAGGAATCAAACCTGTGTCTCCTGCATTACAGGTGGTTTTTTCATGGGGTTTAATTCTTTTCTAAAAAAGTTGATTGTACACTACTTTCTTTTCTCTTTGTAATCAGTGGAGTTGACTCATATTTGTAATTCCTACACTCATCAAATTATGTCAACAGAGCATTTGTTCAACATCTTCGATGCATATCAAGTGGTTTCTTAGAACTGTTAAAATAGCGACCTTTCAATGGAAAATGGAATCAAGGATTTAAATTTTATTGAATCCTTGGAGCGGAAACTCCATGAAGATGTGCAGCTCTTTGTCTGCTTTGTTCACGGCAACATCCTCAGCAGTGATGGGCACATAGTAGGCACTCAGCAAATACTTGTAGAATGAATGAATGAGGGAATCCAATAATCAAGAATCACATATGTTGAATAATTCAGTGAAGTGGTGATTCAAATACTTTTTCTCATTCTCTCATTGACTTTTAAGTGAATGAAAGCTCTGTGACTCTGTCAAGTGTCTCTGTCTCTGAATCTGTGTTTTCTCATCCATAAGATAAAGACTTAACTGAAAATTCCCTTCCAAGCCAACATCTTTATCATGGCAGGTGATACACGTGTATCAGTGATGTTCTAATGTGTGCACCTCTTGCCAAACAGAACCACAGAAAAGATAGTTCCCAATGGAAATGCTCCCAAAATAATTGAGAACGGAGTTACTGAGGAATAAATGTGTAATTGTCAGATAACATTCTCGAATGATAATACTCATTTGAATGCATAGATTTCTTCTTTCGTTCATCAGTCTCATTGTTACGTCAAGCTCTTAACTGAAGGGCATTCTGAATAAATGAATTTGAAAATGACTCAAACAAAGAAAAAAGGTATTCCCCCCCCCCTTTTTTTTTGTATTTAAAGTACAATCCTTTTTTTGTGCTTTCAAACCTAAGGAAACAATCTACGGTGTCAGTGGTGTAGAGTTCTGTTGATCAATACCATTTTACTTATATTAGTTAGGCAGTGCTCTGAAAAAGAAATTTAACTCAATATGCCAGCAAATTTGGAAAACTCAGCAGTGGCCACAGGACTGGAAAAGGTCAGTTTTCATTCCAATCTCAAAGAAAGGCAATGCCAAAGAATGCTCAAACTACCGCACAATTGCACTCATCTCACATGCTAGTAAAGTAATGCTCAAAATTTTCCAAGCCAGGCTTCAACAGTATATGAACCATGAACTTCCAGATGTTCAAGCTGGATTTAGAAAAGGCAGAGGAACCAGAGATCAAATTGTCAACATCTGTTGGATCATTGGAAAAGCAAGAGAGTTCCAGAAAAACATCTATTTCTGCTTTATTGACTATGCCAAAGCCTTTGACTGTGTGGATCACAACAAACTGTGGAAAATTCTTCAACATATGGGAATACCAGACCACCTGACTTGCCTCTTGAGAAACTTGTATGCAGGTCAGGAAGCAACAGTTAGAAAGCAAGGAGATCCAACCAATCCATCCTAAAGGAAATCAGTCCTGAATGTTCATTGGAAGGACTGATGTTGAAACTGAAACTCCAATACTTTGGCCACCTGATGTGAAGAGCTGACTCGTTTGAAAAGACCCTGATGCTGGGAAAGATTGAAGGCAGGAGGAGAAGGGGACGACAGAGAATGAGATGGCTGGATGGCATCACTGACTCAATAGACCTGAGTGCGTCAGCTCCAGGAGTTGGTGATGGACAGGGAGGCCTGGTGTGCTGAAGTCCACAGGGTCACAAAGAGTCAGACACGACTGAGTGACTGAACTTAACTGACCTGAATATAATTTCATCTCATAGGTAGCTGGGTATGTTCTAGAATGAATTTGTTTTGTCTATATTAAAATGAGTTAAAATGCTAGAAATTGTATTGCTTTTCACAGCGTATTCTCTATTTTAATGGTTCTCAATTTTAAATTGGAATGACTGATGCTGAAGCTGAAGCTCCAATGCTTTGGCCACCTGATGTGAAGAGCCAACTCAATAGAAAAGACCCTGATACTAGGAAAGATTGAAGGCAGGAGGAGAAGCGGATGACCGAGGATGAAAAGGTCGAATGGCATCACCGGCTCAATGGACATGAGTTTGAGCAAACTCCAGGAGATGCTGAAGGACAGGGAAGCCTGGCGTGCTGCAGTCCATGGAATCGCAAAGAGTCAGACAGGACTGAACAACAATTACAACAACAACAACTTTAACTGTTTTATGTTTGCTCAGAAATTTCCACGTCATCACATTTTTCTCACTAGTTTTTAAAAATTAAAACATTAAAGCAAAATGTCTGACCAGTAAATGTGTTGACTCTATGATGTAATTTCTTTACAGTCAATCAGTCCTATATGTGAAATATCCCAGTGTATGTCTAGATGACTTTCTTAGTTATATGCCTAGTTCCAATACATTAGCTTAGTTGGTATGATTGTACTGAGCTGTAGGGGAGATTGTAAAGACCCATCCACATAATATATATGGATACATCCTTGAGAAGGAAAGGATGGTGTGAGGCAGAAAACCCCTGTGACTCTGCAGAAAAAATAGTAAAAATATCTTATGGGCCCAACATAGATATTTCCCTTTAGGGAGAGTTTTTTTAAATAATTTTATTTTTTATTTATTTTGGCTGTGCTGGGTCTTCGTTGCCATGCAGGCTTTTCTCTAGTTGCGGGGGGCGGGAGTGCTCTCTGGTTGTGCTGCAAGGGTTTCTCACCGCAGTGCCTTCTCTTGCTGCAGAGCGTGGGGTCTAGCGATCAGGACTTCAGTAGCTCCAGTTCCCGGGCTCCAGAGCGCAGGCTCAGCGCAGGCTCACAGGTCTAGCCGCTCTGTGGTATGTGGGATCTTCCTGGACCAGGGATCAGACTGGTGTCGCCTGCATTGGCAGTCAGATTCTTCACCACTGAGCCATCAGGAAAGCCTTAAAATGTAGGGATAATTTAATGTTTTGTTGTTTTCTTTTACTTTTTAAAAAGATATTTATTTGGTTGCACTGGGTCTTAGTTGCAGCATGCTGGATCTTTAGTTGCAGCATAAGAACTCTTAGTTGCAGAATGTGGGGTCTAGTTCTCGGACTAGGGATCCAACCTGAACCCCCTGCATTGGGAGCATGGAGTCTTAGCCACTGAACCACCAGGGAAATCCCTAATCACTTAAATTGTTTTATAGAGTATTTTTAAAAAAAGGAATATGGAAATAGGAAACTAGACACAAATAGAAAGGAAGGGAGGGAGGAAGGAAATCAGCTATAAGTTATTAACAAGGCTGAGCCTTCTGAGCGGAGTATGTCATGGTGATCAAGGCTTTCCAACTCGAAGTAACTCAGAGGAGTCCCACAATCCCTTCCTTCCTTCCAGTCTTCTCCCCCTTTCACCTCCCTTCTTTCCTTTCAACTTTTTATTCTCCTCTCCACTTCCTTCTTCCCTTCCCTGAATATCTCCCCACCATTTTCTATGATATGCCTGTCATGGGAGACACCTCAGTGGCATCACAGATATGATCCCTCATACGTGTAGCTGAACCTCTCCTTGGGTAGTCACCCGGACTGATGGGATTATCCATCCTGATAAAGGCTGAGACAGGGGAGGGGATGATCGAGGAGCACACTTAGACTAATGGGTCAGCAAAGAACTCCCTAAAAACGTACAACGTTTACACTGAGACTTGAAGGATGAGCTGAAGTTATCTAGGAGGAATGTGTGTTGTGGGGAAAAGGTGTTGAGCTCAGGCAGAATGAAGAGCAGGCGCAAAGGCCCTGAGATAAAAAAGGCTGAGTGTTACAGGAGCTGAAAGGCGGTCACAGTGGTCAGGAGGATGGGGGCAGGACTGGAAATGACCAGGGGGTGGAGATGAGCATTTCATGCTTTGGTTCAGTCCTGTCCAATTCTCTGTGACCCCATGAACTGCCATATGTCAGGTTTCCCCGTCCTTCACTAACTCCCTTTGTTCAAATTCATGTCCACCGAGTCAGTGATGCTCTCTAACCATCGAATGCTCTGCCGCCCCCTATTCCGTTTGCCTTCAATCTTTCCCAGCATCAGGGTCTCTTTTAATGAGTCAGCTCTTCATTTCAGGTGGCCAAAGTATTGGAGTTTCAGCTTCAGCATCAGTCCTTCCAATGAACATTCAGGACTGGTTTCCTTTAGGATGGACTGGTTGGATCTCCTTGCAGTCTGAGGGACTCTCAAGAGTCTTCTCCAACACCACAGTTCAAAAGCATCAATTCTTCTCTGCTCAGCTTTCTTTATAGTCCTACTCTCACATCCATACATGACTACTGGAAAAACCATAGCTTTGACTAGATGGACCTTTGTTGGCAAAGTGATGCTTCTGCTTTTTAATAAGCTGTCTAGGTTGGTCATACCTTTTTCTTCCAAGCAACATAGGAAGAGCCTTGTGGGCTGTGTCAGTCCTTTTGAATGTTCTCTAGAATATCCACCCAGAATCCACCGAAGGGCACTGTCAGGAGGTTAATATGCTTTGAGTCTTAAGGAGATTTTTAATAGTTTGAGGATTTTCTGGCCACGCTATAGGGAATGGATTGCGGTTATCTGAACTAAGGAGTGCCACGGTGCACCTAGCCAAAGTTCAGCCATACAGGATAATGCAGGAGACAACCGTTGGAATCCCAGTTGCTGGCCTTGGGCAAGGGAATGTGATTTTCAGTGACTCTGTTGCTTTATCTGTAAAAGGGGCATGATAACAGCATCAAGCTGAGGGCTGTTGGAAATTAATGACGTGTAACATGGGATCGCAAAAGAGTCAGACATGACTTAGCGACAAAATAACAACAATAACAACAACGTTTGGCTATCCCTGCAGGAGGGCATGGCCGCCTGATCCTGTATTCTTGTCTGGGAAATCTCATGGACCAAGGAACCTGGTGGGCTACAGTTCATAGGGTCGCACAGAGTCGGACACGACTGAGTGACTGAGCGTGCCCGCAAACATCTGCTATCCTGATGACCTACACCTGAACTTTGCTGTGTCAGACACAGCAAAGTGTAAAATCAAAAGACAGTTTAAATGTTTTCTAGGAAAAGTAGCCCATGGAGAATCCTTTAATAAAACAAGCAAGCAAAACAAACAAAAACTCCCTATGTATTTCTAGTTGGAAAAACCTTATCGTATATGAGGTTGCTTAGTGTGCGGGACAGTCTTGGTGCCTGAGGAGTCCTCAGGGCAGCGAACCAGCCCCATCTTATTTTAATTCATCCAGCAAATTTCCAAGTATCTCCTATCTGCAGGGTAGTGGTGTTGATTAAGATGGTTTTGACTGCAAGACACAGAAAAGCCCTGCTCATCTCACTTAAACCACGAAGCACTCTATTTCTTTACAAAGTGAGGGATCCAAAGGCAGGGTGGTTCTGGTTCTTTCTCCGTCTTTCTGGATTCCTTTGTCTCTGCCCCTTTCTGGTGCTGGCTTAAGACTCGTGTCAAGATGGTGGCTTTCATTCCCTGCCTGTGTTTCGTCCAAACAAACAACATCCCTCCTGCTTAGAGGAACAATCTCTTTTTTCTTAAAGCAAGGAAATCTTTTCCTGAAGCTGCTCAGCACATTCCCCTCCTGTCTCAGTGATTGCGAAATTGGCCCATGACGATGTGGGAGCCAGTCGTTGATAGGGGAATGATGCCATCAGAGTTGACACAGACTACTCATGGCCCACACACTAGGGGACAGAGCGGAGAAGGGGAGACACCTGAATATAATCAGCATGGTGTCAGGAAGGAGGAGGAAAGAAGGGCCTGAGCTTGGGACCCCAGCAGCACCTACTGCGTAGTTATAGGGCAAACCATCCTCTTCCAAACCTCACACTCGAGGATATGAGGTATAGTGTGTGTGTGTGTGTGTGTGTGTGTGTGTGTGTTCAGTTGTGTGTGATTCTTTGTGATCCTATAGACTAGCCCGCCAGGCTCCTCTGTCCATGGGATTTCCCAGTCAAGAATACTGGAGCAGGTTGCCATTTCCTCCTCCAGGAGATCTTCCTGACCCAGGGATCGAACCTGCACCTCCTGCAATGACAGATGTGTTTTCTACCGCTGTGCCACCTGGGAAACCCGGGAGGTGGAGACACACAGAATATGAGCATTGATCAGAATGTAATAATTACTGACATAGAGTTTGGAGCAAAGGACATGGGATTGTGGAAGGAAAGTTGACTAACTGTTTTCTGGCTGGTATGAGGGCTGCTGATGGCTGACAAGCCCGTTGAAGAATTGAATAACAGGTAGAAGAAATATAGCTTTCTTGGCAGAAAAAGAATTTTTTTTATAATGTCCCTAAAACCAAGATTATTTTTCCAATTTATTAAAAAGACTTTTAAAATTGTGGTAAAATGCACATAACATAAAATGTATCCTCTTAACCATTTTAAAGTGTGTAGTTCAGTATTGCTGAGTCTATTCACATTGTTATGCAACCAATCCCCAGAACTTTTTCATTTTGCAAAAGTGAAACTCTGTCCATTAAACAACTCCCCGTTTCCTCCTCCCTTCAGCTCCTGGCAACCACCATTCTTTCTGTTTCTATGAGTCTGACTATCCTAGATACTTCGTAAAAGTGGACTCACACAATATGTGTACTTTGATGTCCGGCTTATTTCACTTAGCATAACGTCCTCAAGATTCTTTCATGTTGTAGCCTGTCCCAAAATTTCCTTCTTTTTTTAAGACTGAATAACATTCCATTTTATTTATATATCACATTCTATTTATCAAGTCATCCGCTGTCAGAGACCTGTGTTTCTTCCCTGACTTGCCTATTGTGAACCAGGGTATACAAATATTTCGTCAAGACTCTGCTTTCAGTTCTTTTGGATATATCAGACGTGGAATTGTCAAGTTTGGTCCTTAAATCTCCTAATGGAAATGTGTGTTCTTATTGGAAGGAGAATAGTTGAAGATGGATGTATGATTTTTGTCTTAGAGCCTTGCTACTCGCTCTGATACGTGGCCTCACAGGAGCATCAGCGGCACCTGGGAGATGGTTAAGTATCCTGGCCGCAGCCCTACTTACTGAGCCAGATCAAATCCTAGGGAATCCACAAGTGCCTTAGATCAAGTTTGAGAAGGCCTGCTCTGTGTGTGTGCTAAGTCACTCTAGTCGTGTCTGACTCTGTGTGACCCCATGAACTGTAGCCTGCCGCGCTCCTCTGTCCATGGGATTTTCCAGGCAAGAATACTGCAGTGGGTTGCCGTTTCCTCCTCCAGGGGATCTTCCTGACCCAGGGATTGAACCCGAGTCTCTTTCATCTCCCGCAATTGCAGGTGGGTTCTTTACCGCTTGGGCCACCCGGGAAGGCCCTGCTCTGTGTATACAATGCTTCTTCCCAGGAGTTTATGACCAGGTATATCTTGCTCTCTTAAATTGTACCTCCCTCCATTCAAAAATTTTCTCTTCCCTCCCCTTCGGGCAATTGATACATACAAATCATTTGCTTTCGGAGACTTGATATTTAAACATTGCAGCTGCAAGGATCACTTTTTTTCCCTTTCCTTTTCCCGTTTACTCTTTCACCTGCTTCTAAAATAGGCAGAAATTAGATCAGCGGGAATTAGAAAGGAAGACCCGCAGTAGAGGTGACTGCTAATTAAGTCCCATCTTGAAGATTATTAGTTTAATACAGCAACAAAGCAAACCCACAGAAAGAGAGCATATTTTAGTTTTGGTTGAGAAGGGTAGGACCCAGGAAAACAGGAGTATGTGAAAAGAATTGCTAAGTGACTGATAAATAGGCTCAAGTTATTTAAACTGGCACTGAGCGCAGCTTAAACACTATGTTTTGCATCATCTAAATTTCTAAATACCTGGAGTATATTTGTAAACATGGCAATCTAACATGTTATTGAACAGCACATTCATATTCAAATGAGCATAAATGAGGATTTAACAGCTGACTGCACAGTGTGAATGATAGTAACTAATTGTCAAGTCGGAAAGTTGCACAGATAATAGTACCAATGTGGTCGGCAGCAGCCACCGTGATATGACTTACAGTAGCAAACCCGTGAATTTTCAGCTGGGGGCCCGAGTCTCTAGGCAAAAAAGGACGAGTCCGGATTAAGGGCAAATGGGCCAAAAGGACGGGCAGAAGGGAAAAGAGGAGGGATGGGGAAGAATCAGAGCTAGGTTTGGGAGGCAGTGTGAAACTTTCCTTCCCTCCCATACAGGCCTTCACCTCTTTTTTATAACAGTCATCAATGGGGCTCCCTGGCCATTCAGCGCCCTCCCTCTTCTAGGAAGCAATTGTTCTGAGGTGTGGCTCATTTCAGGCATTAATCTCCGCTGAATGGAGGCTGTGTTACCCATTCTGTCTCCGCCTGGAGCCTGCAGGCAGCTGGTCAGTGGAAAGTAACAATGGCCACAGGAGAAGAAAGGGGGAAACGCATTGCTGCAGATGCCGTGTCCCCAGCATTGACCTTGGCCATTTCCCTCCCAGGGTGGCTCGTCCCCTCGCAGCTGGAGCCTGGCTTTGCGAGTTGGCTGGGGGGCAAGGTGGTGGCTACCTGCAGATTTGTCCCCTCCTAACAATGCTTAGATCCATCTGGCTGGGTCTGGAGGAGGACCAAGGAGGGCTGGAGATGGAGACCCAGGTGGACAAGGCTGCTGAAGGCAAAATACGAAAACAGAACCCCTCATTTTCAGGGAGGGGCTTTTGGAGCAGTGACGATCTGCTGGGTTCTCAGTGTGTCTGGCCGTCTGGTCGGTGATCTAAGCCTACGGGCTGGGCGTTCATTCATTGGAAGCGGCTGTTTCTTCGGGCCAGCCCTCGCCTCCCGCATCCTCTGTTGCCTGGGCTCCAGCTGTGCAGCGACAGGACTCTCTGACCTGATGCATTCATGAAACAGTGGGAGGAGGAGAAATGTGACAAATAACCCTACTTTCTGTCCACTCCTAGTGCCTCCAACCCCCACCCCCAACTCCCTGGGGGAAAAGTATATCGTTACCCCCGCCCCCCATCCCATCTTCATCCTCCATTCTCACCCTGTCTCCTACACCATCTTTCTCTTATCTACCTGCCTGTCTATCATCAGTCAATCATCTGTGTATCCATGTACTTAGATATCTACCCATTATCAATCATCTATGTATGTGTTTATCAACCATCTGTTTATCATTTATCTAAATAACTTGGCCAACAAAGGTTCGTCTAATCAAAGCTATGGTTTTTCCAGTAGTCATGTATGGATGTGAGAGTTGGACTGTGAAGAAAGCTGAGCACCGAAGAACTGATGCATTTGAACTGTGGTGTTGGAGAAGACTCTTGAGAGTCCCTTGGACTGCAAGGAGATCCAACCTAAAGGAAATCAGTTCTGAATATTCACTGGAAGGACTGATGTTGAAGCTGAAACTCCAATACTTTGGCCACCTGATGCGAAGAACTGACTCATTGGAAAAGACCCTGATGCTGGGAAAAGTTGACGGTGGGAGGAGACGGGAACAACAGAAGATGAGACGGTGGGATGGCATCACTGACTCAATGGACATGAGTTTGAGCAAGCCCCAGGAGTTGGCGATGGACAGGGAGGCCTGGCATGCCGCAGTCCATGGGGTCGCAAAGAGTCGGACATGACTGAGCAACTGAACTGAACTGATTTAGCTATCACCTATCTTTCTGTCTATCTAATATAGAAATGCAGATTCAGTCGGGTATTGCTTATCATGTCCCTGATTAAGCCATTCATGATTCCCCATTGACAACGAAAATTTCAAAGTTTTCACTAGAACACTGAGTGAGTCTTTCAAAACCTGAACCACCTTGGCTTTTCAGCCTCTTTCTCCCCTTTCCCTCCCTCCTTCCTCCCTTCCTTCCTTTGGAGTCACAGACATTGGACATCCTGATACCCCCTCCCACTCTCTTCCTACCCACCACCCTTCAGCCCATCTCTCCCTGCCTCTGCCCCACCTCCCTCACCTCCAGGGACTGGGCTCAGAGCCACACTGGATCTCTTGTCTTCCCCCCAGGCCCACCTCCCCTTCTCTCAGCCTCTGTCTTTGAGGGTTCCTCTCTAGCATGCTTTTCCCTGAACCCATATCCTTGCCGTCAGCGGTTCCCTCTTTAGAGCTCTCTTTGTCAACAGCAAACATGGCTGCACCTCTTACCAGACCGAGGCTTCCTTTCTCATTGTATCTTAGTGCCTAGAATCGTTTCCAGCTTAATAATACATGCATGTGAGGGAGACGGGGGAAAAGCCCTGACTCTCACTTCTACAGCAATACTCAACTGAATCTGTGTTTCTATATTAGATAGAGCGATCGAAAAATAGATGCTAGTTAAATAGACAGATGGTAAACAGATGACTGATAGATACATACATACAGAGACGATTGCTTGATAAAGTTAAGACCTTGGACCCTGAAGCCAGGCTACCCTCTCAGTCCTACTTTGGCTACTCACCAGCTGTGCATCCTTGGGCTCATTTTCTCAATCTCTGAGCCTCATTTGGATGTCTGACAATGGGCTATGGACATAGGTTACCTGGGAGCAGGTCCACTCCTGACCAGGGTGGAGGAGAGGAGCCAGAACCAGGGCATCCCAATCCAGCATCACCTGCTTGAACACTCAGTTTAGAAAAGTTAGTTTACCAAGGTGGGTTACTTTGGGACTGAGAGGGGACTTTTACCTGGTTCTCCTCCAGATGCAAATCTAGGGAAGGACATGCTGGGAAAAGAGACTCCAAGGGGATGGTTGTTAGGGCTTGGTGCAGCTGAGGTCCCTTGATGTGGGACATGGATGAGCGACCTTACTTTAGGGCAGAAAGAAGGCCCGTGCTGAGTCCACCCATGAACACAGCAGATCGCTGTGTTAACTCAGAGACCAAAGGGCTTGGGTGGGGCTGACCCTGGGTTGGGAACTGGGGGCGATGAGACTGGCGGTGATGTGAGACAGAGGTGTTTCTTTCCTCTTTTCCCTAAACTCATGGCACACTTTTCATAGATAATTTTGGTTCCTAGGATATAGAAGGACAATTCTTAAGCCCAGGATTAAACATGTTCACTTTAGGATTTTTGCACTGATGCTCAATTGATGAAAACAAGCATCATTGCAAGGACTAGAGGGCAAGCCTCCTTAATATTCACTCAGTTAACGGTGACTATAGGATTTGATTTTGCTCTTTTCTATATCAAATAGAATTGTTTTTCTGTTTACTTTTAACATTTCTCTCTTTTCTTAAAAAATAAAAACCTTTATTTTTTAGAGCATTCTTACATCCACAGAGATAGAATTGATTTCTATTGTAGCTTTTAACTGATTCTAGTTTCACAGAAAGTGTCTCCAATCTACCCACTTGTATTTATGCCATAGTAAATTCCACTCAGTTTTATTTTATAAATTTTCACACAGAAGAATAAAAATGGTTTTTAAAAATCAGTAATTCATCGAAAGCTTGTTTGGCAACAGTGCAGCTATTGAGTCAGAAATGTGGGGGCCTTCATTTTTACAGAATGAAGACAGATTATTGTTCAGATTAGAATGCTTCAGGAAGTTAACCAAAGCTACAAACAAAATATTAGCAAATAGACTACAGCAATGCATAAAGAGAAGAATATAACTTGACAAAATGTGGTTTATCCAAGGTACGGAAAATTTGTTGCTCCTTCAAAAATCAATGTCATGAAGAAGGAAAACCTTGTGACCATTTTAATAACTGCAGAGAAAACATCTGATGAAACTCAAATACCCATTTTATTCTATTAAAAAAACAGTAACAACAAAAAGCTCTCAGCAAAGTAGAAAATCAAGGAAACTTCCTCTCTAATAAGGGTTATCTATCAAACACTTAGAACTAATATCACACTTAATGGTAAGAGACTGGGTGCTTTGCTTCTACAGTCAAGGCAAGGATATTCACTTTCATGACTTCTACAACGCAGTTGAAGAGCAAACCAGTGCAGTAAGACAAGAACAAGAGATCAGTGGCATATGGTGCACTGGGTCAACCCTGAGGGATGGGATGGGGAGGGAGTTGGGGGAGTTCAAGATGCAGGACACATGTACACTCGTGGCTGATTCACATCAATGTATGGCAAAGACCACTACAATACTGTAAAGTAATTAGCCTCCCATTAAAATAAATTAATTAAAAAAGAAATCAATGGCATAAATATCAGAAAGAAAGAAGGAAAACTATCTTTATTCACAGCTGACAATGTGTACATGAAACATCCAAAGGAATCTACAGTTAGACTTTTTAAGTAAAGTTGCAGGATAAGAGGTCAATGGATAAAGATTTAATTGTATTTCTCTATACGGGCAACAAATAATGGGAAAAAATTAAAATACACTACCTAAAGTAACCTAAAGATCAAATACCAGGAATAGATTTGAGTTTAACTAAAGATATGCAAACCTCTATGCAGAAACTCATAAATGTTACTGAGACAAATTAGAGAAGTCTTAAATAAATGAGGAAATATATCATGATGAATTGGAAGATTTAGTATGTTAAATGTCAGCTTTCCTCATATTTATCTATAGAGTCAATGCAAACCCAACCAAAATCCAAGCAGGAATTTTTCTAGAACTGAATAAGCTGATTCTAAAATATTTACAGAGGATCCCAAATGCCAAAACAATTATGAAAAAGAAGAACAAAGTTGGAGGAGTTCTGCTAATTTTAAGACTTATTAAAAAGCTATCATAATCAAGAAAATGTACTATTGCTATAAGGATTAAAAAATAGATTAATGGAACAGGATAAAGAGCCCAGAAATAGACCCACAGTGGTTCCTGGGTGACATATAGACCCATGGTCAATTGATTTTTGACAAAAGTGTCAAAGCAATCCAATGTGGAAAGGCAAACAAATCACATGTCAGTAAATGTTAGAAAAAAATGGTGGGAAACTAGATATTGGCATAGGGAAAAAACAAAACTTGACTCCTGCCTCACACTGCACATATAAATCAATTTGAAGTGGAAAATTTTAAAACATACAAAAATAGCTTCACTTTGTGGGCAGGCAAAGATTTGTTAGAAAGTCACAGAAGGCACTACCAACAAAAGCAAACACTTATACACTGGACTTTACCAAAATTAAAAACTTCTCATCAAAAGAAACATCATCAAGAGAGTGAAAAGTCAAGCTACAGGTTAGGATAAAATATTCAAGAAGGATATGTCTAAAACGGACTTCATCTAGAATAAATAAAGAGTTCCTACAAACCAATAATAAAAATCCCAATTAATAAAAAGTGGACAAAAGTCTTGAAACAAGCACTTTTAAAGGGAGATACCTAAATAGCCAAGAAATACATGAAAATGTGTTCAGTTCAGCATCACTAGGTAACGGGACTACAAATTAAAACCACAATGAGACACTGCAACACACTCATCAGAGTGTCTAAAATTACAAGACTGACAATATATAGTGTCGGCAACCGTATGTCATTGGTGAAAACACCAAACAGCAAAAATTTAGCTCAACAGAAAATTCACTTCTACATTCACACCCAAGAGAAATGAATACAGATTTCATAAAAAGATGTGTCCAAGAATGTTCATTATAGCTTTATTCATAATAATTGGGAACATCAACCAGAGAGTATAAACAAATTATGGAATACTTTTATAATGAAATATGACTCACCAATCAAAAGGCACAAATTCTTGATGCCTGCTGAATGGGTGAATCAAAAATAATAGCTCAGCACAAGAAGTCAAACACAAATGAATACACACTTTATGACTTTATTAGTATGAAGTTCAAGAGCAGGCAAAACTAGCTTATGGTGATAGAAATTAGAATAGGGTTTAGTGATTGGAAAGAGGCATGGGGGAATTACCCAGAATGATGGAAAAGTTTTCCATCTTGCGCTGGGTGATAGTTGTACAGGTTCGGGTTCACATTTGCCAAAATTCAAAGAGCAGTAGACTTAAGATGTGGGTTTTAGCATTATTAAGGAGTGCTGTCAGCACAGAAGAAAGGAAGAGAGGCCGAGAGGGAGAGAGTAAGGGAGAGAAGTGTATTTCAGGAGGATTGGCTCTATGTTAACCAAGTAACAGAAAGCTAAAACAGTCCATTCCCCTCGTAAGTTATAAGCGTAAAGAACAAACTCTGAAGTCTCTATCCTACGACTTTTGGTTCCTGAATGACTTGAAATTTCTTTTAGAAAGTTAACTAGGCAATAAGGATCCTCATTGGGGTAGAAACTCACCAAACTTGATTCTAAGTTCATGTCAGGCAAGACTTTCCAGCCTTTGGGACAGCCTCCCCATGCTCCGGGTCCCTGGTGGATCTCTAATAAGTTGGCAGTTCTGCAAAGAGACATTTGCTACAATCAGCTTCCTTAACTTGAAAGCCCCAGTGGCTGAAGTTAATTGTGTTGGCACCCCCTTGGCCTCCCTGCCTTTGATGGGGTTCTTTTTTGTTCCAGATATGCCACAAGACACATTTTACCAGGCCTTTCCCAGCAAGAAATAAAATTGCAAACATATTGGAGGTGTCCTTTTGTTTTGTTTATGAGGAAAGACTGCTTATGCCTGAACTCTGTGCTAGCCATGAGTATTAAGTTGCAGTTGCTGCTGATGTGGCTGCAAGGGGAAGCAAGTGGGTTGGATAATCTCTTCAGAGAAATTGACATCAGAATTGGGTAAAAATGTTGGGTGACTCTAGGCAATGTGTCAGTCAACAGTTCTTATTATTAATCCTGGACACCTGGTATTTCTTTACAAAAGAGACAGAAAAGGAAAAAATACAATTTTCAGCAACTCTTGTACCCACCAAGGTAAAGACAAGATCCACATTAATCCACGTAAACAAAAGCTGATACTTCTGAAAAATTCAAGGGTTGGGGAACAGGTGCATGCTTGTCTTCAGGGCATCAGGCATCTTGTGACTGGAGGATGAAGACCGCCTGCTGAAGATGGTTGGTCAGAATGACAGATGAGCCTGCCTCCTTGATCACACTAGCCTGCCTGCATCTGATCTGCTCGTTCTGATAAGAAAATTAAAATAAGAAAATTTTACTTTTTAAGGCATAGTCAAGCTTTCTGTCGCTCAATACAAAACCCATTTCTTATTGAAAAAGATTCTTTCACAAATAGATAACCAGGAGGCAGATATGGCATATTAATTTTTTTAAAGGCATCAAAAAAGTGGAAGGCGGTAACCTTATCTGTAGTTCTTCCCCCCTTCATGTACCCATGCCCTTTGCCATGCCACCTGGCTATTCCTCTCACTCCACAGCACCCGGTGTTTTCTTGACTCATTGATACAAGGCTTGACCATGGACTTTTCCAGGTCTGAAATGCAGGTGGATGTAAATGAGCAGAGGCTTTAAACGTGGTTGTGGGTGGGGCTTGTTCTACTCTGTGAATGTGCTTCTGGAGGCGGTTGTCCTGGAGTGATGAGAGACAAAAGGGGTTGACCTGACCCAACCTTCAGCTGAGAGCCCATCCCACTGCCCTGGCCTGAAGAAGAGCCACCCAGCAGGGCGCAGCCCTGATCAACCAAACCTCAGAAAACCTGCCCACTGTGAGCACACGATTAGCTGTGTATAGTAAGCCACTGAGTTCTGGAATGTTCTGTTTTGCAGTAATATTGTGGCTGATGAAGTAATACTACCCCTACAGTTTTGTAGCCTAATCTTTCAGTTGACAATATACTATAACCACAAATGTGCTTCTACAACTTGAGTTTTAAAAGACATATAATATTCCATAGTATAGAATATCTAATTTTTTCATCAGTCCCCTGTAATCGGAGAAAGTGAAAGTGAAGTCGCTCAGTCGTGTCCGACTCTTTGCAATCCCATGGACTGTAGCCTACCAGGCTCCTCAGCCCACGGAATTTTCGAGGCAAGTTATTGGAGTGGGTTGCCATTTCTTTCTCTGGGGGATCTTCCTGACCGAGGGATCGAACCCAGGTCTCCTGCATTGCAGGCAGATGCTTTACCATCTGAGCCACCAGGGAAGTGGGTGTAATTGGAGAGCTGTGTCCAATTATTTACTAGGGTTTTGCTAAGAAATAAAGCTATCACAAACATCCTTGTATAAGTCACTATACATGTTCTTATGTTCCCTAGAATAAACCTTTAAAGAATAAATTCCTAGAAGTGGAATTGCTAAATTAGAACAGATGCACATGTTAAGGCTTTTCATACATGTTCCTACATGGTCCTACTAGAAAGACTAGAACAATTCATGTTTCTACCAGTAAAGAATGGAAGTTCTCATTTCCCTAATCTTTCCAGGATTAAATATTATCATGCTTATCATTTTTTAACCAAATTTTGATAGTTGGATGATAGTGACTTTATTTTCTAGTGTTATACATACCTTTTCTTAGTATAAAAGAAATGCAAGTTAAATATGGAAATACAGGTAAGTGAAAAGTCAAATACAAATCACCAAAAAGGCCGATTCCTAATGAAATTCAATGCTAATATTTTGTATAAATCCTCAAATAGTTTATATACAAAATATATACACTCATGATTTCTTGTTGTTTAGCTGCTAAGTTATATCTGACTTTTGCGATCCATGGACTATAGCCAAGCAGGCTCCTCTGTCCATGGGATTTCCCAGGCAAGAATACTGAAGCGAGTTGTCATTTCCTTCTCTGGGGGATCTTACTGACCAGGGATGGAATCCACATCTCTCTCATTGGCAGGTGAATTCCTTACCACTGAGCCACCAGGGAAGCCCACTCGTGATATTTACGTGTTTTTGCAGGTGTAAACAGAGAAACTTGGTTCACCTCTCTGTAATGGAAATAAACTTGATCTTGAGCCACTTATCTAACTTGGGAGAAGAAAACCCTTAAATTTGCTACCTATTATGGACTGGATATTTGTGTCTCCCCCAGCTCCCCACCTCCAGTTCATAGGTCAAAGGCTCGACTGCCTGTGTGGCTGTATTTGGAGTAAGGAAGCATTAAGGTTAAGTGAAGTGGTAAGGATGGGGCCCTGGTCTGACTGAACTGATGTCTTCATAAGAAGAGACACCAGAGAGCTGCTCTCTCTCCTCAAATGCACAGGAAAGAGGTCATATGAGTGCATAGCAGGATGGCAGCCCCTCTGCAAGCCAAGGGAAGAGGCCTCAGAATGAAACCCACCTTGCCAGACCTTGATCTTGGGTTTCCCAGCCTCCAGAACTATGAGAAATAAATTTCTGTTGTTTAAGCCACCTGGTCTCTGGTTATTTGTTATGGCAACTTGAGCTAATATAATACTTAAATCATCATGTGATAATTTCAGCTTTAAAGACCTTCTTTTGATTACTCTTTCAGAGAAATGGGGGCTTCCCTTGTGGCTCAGCTGGTAAAGAATCCGCCTGCAGTGTGGGAGACCTGGGTTTGATCCGTGGGTTGGGAAGATCCCCTGGAGAAGGGAAAGGCTACCCACTCCAGGATTTCTGGCCTAGAGAATTCCATGGACTGAATAGTCCATGGGGTCACAAAGAGTTGGACACGACTGAGTGGCTTTCACTTTCAGATAAATAGTTTTCCAAGATTTCTCCCTACTTTCTTTTTCCTCTTCATTTTGCCATAGGAGTAACTGATGTTCAGAGATAGCTCCCAGTCTCACAGCATAGGACTGACAGCATCTGCTCTTTCTCCACCTTCTGTCTTCCTGGACTGCTCTAATTCCCAGATCATCTCTTCTGCTCATAGGCATTTCAGCTGGGTCTACGGAGCTGTGGGCTTCCCAGGTGGCTCAATGGAAAAGCACCTGCCTGCAGTGCAGGAGATATGGGTTTGATCCCTGGGTCAGGAAGACCCCCTGGAGAAGGAAAAGGCAACGCACTCCAGTAAGCTTGCCTGGAAAATCCCATGGACTGAGGAGCCTGGCGGGCTACAGTCCACAGGGTCATAAAGAGTCAGACATGACTTACTGCCTAAAGGACAACCACAAGGGAACTGTGTCTGCAACAGTCTTGGGCGCCCGCTGGCTGACTCTTGCTGCTGACATCTGTGGTTGCTGGGAAAGTTCCTGCTTCCAAGGCTCCCACAATCAAAAGTCACCCTGTCGTGGTCTCCACTTCTGTCTTGCCCCCGAGTAGTCTTGGCACTTCTGCAAGCCCGCAGGGATGGATGGGGCTTCTGAACACCTTGCTCACGTGCTACACTCAGGGGTGTGAGTGAAGGATTAGCTCAGGTCCTCACTTTTGCTCTTCCTTTCTCAGACCCTGCTAATCACCTGCCTGGGAATCACACTGCCCCAACATTCCCCTTTCTCCCGAGGTACCCAGATTCCCCTGGGTCTGTCTGAGTACTCTTGCCATTGCCCGCCCCTTGGCTGCCCAGACTCAGCAGGATGTGGGTGCCAAGTGCTTCTTGAGGCTCCTCCTCTCGTTCCCTTGGAATTCTTTTAAGGTTCTAGACGGGCCTTTCTTCTTCCTATGGGCTGTGAACTTCCCTTATGTCATAGCCCACACCTTGTGACATACTCTGTGGCCTTTCTTCAAAGCTTTAGTTCCTGTTATGTAAAACATGGCCTTGGGGATGCTAAGAACCCCATTTGCTTTCTCCTTTGAAAATTTGGCTTTCAAGTCTTTGTTGTTCCCAGCTGGTCACCAAGGATCTTTAAAAATTTACTTTGAAACATCCAGTAAACTGCTGATGTCTCTTCTGAGCAGTATCCATCCTCTTCGCAAAGCAGTGAATCTTTCAGTTTCAATAAATAGATGATCACCCAGCAAGTAGGGACAAATCATGTCTTAATATTAAAGAAATGTAATTCCCATGACCTATGAGAAATATAATGGGTTGGCCAAAAACTTACAAAACGCCTGAATGAAATTTTTGCCCAACTCAATATATGGACAACACTAACCTTTTTTTTTTTTTTAAAAAAAAAAAAAAAAGACTGCATCCTCTTCAGGAAGTTCAATATTCCATTGTACATTCAAACAAGCTTGTTTCTCTGTGTTGCTTTTCTCTGACTGTACTTCTGAGTCCATGTCCTGCTACCCATTGGCTGGGGGCTGCTCCCCAAACTGGGACACCCCAAGTCAGGGCTGGTGCTGGGGCCTCTTTCCCAGATGGTGATGGTTTGCCGTCAGTCTTTGATGTTCTTAGGCTTGCAGACCCATCCTCCAGTCTTCTGCCTCCCCAGGGCATGCCCCCCGTCTCTCCACGAAGCCTTCCCTCTGTGCATATCTGTCTATGTGTGTGTGTTGCTGCTGTCCCGTCTGTAAGTTGTGCCGACTCTTTGTGACCCCATGGACTACAGCATGCCAGGCTCCTCTGTCCTCCATTATCTCCTGGAGTTCACTCAAATTCATGCCTACTGAGTCAGTGATGCTATCTAACCATGTCATCTTCTGCCGCTTCCTTCTCCTCCTGCCCTCAATCTTTTCCAGCTTCAGGGTCTTTTTCAACGAGCTGACTCTTCACATCAGGTGGCCAAAGTATTGAAGCTTCAGCATCCGTCCTTCCAATGAATATTCATTTCCTTTAGGACTGACTGGTTGGATCTCCTTGCTGTCCAAAGGACTCTCAAGAGTCTTCTCCAGCACAATTCAAAACCATCAGTTCTTCGGCACTCAGCCTTTTTTATGGTCCAACTCTTACACCGATACATAAGGTGAAAGTGTGAAAGTGAAAGTCGCTCAGTCATGTCCAACTCTTTGCAACCCCATGGACTATACAGTCCATAGAATTCTCCAGGCCAGAACACTGGAGTGGGTAGCCATTTCCTTCTCCAGGGGATCTTCCCAACCCAGGGATCAAACCCAGGTCTCCCGCATTGCGGGTGGATTCTTTACCAGCTGAGCCACCAGGGAAGCCCAATGGGAAAAATGATAGCTTTGAGTATCTGTACCTTTGTTGGCAAAATGATGTCTCTGCTTTTTAATGTGTTGTCTAGATTTGTCCTAGCTTTCCTTCCAAGGAGTAAGTGTCTTTTCATTTCATGGCTGCAGTCACTGTCCACAGTGATTTTGGAACCATATGTGTGTGTATCTGTATCTAAATTCTCCTTTTTTATAAGGACATCAGGTATATTGGATGAAGACTCACCCTAACTAACGATTCCATTTTAACTTGATTACCTTTATAAAAATGCTGTTTCCAAATAAGGTCACATCTTGAGGTCCTGAGGGTTAAGACTTCCACATATCTTTCTGGGAGGGGGACACAATTCAGCTCATAACAGTTGGTCATCTGAGTGGCACAGTTACATTTAACAGAGGCTTCTGCACCGCCACTGAAAGGAGGATACGAGCCTTTTAATTTGGAGGGAGTCCGTTCTCCCCTCTCCCACCCCTAGGCCAGGCTGTATTCCCCTCAATCACTTCCTTTGGGAGCTGTTTTCTTCAGAGTATCACAGGACAAAGCCAGACCTCAAAGCTCTATTGATAGTCAAGAGATTCATACTCCCTCATCGCTATAGAAGCCTCATAGAAACAGCGCTAAATTGTATTCCTTTTATTTATATTTTAAAAAAGCTTTATTTATTGGCTGTGCTAGGTCTTCCTTGCTGCCCAAGGGCTTTCTCTCTCCACTAGAGAGTGGAGGCCTCTCTCTAGTTGTTGCACACGGGCGTCTCATTGCGACGGCTCCCCTGGTTGCAGTGCACGGGCTCAGCTGCCCTGCAGCGTGTGGGATCTTAGCTTCTGGATTGGCAGGTGGATTCTTAACCACTGGACCACCAGGTAAGTCCTTAAATCATTGCTTTTAAAGAAGAGTAGTCTAAAGCAGAACGAGAGTGTCTAGGGAAAGCCCATGGACCTGAAACCAGTGGCCAGTGACCATTGTTTTTCAACCAGAGAGGAAGCTGATGATACATTTTACACCATAGAAAAAATTTCCAGAAATCAGGCCAGGAAAACTTAAGCGGGAGTATTGTGTGCTGCTTCTTACAAACGCTTCTTGTTGTCGTTAATCCCAGTTTTAATTTCTAGCCTTATTAAAGACTTAGGGCTTTATCTCCACATCTTCCCCCTGGAAAACCAGATGCATGTAATGATCTTTGTTTCTGTAATTTTCCCAGTGGTCACAGTGTCTGTGCTGCTTAATCTTTTTTATTTCCACGTGGATTAATGAGCACTGGGTGACTCCATCTTTGTCCCCCTGACGAGTCCCATAGACAAGATCTTGTGGATTTGGCATCATTTCTCAGAGCTAGATTTTTACCATGAAGACAAATACTGAAGTGGAGGGGGCCAAACACCCATTTGTTGAAAAGGATCAGAACAGAATCCAGTGTCACCATACCAACGTCTCCTTATGAATGCATTTCTATTCCACCCATGAACCTTGTCTGGACACCTGTTCCAATGACAAATATCCACAGTATCACAGAATAACAGGGAAAGAACAGTGATTGGAGAAGTAGAGTCTGAGCCAAAATTGACCTCAGAGATGATTTAATCCAGCCTACCTGGCAACCCACTCCAGTATTCCTGCCTGGATAATCCTATGGACATAGGAGCCTGGCGGGCTATATATAGTCCATGGGGTTGTAGAGTCAGACACGGCTAGGCATGCACGTACGTACCTTAAACAAAATAAAGCTTGTAGAGATGTGGATGGATCTAGAGTCTGTTATACAGAATGAAATACATCATAAACAGAGAAACATATTGTATATTAACACATATATGTGGAATCTAGAAAAATGGCATTTTGTTGTTCAGTCGCTCAGTCGTGTCTGACTCTTTGTGACCCCATGGACTGCAGCAGGCCAGGCTTCCTTGTCTTGAACCTATTTACAGGACAGGAAGAGAGATGCAGTCACAGAGAATGTACAGGTGACACAGTGGGGAAGGGGAGATCATAAACAGAGAAACATATTGTATATTAACACATATATGTGGAATCTAGAAAAATGGCATTTTGTTGTTCAGTCGCTCAGTCGTGTCTGACTCTTTGTGACCCCATGGACTGCAGCAGGCCAGGCTTCCTTGTCTTGAACCTATTTACAGGACAGGAAGAGAGATGCAGTCACAGAGAATGTACAGGTGACACGGTGGGGAAGGGGAGAGGGGAATGATTTGGGAGATTGAGACTGCCATATATACACCACCACGTGTAACATACAGAGCTAGTGGGAAGCTGCTCTTTAGCACAGGGAGCTCAGCTCTGTGCTCTGTGATGACCTAGAGGGGTGGGGTGGGGGGTGGTCCGAGAGGAAGGGGATATGTGTAGACATACAGCTGCTTCACTTCGTTGTACGGCAGAGACGAACACAACATTGTAGAGCAATGGTACTCCTCCTCCCCATCGAAATGCCAACACAGATCAGAATAAGGCACCAGAGAGGTTGTGTGGTTTTCTGTAGGGCACACAGAGTTTCAGAAAGAAGAGATTCATCCTTAATCGAATGCCCCATTGACTGAAGCCTAATGACATATTTGCAACCAAGGGTAAACATTTGTTTTTCGTCTGCTTTAAAAACATGTGCAAAGTTGTTATTGTTAGTCACTCAGTTGTGTCCGACTCTTTGTGACCCCATGGACTGTAGCCCACTAGGCTCCTCTGTCCATGGGCTTCTCCAGGCAAGAATACTGGGGTGGGTTGCCGTTTCCTTCTCCAGTGTGCAGGGTTAGGGGACTAAAATTTCAGATATCTGCCAGGGACATGTTTTTATGCCATGAGAAGAGCAGAAATCTTGGTAAATATATACTTCATGGGAAGGAGGGCTTATCATCAATATTATTCATCATCCCTAATGAAATATTGTATATGCTTGAATGAGAAAAAAAAGAAAAAATATTCTTCTTTCCCATAAAAAACGTATATTTGAGAACGTTTCAAAGAAAGTAAATAATATGTCATGTATTTTGGAGAGGACTTCAGGCACTTGAACAGAGAAGTAGCACACGAAAAAATAAACTTTTAAACTAGATAACTAATAAGGAGCTAGCGTATAGCACAGAAACTCTGCTCAGCGCTCTGTAGTAGCCTATATGGGGAAAGAACCGAAAAAAGAGTGAACATGTGTATATGTGTGGAGCTCCCCCGGTGACTCAGTAGTAAAGAATCCATCTGCCAATGCAAGAGACACGGGTTCCGTCCCTGGATCAGGAAGATCCCTTGGAGAGGGGAGTGGGAACCCACTCTAGAACGCAAGCCTGGGAAATCCCAAGGACAGAGGAGCCTGATGGACAATAGTCCAGAGGATCTCAAAAGAGACAGATACCACTTAGCAACTTAAACAACAACAGCAATATGTATCTATATCACTGACTCACTTTGCTGTGCATCTGAAACTGACAACACTGCAAATCTACTATATGCCGATAAAAATAAAAAATAAAGTATATGGTTAGTAAAAGGCAGGGTAAAGTAAATGTAAAGTAAAGTGAAGTTGCTTAGTCATGTCCGACTCTTTGTGACCCCTTGGACTGTGGCCCACCAGGCTCCTCCGTCCATGGGATTTTCCAGGCAACAGTACTGGAGTGAATTGCTATTTCCTTCTCCAGAGGGTCTTCCAGACCCAGGGATAGAACCCAGGTCTCCTGTATAGTAAGCAGACGCTTTACTGTCTGAGCCAAAAGCAGGGTACAAGCATGCTTTTGGAATTAAGAGAAATAAGAATGTTTTAAGAGCTTTATTCTGAATATTCATGACGCATTGGCCACAGTTAAAAGTATTTAGGATTTAGATGAAACTCCTACCTTTCTTGCTCCCCTAAGCTACTGAGGGTTGTCAGTATTGTCATGAGTACTATGGAATTTCAAGGAGAAAGTTGATGCTCCCTTGTGCATGGAGCTAAGGATTTGTTGTTGTTGTTTAGTTGTGAAATAGTGTTTGACTCTTTGCAACCCCATGGACTGTAGCCTGCCAGGTTCCTCTGTCCATAGGATTTCCCAGGCAGGAATATTGGAGTGGGTTGCCATTACTTTTCCCTGGGGATCTCCCCAACCCAGGGGTAGAACCCATGTCTCCTGCACTGGCAGGCAGATTCTTTACCGCTAAGCCACTTCAGAAGCCTTGGAGTCAACCATATATACAGGGAATTTCTTTAAGGATGAAAAGGATGGTGGTGATGAGGCAGTTGGAATTTTACAAATAGGAAATGAATATGGTATACAAAATATGAATTAGGATGCAGGATTATAAATAGTGCATTTTATAAATAAGAAAGAGTTGGCTTCAAAGAGGACAACTTGAAGGCCAGGCTTTCACTGGCTGATTCGTTTTTCTTGAGTCGGAGTGAGAAGGCTGAACATGGGGATGAAGAGGGGTAGAAATGTGTGGCTTGGACCTGGCTGGGGAAGGGCTGTAAAAGCAGCAGTGCTGAAGGCTTATAATTCCCACCTGTCACAAGACATTTTATTCTTTTGATTTTTTTCAACAATTGAAAAGATGGAAATTCTTAGTTTGCAGGCTGTACAAAACAAAGCAGCAGGCCCTGGACGGGCTCATGAATCTATAGAATCATTGGTCCATCAAGATGCAGAAAGGAGGGACAGAGCTTGTCAAGAGCAACTGCCTCCAGGGGCCCCGCAAGTCCCAGGAGTCTCCCTCTGCTCTTGTCTCTGCTTCTCTCTTCTCTCATGGAGGAGACGTGATCCCTGGAGGCTTCACATTTCTTAGCTGTGGCCATGATGAAGCCTCGCTGAGCCGAGCCTGGGTCTCAGATCCACACATCTTGGGGCAGGGAGACACTGGTCCGTTCGAGTCAAGAGCCTATCCAGAACAGACATCTGAGGCTGGTGGGTAGGGGGTGGTAGAAACACGTGGCTCCCATGGGACTCCGAGAGATATGAAGAGCAGTTCCCGGACACGTGGCAATTTGGGGTGGACTAAGCATTAATTATCTTGCCCAGTGGCTCATCAAACAGCACGTGCATGTGTGTGCACATGTATGTGTATGCACACGTGTGTGTGGGGGGGGGTAGGTGAGACAAAATATCTATCTGAACATTATTAAGAATTCCCAGAGTGGGTTCTAACAAGGTCTCTAGAACACGTGCTGGCTCAATAATTGCATAAAGCAGGAGTGAAAGACGCTCAGTCGTGTCCGACTCTTTGCGACCCCATGGCCTAAACAGTCCACAGAATTCTCCAGGCCAGAATATTGGAATGGGTAGCCTTTTCCTTCTCCAGGGAAGCTTCCCAACCCAGGGATTGAACCCAGGTCTCCCACATTGCAGGCGGATTCTTTACCAGCTGAACCACAAGGGAAGCCAATAACTGCATATATCAGCTCTTCAGCACTTGAAACCGAGTAGAACCCCATGGAACATTCCCCCCAGCCCCTGTCCTCCAACTACCTCCTGTCTGTAGAAAAACCTTAGCTTTCCAGGCCTTCCCCAAGTTTCAAAGAGCAAATTTAATCAGAGAAGTGGGAAAATGCAGAAACAAAGGGAAAGAGTCAGACCAGACAAAATAACAATACTTTGGCTATTAAACAAAGTCAGGTTCCATTTGTTCCTCCTCAAGAGCCAAAGATAATGTCTTGAGCCATACCTTTGAACTGCTTTGCAGATGCTGAAACCCCACCAGGTGGAAGAAGTTAGCTAACAGCATGCTACGTACAAGTACATAGACCCCCAAACTGGTTGGAACTAGAAGTTTGATGATATTGATCACCGATCACATCACCACCAACCAGTTAGAAGAACGTCCACAAGCTTATCATGTACCCCACACCCCTCTCCTTCACCCTGTCTTTAAAAACTTTTCCCTGAAAGCTACTGGGGAGTCCAGGTCTTTTCAGCATGAGGTGTCCATGCTCCTTACTTGGCCTGCAACAAGCCTGCACTTTGCTTTGCCACAGCTTGGTGTGGGTAGATTGGCTTTACTATCAATACAGCAGGCAACTGGACCCAAGTTTGGTTCAGTGACAGAGGGCTGATTAGCAATACTCCCAGGAAAACACTGCTTGAGACATGCTGGAAAGATATGTGGACACCGAGTATTTTTCACTTGCAAGTTTTAATATTTCTCCTTATTTGGATGCAGGATTTACTAAGCATCTTCCATAGCAAAGATGGTGGCTCAGTGGTAAAGACCTCACCTGCCAATGCAGCAGACGTGGATTCGATCCTTTTGTCAGGAAGATCCCTGGAGCAGGAAACGGCAACCCACTCCAGTATTCCTTGCCTGGGCAATCCCATGGACAGAGGAGCTTGGCGGGCTACAGTCCATGGGGTCGCAAGAGATAGACACAACTGAACGACTAAATAACAACCACGAGAACAATTTCCATAGCAAAGCTTTTTCATCTCTGTTTCATGTATTGGAGAAGGAAATGGCAAACTACTCCAGTGTTCTTGCCTGCAGAATCCCAGGGACGGCGGAGCCTGGTGGGCTGCCATCTACGGGGTCGCACAGAGTCAGACAGGACTGAAACGACTTAGCAGCAGCAGCAGCAGCAGTACCCAACACTGGCTCTCATTTCAGAGAGAAAATGTTAACGACTCCAGCTCTTCTCCCAGGGAAGTGGTTGCTCTTTTTGCAGAGGTTTAACTAATGACTTCTCAGCAAGATCGGAGCAAACAGGTCACCGTGACCATCCAGAGGTCTCACTCTCAGATATAAGCCAAAGGGGAGGCTGAGTCGCGGTAGGCGGCCAGCCAGCCGTGCGCCTGTTCCCGGTCTGTTTGCTTGTTAGTCCCCGGAAAAGCGTGGGGACACAGTCTGATCAGAGAAACAATCCCTCATGTGCCAAACATTCCACAACAAAAAAGGCCACGGGTGGCTTGTGAGGCAATTTGTGCTAATCAGACTTTCTAAATCTGGACATTTCCTCTTCATCCTTGGCAGTAAATGTGGGATGCTGCCTCAATTTCTTGCCTGAACAGCATGCAGGAAACAAGAACATCAAGCACTTATGGGTCCATCACAGTATGATCTGTCTAAAAAAGTCTGTAGCCACTTGGGAGCAGGGATTGTGGTAAAGGTATTTGTAGTAGCGCTCAGTCGTGTCCAGTTCTTTGAGACCCTACAGACTGTAGCTCACCAGGCTCCTCTGCCCATGGGATTCACCAGGCAAGAATACTGGAGAGGGGTGCCATTTCCTTCTCCAGGGGATCTTCCTGATCAAGAGATCGAACCTGCATCTCTTGCGTCTCTTGCACTGGGAGGCAGATTCTTTACCATTGCACCACTTGGGAAACAAAGGGGAAAGCTAAAATATTAACCAGATCAATCCATTCCAAAGCTATTAGGTGCTGGAGGAAAAGGTGAGGCCCATATGAAGAGGGAGCAAATTGCCTTTACGCCTGTGTAATACCAAGGGAAATGCCACACGAAACACACATAGCATCCTCATTCACTCACCAAACATTAACTGAGGACCTAGTATAGGCTAGGGAGAAGGCCATGGCACCCCACTCCAGTCCTCTTGCCTGGAAAATCCCATGGATGGAGGAGCCTGGTGGGCTGCAGTCCATGGGGTCGCTGAGGGTTGGACACAACTGAGCGACTTCACTTTCATGCATTGGAGAAGGAAATGGCAACCCACTCCAGTGTTCTTACCTGGAGAATCCCAGGGATGGGGGAGCCTGGTGGGCTGCCGTCTCTGGGGTCGCACAGAGTCGGACACGACTGAAGTGACTTAGCAGCAGCAGTATATGCCAAAAACTGTTGGAGGGGGAGCTGGAGTGAGCAGAACAAATAAAATAATTTCAATGATCTCACACTCTCAGAAGATAATCACACACATGAGCCACTAACTAGGATACAGTGGGATAAATGCTAAAACAAGGGAAGCCAATCAGGATGGGCTTCAGAGAGGAGGTGACATTTGATAGAGGTTCTGAGGGATGAACGCACGTTGCCAGATAGAGCAGAAGAAAGGCTATTTTAGGCAGAGGATGCAGCAAGAGGTAGAGAATTGGTGAGTAACTCAGTGAGGTGAGACTTGGCAGTGCCTGATATGTACCTGAGAATACATGAGGGAAGTCTGGATGGTTGCAGTGGAGGCAAGGTCTTGGGTACATACTAGGCTGCATGCGTGCTAAGTCAGTTCAGTCATGTCCGACTCTTTGTCAGACTATAGACAGTAGCCTGCCAGGCTCCTCTGTCCATGGGATTGTTCAGGCAAGAATACTGGAGTGGGTTGCCCTGCCCTCCTCCAGGGGATCTTCCCAACCCAGGGATCGAGACTGCATGTCCTGCATTGCAGGCAGGATCTTTACCACTGAGCCCCTGGGGAAGCCCACATACTAGGTTACTAGTTGCTGCTACTGCTGCTAAGTCGCTTCAGTCCTGTCCGACTCTGTGCTACCCCAGAGACGGCAGCCCACCAGGCTCCCCCGTCCCTGGGATTCTCCAGGCAGGAACACTGGAGTGGGTTGCCGTTTCCTTCTCCAATGCATGAAAGTGAAAAGTGAAAGGGAAGTCTCTCAGTTGTGTCTGACCCTCAGCGATCCCATGGACTGCAGCCCACCTGGCTCCTCGGTCCAGGGGATTTCCCAGGCAAGAGTACTGGAGTGGGGTGCCATTGCCTTCTCCCAACATCAGTTATTTGAATCTAAAAAGAAGCACTATGACGCAGCCACTGTGGAAAGCAGTTTGGGGAGTTCTCCAAAAATAAAACACAGATCCAGCAATTCCACTTCAAAAGAGTTTAAAGCAGGGACTTAAAGAGATGTTTGTACACCAAAGGTCATAAAACAGATATTTGCACACCAGTGTTCAGAGCGGCATCATTCCCAACAGCCAAAAGATGGAAGCAACTCAAGCATTCAGCAGTGAATGAGTGTATGAACAAAACGCCATCTAGCCATATAATGGAATATTATTCAGCCTTAATCAGGAATTGCGCTCCATGCTACAATATGGATGAAACTCGGAAACAGTTAAAGAAAGCAAAACAAAAGAAAGGGACTTCACTGGTAGTCCAGTGGCTAGGAATCCATCTGCCAATGCAGGGGACACAGATTTGATCCCTGGTCCAGGAAGATGCCACATGCTGTGGGGTAATTAAGCCCAAGCACCCCAACGATTGAGTCGGTGCTCTAGAGCCAGTGAGCTGCAATTGCTGAGCCTGCGTGCCTAGAGCCCATGCTTCACAACAAAAAAAGCCATCACAATGAAGCCCTCGCACTGTAGCCCCCCCTCAACACGACTAGAGAAAGCCCACGCTCAGTGACAAAGATCCAGCACAGCCAAGTAAATAATTAATAATGATAGCAATAAAAATTATCTCCCCAACCCAGGCTTCCTGCATTGCAGGCAGATTCTTTACCAGCTGAGCCACAAGGGAAGCCCAGGAATACTGGAGTGGGTAGCCTATCCTTTCTCCAGGGGATCTTCCCTACCGAGGAATCGAACGGGGGTCTCCTGCATTGCAGGTGGATTCTTTACCAACTGAGCTATCAGGGAAGCCCAATTATAAAAACACAAAAGGACAAATACTGTAGGATTACCTAGAAGAGACAAATTCATAGACACAGAAAGTAGAATGGTGGTTGCCAGAGGCTGGCGGGGATCCAGGAATGGGAGTGGCTGTCAAACAAGCACCGTTTCCCTTTGAGATGATGACAAAGTTCTGGAGCTGGATGGTGGTGATAGCGGCTCGAGGGTGTGAATGTAATTCGTGCTACTGAAGCGTGACCTTAAAAATGGTCCTAATGGTAAGTTTTGTTATGTGTATTTTAGCACAGTAAATGTAAGGAGACAGGGGAGAGGAAGAAGAGGAGATGAAGGGAGACGAGGAAGGAGAAGGGGAGAAAGGGGTGAGAGAGAAAGGGAAGAGAAATACCCCAGTGAGACACTTGCTTTGCAGAAACTTTGGTATCAGCCCTTTCTCATTTAACAGATTGAAAAAAAAAAAAATCCATGATTTCTGCTGGGGACCTGCATGGGTCTCACGCTGGTTGAGGACCCTGAATTGTGATTCTTTGCTGATCCTAAATAAACTTCCTTTTGCTGGAAAAAAAGAAAAGAAAAAGAATCCCGGAATTTGGAAATACTGAAGGAAATGGCAACCCATTCCAGTGTTCTTGCCTGGAGCATCCCAGGGACAGGGGAGCCTGGTGGGCTGCCGTCTATGGGGTCGCACAGAGTCGGACATGACTGAAGCGACTTAGCAGCAGCAGCAGCACCAGCAGCTGCTAGGCAGGCCTAGAGGGAGAGAAGCACTCCTAAATAAGTGTGGTGAGAATGTTTCCCTGATGGCTCAGTGGGTAAAGAATCCGCCTGCCAATTCAGGAGATGCCAGTTTGATCCCTGGGTGGGGAAGATTCTCTGGAGGAGGAAATGGCAACCCACTCCAGTATTCTTGCCTGAAAAATCCCAGGGACAGAGGAGCCTGGCAGGCTACAGTCCATGGAGTGGTAAAGAGTCAGACATGACTGCACAACACACACACACAGTCCCTGCAGAGAGCTAGTGGGTGGTACTATTAAAACATTTAAGTGTATATAAATATATCCTTTGGCCCAGCAGTTTGTGTCATTTAGCCTGACTAACACCATCCCTGCCTGCTCCTTTCTGGCCTCGCCATATCCATTCTGCTACCTCTGGATTTTAGCGGGAAAGAAACTTCAGGAGTAGGAATGACTGTGGGTACTCAACCCTCATATCCACGGAAGTGGACTCTGCGGGTGGTTGGGGGGCAGGGCACCCACCTTCCTATGCCTTTTATAAAGAGACTTGAACATCCCTGGTATTTGCATATTGCTAGAGATCTTGGAACCAATGGCCTGTGGACACTGAGGAATGACTATATGAAAGTTGACATGGCTTCCTCTGGAGTAGCTGAACGACATGAAATGCCTGCTTAGAAAAGTTTCTACAAATCCTTCATCAGGAGGATGTTCAGGAAAGGTGACAGTAAACCTTGTTAAGGTGACTTTTTATACACCAATTAAATGCCCTGATTCAAGGACTGCAAGGCATGAAGGGAGCTGGAAACAGCCTTGCGTGTTCTGATCTGAGCCGCTCATCAGCGCCTAATAACTCCTTGGCTACATGTGGATACAAATGACCAATCTCAGGCTTTTTCAAGATCCTCTCCCCTAGATTTTCCCTCCCTGAGGAAATATGAAAATTTCACCGGTGGCTGCCTCTACAGCCTACAAGTTTATGTCTCTATTTTATGTTCCAGAGGGAGAAAAAGCTCACGGTCAGTGAAAAAAGTAATTTTTCTTGTTGCTAATAAGCTATGTAGGCACAAAAGGTTAGGTTCTGAATTTATTTCAAAGATTCTCTGATTCAAAGTAAGAGATTTGGTAAGCTATAATAGATAATTGTGAGAAATGAGAAATTAAAGGGAGTTTGGCATTCTCTGTGTATTTCTAGTTTAAAAACAATTTGGTCTCTGCATCATTAAAACTAAACTTTCACCTGCTGCAAATTTCCTTCTTTGTTCCAAAAGCTATTGTTTGTTTGAACAGAGAGGAAGGGAAGCTGGCAGAGGCTTTTTACGTAGTACAAATGAGAGCAAAAATCAGCAGGGCCACAAGTGTTAATGAGAGAATGGTTGCTGATCAAAAGGGTAGATTCGGACACAGAAACTTTACTTTGGATGTAGAAAGTTTTCCAGTTGGTTATTGGGGGTCACAGTAAAAAGAACTACTTTTCAAACATAAATATCGAATGACTCAAGATATTTCAAATTACTGTGACCACACTTTGCAGATTATGTGTTATCACTTATACCTTACACTGAAGCAATCAACTCGCACTCAGAATGTTTAGATCTTACGTGTTACTGCACATATATTTTAGAAAATAAAAACAAGTATATAGTATTGAAGTCAATACATACAAAAACATATTTCTTTCAAAAGGTAAGTGAATACTATACTTTCTTCACCCATGGACTCGTTAAAGTATGCTTCTTAATCCTCCTTTTATGAATTTACCATACTAAGATCATGGCATCCGGGACCATCACTTCATGGCAAATAGACAGGGAAAAAGTGGAAGCAGTGGTTTTTATCTTCCTGGGCTCCCAAATCACTGCAGATGGTGACTGTAACCACGAAATTAAAAGACAGTCGATCCTTGGAAGAAAAGCTAAGACAAACCTGCAGCTGCTGCTCCTGAGTCGCGTCAGTCGTGTCCGACTCTATGCGACCCCATAGACGGCAGCCCGCCAGGCTCCCCCGTCCCTGGGATTCTCCAGGCAAGAACACTGGAATGGGTTGCCATTTCCTTCTCCAATGCAAGAAAGTGAAAAGTGAAAAGAAGTCACTTCAGTCGTGTCTGACTCTTCGTGACTCCATGGACTGCAGCCCACCAGGCTCCTCCATCCATGGGATTTTCCAGGCAAGAGTACTGGAGTGGGGTGCCATTGCCTTTTCCAGGACAAACCTAGACAGAGTATTAAAAAGCAGAGATATCATTTTGCCAACAAAGATCCATCTAGTCAAAGCTGTGGTTTTTCCAGTAGTCTTGTATGGATGTGAGAGTTGGACCATAAAGAAAGTTGAGCACTGAAAAACTGATGTTTTTGGCCTGTGGTGTTGGAGAAGATTCTCAAGAATCCCTTGGACTGCAAGGAGATCAAACCAGTCAGTCCTAAATGAAATCAACCCTGAACATGCATTGGAAGGACCGATGCTGAAGGTGAAGCTCCATTACTTTGGCCACCTGATGTGAAGAGCCAACTTATTGGAAAGGACCCTGACGCTGGGAAAGACTGAAGGCGGGAGGAGAAGGGGATGACAGAGGATGAGATGGTTGGATGGCATCACTGACTCAGTGGGCATGAGTTTGAGTGAGCTCCAGGAGTTGGTGAAGGGCAGGGAAGCCTGGCGTGCTGCAGTCCATGGGGTTGCAAAGAGTCACAATCAACTTAGTGACCAAAGAGCAACAACCGCAGGGAACCGCGTGGCTGGCGATAACCAGTATAATGGCTGTGTGTTAGAGAACATAACTGAGGGGCTGTAGCTGAGGATTTAAAAAAAAAAAAAACAGCTTTATGAATATACAATTTGCATACTGCACAATTCACACGCTTAAAGTGTACAATACAATGTTTTTGGCACATTACATGATTAATTTTAAAAATTTACATATATCACAAAATTTGCCATTTTAACCATTTTTAAGTGACGTTATTTTAAGTACAATTCAGTGACATTAATTGTCTTCATGATGTGCAACCATCACCACTATCTATTCCCCAATTTTTTTTTGTCATTCTAAACAGAGGCTCTTGTAATCATAACAATAACTTTATATCCCCCCTCCTTCCAGCCTGGCAAATTTTAATCTTCTTTCTGTCCCTAGGAACTTGCCTCTTCTATACATATATAAGCAAAATCAGACAATCAGACAACATTTGTTCTTTCCTGTCCTTCTTGAGAGGGTAATATTGAGGGGTTGAGAGAGGGTGGCCCATGTGAGGCAGTCCATCCAGGTGACGCAAGAGAGTGTCTTCTGATGACTTCATCACTCATCTCACATTTCTTCTGTGATGCCCACAAGTAAAGATTGGTTTAAACATGCCAACATAGTTGCTGCAAGGGAGGATTAGGGGATGAGTCTTGTATCCACACCTGAATCCAGTGTTAAGAGGGAGCAGAGCTCCCCTGCCACAAGGGTGAGTATCAACTCTAATTCATAACAGCTCTTCCTTTGGGAACATGAGTTCCCCACCCAGACTGACTTGATCAGAGATTTGGGGCTTAAGACAAGATGGCAGAATTTGGGGATGGAAGTTTGAAAAGAAACAGAGTATTACAGAGTCTGAAAGTATTTCCCGACAGACAGTTTATTAATGACAATGGGAGTCAGAGTAATTACATGAGAAACATGGCAGATGCCACTCTGCCCAGGTGACCTACGTTGACACCACGTGGGAGAGACTGGCATCACGTGTCCCCCGACACAACCCATTGTAAAGGACACACAGCACTTACCCAGTGCTCCTGCCAGAAAGGCAGGACCCGATCCTACTCAGCTCAAACCCCAATCGTGGAATACCCTACAAAACAACTGATCTGCACTCTTCAAGAATATCAACATCATGAAAGCAACAGGAAGACCAAGAAACTTTTTCAGATTAACAGACACAAGACACAATCAGGATTGGAGTCTCAACTGGGGGAAATTTGCCACTAGGAACATTTTGGGGATTCCCAGGTGGTGCTGGTGGTAAAGAACCCATCTGCCAATGGAGGAGATGTAAGAGATGTGGGTTTGATCCCTGGGTCAGGAAGATCTCCTGCAGGAGGGCATGGCAACCCACTCTAGTGTTCTTGCGGGAGAATCCCTATGGCCAGAGGAGCCTGGCAGACTACAGTCCGTAGGGTTGCGAAGAGTCGGACACAACTGAAGCAACTTAGCACGCAAGAACATTTTTAGGGTGATTGGCAAACAAGAGAACTTTTTGGCCAACCCAATATTATGTCAGTGTTCAATTTTCTGAATTTGATATTTATGTCAGATAATCTCCATGATCTTAGGAACACACATCGAAGGGGTTGACACCTGCAATTATCTCCGTTTAGGAAAAAAGGTGTGGAAGGGAAACAGGTGATGAGTGAATGAAGGGTGGGAAGAAAGAATGATAAAGGAAATCTGAGAAAACGTTAAGAATTTGTCAGTCTAGGAATTTGTGTACTATTCTTTCAACTTTTCTGTAATTTGGGAATTATTTCAAAGCAAACAAAAAAAAAAAAAAAAAAAACAGGATGAAGCATGCAAGCAGCCTGTAGACTCTAGAATCCAAGGCATTTTTCACCCTGTATGGCCTCCTCCCACCCATGCTGCTCCTATCCAGAACAAGATGGAAACTGAATACCAAGGGGGAGGTGGACGTGGAGAGGAGCAAAAGCACGAGGTGGAGAAACAAAAAAGAAACCAGCCAAGTCCATCCGGCAGCCGCGGCTCCCAGCCTGAAGCAGGGCTGAGCTGGGGGTGAGACAAAGGTTAACATCACAGCTGCAGCCGTGATCTGTACGTGATGCGGACAATCTAACATCTGAGATGAGACCGTGTTTGCCCCTTAGGGTGACTGTCCAACTCCTGGGGCTGGCAGGAATGTTTATTCAAGGACAGAGAAAGATTATTACCCCTGAATATTCAGTTGCGGGAATGGGGAGAAGCCAGAAATAAAGTGTCAACCTGTCTTGTGAGTGAAGCCCTTTCCCTCTGCTGGCCCAGGAGAAGGAAGTTACTTTACGGGGAGATCACGGTCTCTCCTGGGGCTTCCCTGGTGGCCCTCCTGGTGAAGAGCCGACCTGCCAATGCAGGAGACAGAAGAGGTGCGGGTCTGACCCCTGGGTCAGGAAGATCCCCTGGAGGAGGGCATGGCAATCCACTCCAGAAGCCTTGCCTGGAGAATCCCATGGACAGAGGAGCCTGGCGGCCTACAGTCCATGGGCTCACAAACAGTCAGACATGACTGAGGCAACTAGCACACACACACACACACACACACACACACACACACACCAGTCTCTTAACGCTCACCACAAAATGACTTCTAGAAGCCCACGTGTAAGAGCATTCTCTACTTGTTGTAAACTGCTATGAAACTGTGCTGGGAAAATCCTTCCACTCTTCAATTACCCGGGGACATCTGACAGGGGTTCCTAAGAATTTGGTGCTTGAGCTTCAGCTGGTGGGGGTAGAGGAAAGGGGGGGCCAGGAGGAGGACTGAGGAGAGGACAGATGATGGACAAGTTCTGCCCCCTGATACTCTGCACTAGACCTGACCTACACTCCAGATACCACACCGTGGCTGGACCCCAAGGGCACTTCAGCCAGAGGACTGTTGATTAAAGCTCATACAGTATGATTCCCTGGGTGAGAAAGTCCTGGCAATGCAAATGTGCGTGCCCGCTCAGTCACTTCAGTCGTTCACTCTGTGCGACCCCATGGACTGTAGCCCATCAGGCTCCTCTGTCCATGGGATTCTCCAGGTAAGAATACTGAAGTGGGCAGCCATGCCCTCTTCCAGGAGATCTTCCCGCCTAGGGATCGAACTCACATCTCCTGCGTCTCCTGCACTGCAGGCAGATTCTTTATCCACTGAGCTACCTGGGAAGCTTGAGAATGCAAATGTCTTCCCCCAGTCTCTCATCTTGTTATTGGATTTCACTTTTTGTGATTACAGCCTAACACCCAGTACAACCCCAGGGGTCATTCAAGAGATAGAGGCAGATGGAGAAGGGCTAGCAGCTCTGGGAGAGGTCACTGCCCAACCTCTGCTTGGCCAAGGGACCTTGGATTTATCACCACTTCACCACGATTGGTCTCAGAGAAACCATGACTGTCTCATCTGTGAAAGGAATGTTGTCCCAAGAGCATCTGTAGTCCTTCCTGGTTCCACAAGTTTTTGATAATCTCCAAAGAAATCCTCAGAGAGTTTACTTAGTTAGTTAGTTCAGTCGCTCAGTCGTGTCCGACTCTTTGCGACCCCATGAATTGCAGCACACCAGGCCTCCCTGTCCATCACCAACTCCAGGAGTTCACTCAGACTCACGTCCATCGAGTCAGTGATGCCATCCAGCCATCTCATCCTCACTCGTCCCCTTCTCCTCCTGCCCCCAATCCCTCCCAGCATCATAGTCTTTTCCAATGAGTCAACTCTTCGCATGAGGTGACCAAAGTACTGGAGTTTCAGCTTCAGCATCACTCCTTCCAAAGAAATCCCAGGGCTGGTCTCCTTCAGAATGGACTGGTTGGATCTCCTTGCAGTCCAAGGGACTCTCAAGAGTCTTCTCCAACACCACAGCTCAAAAGCATCAGTTCTTCGGGGCTCAGCCTTCTTCACAGTCCAACTCTCACATCCATACATGACTACTGGAAAAACCATAGCCTTGACTAGACGGACCTTTGTTGGCAAAGTAATGTCTCTGCTTTTCAACATGCTGTCTAGGTTGGTCATAACTTTTCCTTCAAGAAGTAAGCGCCTTTTAATTTCATGGCTGTAGTCACCATCTGCAGTGATTCTGGAGCGCAAAAAAATAAAGTCTGATACTGTTTCCCCATCTGTTTCCCATGAAATGATGGGACCAGATGCCATGATCTTCATTTTCTGAATGTTGAGCTTTAGGCCAACTTTTTCACTCTCCTCTTTCACTTTCATCAAGAGACTTTTTAGTTCCTCTTCACTTTCTGCCATAAGGGTGGTGTCATCTGCATATCTGAGGTTATTGATATTTCTCCCAGCAGTCTTGATTCCAGCTTGTGTTTCTTCCAGTCCAGCGTTTCTCATGATGTACTCTGCATATAAGTTAAATAAGCAGGGTGACAATATACAGCCTTGACATACTCCTTTTCCTATTTGGAACCAGTCTGTTGTTCCATGTCCAGTTCTAACTGTTGCTTCCTGACCTGCATATAGGTTTCTTAAGAGGCAGGTCAGGTGGTCTGGTATTCCCATCTCTTTCAGAATTTTCCACAGTTTCTTTTGATCCACACAGTCAAAGGCTTTGGCATAGTCAATAAAGCAGAAATAGATGTTTTTCTGGAACTCTCTTGCTTTTTCCATGATCCAGCAGATGTTGGCAATTTGATCTCTGGTTCCTCTGCCTTTTCTAAAACCAGTTTGAACATCTGGAAGTTCACTGTTCACGTGTTGCTGAAGCCTGGCTTGGAGAATTTTGAGCATTACTTTACTAGCGTGTGAGATGAGTGCAATTGTGCGGTAGTTTGAGCATTCTTTGGCATTGCCTTTCTTTAGGTTTGGAATGAAATCTGACCTTTTTAAGTTCTATGACCACTGCTGAGTTTTCCAAATTTGCTGGCATATTGAGTGCAGCACCTTCACAGCATCATCTTTCAGGATTTGAAACAGCTCCACTAGAATTCCATCACCTCCACTAGCTTTGTTTGTAGTGATGCTTTCTAAGGCCCACTTGACTTCACATTCCAAGATGTCTGGTTCTAGATTAGTGATCACACCATCATGATTATCTGGGTCATGAAGATCTTTTTTGTACAGTTCTTCTGTGTATTCTTGCTATTCAGAGAGTTAAAGAAGCCCAAATCACCCTACATTGTTCAGGGTGCAAGCAAGAAGCAGTGTGCCACACACACATTATGGTATTTGAGGAAAGTTTAATAAAGGGGCGACTTACAAGGATGTAAGGGCTTTCAGTTTCAGATAGGAGCCCTACAAAGGGCTTCCCTGTTGGCTCAGCTGGGGAAGAATCTGCCTGCAATCCAGGAGACCCAGGTTTGATTCCTGGGTTGGGAAGATCCCCTGGAGAAGGAAATGGCAACGCACTGCAGTATTCTTGCCTGGAACATCCCATGGACAGAGGAGCCTGGCAGAGTCTGTGGGGTCGCAAGAGTCGGACACGACTTAGCGCCTAAACCACCACCACCGCCTCCACCACCAGCCTCCTCTCTTTCTCTTACAAAGATGTGGGCTGGGAGAAGGACAACCACAAAGAATGGTGCCGCATTTCTGGGCTAACAAGCCATGGTGGGAGGCATTGAGGGCAGGAGGAAAAGGGGACGACAGAGGATAAGATGGCTGGATGGCATCACCAACTCGATGGACGTGAGTCTGAGTGAACTCTGGGAGTTGGTGATGGACAGGGAGGCCTGGCATGCTGCGATTCATGGGGTCACAAAGAGTCGGACGCGACTGAGCAACTGAACTGAGCTGAACTAAAGCCACAGTGGATGCTGGTATCACTTGCGTGCCTGAGAGCTGGGAGCTTGAGGCAGAGAGGGCTGGCTGCTGAGGGCCCCTGGCCAGGCCTCCTCTGTGGCGCCCGGTCAGCCTGCAGCACGCCCTAGAGGGGGGTCCGGAGGGCGCAGGGCCCGGCCTCACATCCTGAGCGCCCTCTGTCTCGGCCCCATTGACTGACGACCACCAGAATTCCATTCATGTGTCCACACCATTCCCCCAGCTCAGCCTCCTCGGCCCAGAGCCACGGAGAGGGATGGGGAGCAGAACTGGGGGTGCCAACGGAAGATATCCGGGACGGCTCCCCCAACCCCCGGTTTTCCCTCTTGTCTTTCACCCGGTTGAAGAACGTGCGTTCCTCCCACCGGCTCTCTATAGGGAACAAGCGCGCCCCACCCGCAGTGCGTGAGCCAGCAAAGGAGCCCTGTTGTTTGTTCTCGTTCCCCTCTACTGCAGCAGGAGCCCTGATAAAACCTTGCCTGAAGAAAAAAAAGAGAAATGTGCACCTCCAACATGAGGGCTAGAGGAGGGGCAGAGCACACAGTCCCAGCAGTGACCGTCTCATGGTGGGGTGACGTGCATTCAGCCAAACTCCCGTCTGACACTGAAAAAGTTTACTGCTTCCTTCTGTGTATCCTCCTGTGTCCCTGCTTATTTTATGCCAGCCTCAGTGAGGCTGAGCTCTTCCCTAGAGGGTCACCTGAGCCTTCACACTGGAAGGATCGGGACCTTGACGATCGTTTTTCCACTGTCCCAGTCTACTGGACGAGGAAGTGCTCAGAAGTATCCCAGTGAATCCCCTGGGCCAGCACATAGAACTCCATTCCTCGATTAGGTTACTTGTCCCTTGGCTTGGGAATCAATCACCTTGGTCAATACAGTGATCCTTCCTCTGCCTGTTGGTTAGGCAGCATGCAGTTCCCCTCAAAACTCATCTCCTTGACCAAGTCATTTCCTTCCCCTCTGAAACTGTATCAGTCAGGGTTCTGCCAGAGAAAAAGAACTCCTTTAAAAAATTTTTTTGGCAAAAAATCAGTGTACTTGGGGGCTTGCCAGGTGGCTCAGTGGTAAAGAATCCACCTGCCAATGAAGGAGCCACAGGAGATGCAAGTTCAGTTCCTGGGTGGGGAAGATCCCCTGGAGGTGGAAATGGCAACCCACTCCAGTATGCTTGCCTGGGAAATCCCACGGACAGAGAAGCCTAGAGGGCTACAGTCTATGGGGCTGCGAAAGAGTTGGGTGAGACTGAACATGCATGTGAGAGTTAATTCTTGGGCAGGTTGATAAGGAGTCCAGGGTCCTAAAGAAGGAGATAGGGGTCCAGAGAGAAGGAAAAGACCAACTTTTTTGCTACATTGCTTTGTCTTAGTCACATTATTTTCTTTAAGCCCAGAGCTACACAACAAAACAACTCATCTTAAACTCTGTACTAAGGATTATATAATAACAATGTATCTTGCCAAAGGACATGTTTCTCCTTCTTAACAAGAACCCTCTGATTACTCTTGTTATCTTAAGATGTATCTGATTAGACCTTTCCATTGTAATCTTGTTAATTTAAGATGTATGTGTGGGAGTGGGTCTGGTAAAAGTATATAAGGCCTTGATAAGACTAGTGAGGGGGCACTCTCTGTCCCCTATGTCTGTGTCAGAAGCGCTTTCTCTCCCTTCTTATACTTTACTAAAACTCTGCTACACAAAAGCTCTTGAGTGATAAAGCCTGATCCCTGGTCCAAAGCTAAATCTTCTTTGGATCTGACGCTATCACATGCATGCAGCTTACCTGAGTGAGAAGATTGGCTAGGTGATTTTTAAGTGATATTTGATTCAAACCAAGGAGTAATAACCACCATAATAACAGCAGACATTTACTGAGGACTGACTAGGTTCCAGAATCTATGGGAAGTATTTTTATACAAATTATCTTATATAATCCACATGATATCCGTAGGAAATTAGACTACTGATGTGTTTCACAGAAGAAGAGGCTTAAAGCCTTTAAACAACTTGGCCCAAGTTTCCAAAACTAATAAGTAGTACAGCAGGGGTTTGAACCCAGGCAGTTTGACTCAGCCCATACTTTTGACTACTAATACAGTACTTTTTAAACTCAAGCTAACAACCAGAAACTATTCCCTGTAGGGAGATTTTTGATAAAATATTGCAGAATGGTGGTGAGATGTGTGTACCACACATCAAGATTCAGGCTTGGAGCCTTCCACTGGCACCAACACAGAGTAATGACAGATTTAAAAAGCTGCCATGCTCACAAAAAGGCAACGTCTCCATCAGCCAGAAAACCCGACGTGAAAGGGACTGAAGCTGGCAGCCTGCTGGCCTGTGGGCCTGGAAGCAGAGGAGGCAGGGAGCTTGTTTCCTACACAGTGGTTGGAACTAAACATGGCTGATGCAAGTCAGGGAACAGAGCCAAGGATGGGGAGCAGCTCCTTCCTTATACAGGATAAAAAATGCTTCTATCAACCACTGCCTAGACTCCAGATATATACCTATTAAGATGAGGAAAAGCAAACAACAGGCTTGCAGCCAAGAAAGATCTGGCCAACTTACCGAATGACTCAGTGACTGGACCTGCATTATTCCCAGTTATCTCCTTAGGATAAACTCTCTTGAAACCCACTATAAGATGTAGTTTTGAACTGGAGACTCTAAGAGTACATATAGAGGAAACAACCCCCATCCCCACCCCCAAAAGGGAGTGGTGGGTGCAAAGCTGCTGCAGCTACAACAGAATGAAACAAAAATTAACTAACTCTTGAAGTTACACCAAATCAACAAGAACAGCAATCAGGAGATGAGATCACTTTAGAGAAAATGAAAATAACAGTGTGATCTGAAAATGATTTTTAAAATTACAATGTTGAATTCTTCCAAGAGTTAAAGGCAGAAGTAACAAAGATTAAAGAAAAGAAAAGAAAAAAAAAACTAAGGAGATAAACCAGGCAGAGATGAGAAAAGAACATTCAGAAATCCTGAAAACAAGGCAGCTTATCACTAAAATTTACAAAGCCTGATAGAATTGATTAAAGTGTAAATTGGAAGGCTAAAGAGAGTTGATAGACTGGAAGACCATTATGGAGGAGCTCATCTAGAATGATGAGTGGTAAGTTATCCAGTGATCAACAACATCAGCAAGTATTTGACGTCAGCATTCTCAGACTGCATTTTTAAAAAATAGCTAGATATTGGTTACAGCCCTAAAACAGAATGAGGCAGAAATGTTGAAAATATGAGAAATAAGAAGTTATCATGGGTAAAAGCTAAACAAACTGCTTCATTAAGGTTCTCCAGAGAGACAGAACCAGTACGGTGTACATGGGCAAAAGGATGTATTATAAGGAGCTAGCACACATGATTATGGAGGCTGGTAAGTCTGAAGAGCTGCAAAGTGGGTTGGCAAGTTGGAGACACAGGAGACCCAGCAGTATACTTCTAATCTGAACACTGGTGGGCTTGAGGTGCAGGAAGAGCTAACATTTCCATTTGAGTCCAAAGACAGGAAAAAGCCGATATCTTAGTTTCAAGACCATTCAGTTCAGTTCAGTCGCTCAGTCATGTCTGACTCTGTGACCCCATGAATTGCAGCACGCCAGGCCTCGCTGTCCATCACAAACTCCCGGAGTTCACTCAGACTCACGTCCATCGAGTCAGTGATGCCATCCAGCCATCTCATCCTGGGTTGTCCCCTTCTCCTCCTGCCCTCAACCCCTCCCAGCATCAGAGTCTTTTCCAATGAGTCAACTCTTTGCATGAGGTGGCCAAAGTACTGG